>CAMXCT020005890.1:0-551323 GCA_947184155.2 Cladocopium goreaui
CATTCCAATGCGATCTGCAAGCACAGATTCCAAAACACCCTATAACTACCCACACACAACCACACCCAAAGCAACTTGAAGCCACCGTTACAATGCGGCAAAAAAAAAGGCAAACCGACCGCAGCCGCACCCGCCGCACAGACGAGGTACCTTTCATCGCCGGCTGCAGCCACTTTACACGGAAAAACACAAGGTTTCGTGCTCCGGCTTCCTCCCCAAAACAGAGCCCTTGCAACATCATGCAGCCATTCCAATGCGATCTGCAAGCACGGAACACCCAAAGCAGCTTGAAGCCACCGCCGCAGTGCGGCCCGGCAAAAAAAAGGCAAACCGACCGCAGCCGCACCCGCCGCACACGGGAGGTACCTTTCATCGTCGCCTGCAGCCACTTTACACGGAAAAACACAAGGTTTCGTGCTCCGGCTTCCTCCCCAAAACAGACCCCTTGCAACATCATGCAGCCATTCCAATGCGATCTGCAAGCACAGATTCCAAAACACCCTATAACTACGCACACACAAGCACACCCAAAGCAGCTTGAAGCCACCGTTACACTGCGGCAAAAAAAAAACGATAAACCGACCGCAGCCGCACCCGCCGCACAGACGAGGTACCTTTCATCGTCGCCTGCAGCCACTTAACACGGAAAAACGCAAGGTTTCGTGCTCCCGCTTCCTCCCCAAAACAGAGCCCTTGCAACATCATGCACCATTCCCCTTCATCATCACTTCCCTTCTTCACCACTTCCCTTCCTCACCACTTCCCTTCGTCACCACTCCCCTTCATCATCACTTCCCTTCTTCACCACTTCCCTTCCTCACCACTTCCCTTCGTCACCACTCCCCTTCATCATCACTTCCCTTCTTCACCACTTCCCTTCGTCACCACTTCCCTTCTTCACCACTTCCCTTCCTCACCACTTCCCTTCGTCACCACTCCCCTTCATCATCACTTCCCTTCTTCACCGCTTCCCTTCGTCACCACTTCCCTTCGTCACCACCCGTCATTAACTGCTTCTTATTCTTTTGTTATGTATTGTTATGCGATCTACCACCCTGCATCATTTCAAGTCGCAGAATTCTATTTGTCCGTAACACGGAAGTATTGCTTCCCAACTTTCTTTGATGATAGATATATTCCCAGAGTGATAAGACGGAAAAACCGTCTGGCAAGCTCTATATATATATATATATATATATACTGCGCGTGCACGGGGTGGCACGTGCGATCTCGGGGTGTCTCGGGGGTGTCTCGGGGTGTCTCGGCGGTGTCTCGGGGTTATTGCATAAGCTCTGCGAGCTGGTCGAAGCAATGTCAATTTCTGTGCGAAAGCCGTGACTTCGTCATAGGGTGGACCTACTTGCAGATTTCCAAGGGCGTCTGCATTTCCATCTGTGAAAAGTGTGATGGAACTGACGGAAATATCTGTGTTGAAAAACTCCCAAGAATCCAACCATTGCTGCCACCAAAAGAACTCGTTCACGGTCTGTCAACTCAACCGTTTCCAAGTTGAGCAAGGACCGGAGCTTCAGGATTCTAATAGAATTTAATGGGATCTGAACATTCAATGGGTTTTTATAGGGATTCGAATAGGATTTCATGGGAATGTGTAGTGATTTGAAAGGAAATTAATTGTATGTTATAGAGATTTTATAGGGATTCTAGCAGGATTTCATTGGATTTTATAGGGATTCAATGGGGATTCATTGGGAATCATGAGGATAGAATGGGATTATAAGGGGATTTTTTGAGGGGAAATAATGAGACTACCCTTTGGTAATTTACAGTGCAGAGCTGGAATACGATCAACTTTGGTTTGTGGTAGATATATTGAACTAGTTGCAGGATGGTGCCCCCCAGTGATGTTTGTTGGTTTATAAACCCCATTAACTATAGTTATATCTGCCATAAACCATAGTTATGGGAGTTATAAACCAACTTAGCTAACTATGGGGCACCATCCTGTAATCATTCGGTGTATAAACCCTGCTTATCAAAAATCACTGTTTTTAGTATGTAAAGCATGATAAATCATCATGACTGAGCCATGCTTTCCATAGCTTTGCTAAATCAACAGAAGGATAGATGCTTTTTCAAAGACGCTGGGGGAAAGATGTACTGTAGAAAAAAATGTGGATAAAATTGTGGAAAACCCAGAGTTTCCAGTTTGGAAAATGGTCTACAAATGGTCGGACACACCAAGTAGAGTAAATCTGGGAGATGGACATATTTGGGTCTGTCTGAAGCTAGGGGATCCCAATCTCTATATAGATGGATGGTGGTTAATCATAATGTTCACTATTCAACGGGTCATTTCTAGGATTCCTGGAAGGGCATGGTATGTATAATGATTGTATATAGATTATTATATATTATTATTGATGAATGGTATGATTATATAATCAATGCCTTCCAGTAGTGGATACATTGGAAAACACCATCTCTATTTGAACATAGACAGCAATTCCAGTAGTGGATTGTAATGATGCCTTTCATGGTAACACCCCCTTATCAACAATAAACCAAAGGGTTTTAGACACTGATCAATAATCATTGCAACATCTATCATCAAAAAAATCTAGATCTATCAACAATTGCTAATATTAATGTTGATCTTGGGTAGTAGCAGCAATTGATACATCTATATCAGTATATCTATGTATATACACGTGAATAATATGTTTGTATCAAAACTGTTGATATACAATTAAACATACATCATATTCAAACATGCGTGTGTGTGTATATCTTAAATACAAATGTAAACATATATATATATACACTTAATAAGGTTTTGTGCCATGTAAATATGGATTAATAGTTATTTCGTACAACCATGGGAGATATAAAAAGGGATATGAAAAAGTAGAAGAGTATATAGAATTATACAACATGCATAGTCAATAGTATTATGTAAAATCGACAATTGATAAGGGTTGTAATGGTCTTGTAATGGGTATATAAATGTTGGGCTATAATCAAGTACAATAAAATATAGTAAAATCAAATAAATGGTCATGGGCTAGAATGGATGTATTAATAAATGGGATGTGGAACATTTGTGTCAAAAGTACTGGGTAGGAAAAAACATGGATAGATTCACCAGCCCGCTTGATATTCTAGAGTCTGTCCTACTATATAATACACAAGTTGAATGGTAATTGGTGATCATTTATGATTATATAATCTAATGGTACATAAGCTCAAAAAGTATACTGTATATATAGATAAACACACAGGATGTTTTTTTTGTGCTATGACTTATTATTTCGTAGGGTGTGAATACGGGCCGATGGTTGTATGCATACAATACGTATAGTATATATATATATATTTATATGTATAGTTTGTATGTGGATCATTTTATGCAACTTATTTACCAGGTATGTTGGGCTGGATGCTTTAGCTTCCTGTTTTGTAGGGTTTATCATCATCCCTGCCTCCAAATAGGGCCGCTAATGCCAATGGTCAGATATGGTTTAGTGGGTCAGTGAGTCATGGCTTTATGTCAGTTTATTTGGCACATAAATCTCTCTGCATTTGTTGAACGCATATCATATCTGTGTTGTGAGTGATTCAGTTTGTACATCGGCTGATGGTTGATTGGTGGTAATCAAATAATGCAAACAAATTAGCAACAATAGAGACATCTACAATTGCAAATAAATGATTATCACCATTGGAAGTGTACTTTTTATAATTCCTATCAATGTGAGGCCCCCAAGATATAGGTTGGTTTATAAGCCCCAGTAACTATAGTTATATATAAATACCATATATAAACCATAGTTACTGGAGTTATAAACAAACTTAGCTATCTCGGGGGCCTCACATTGTATTAATTGTTATGGTAATTTACAGAAATGCTACAGAAATGGTACTTTTTCCTTTAAAATCCCACAATTAGTGCAATTACAATCGGAATTTCTCCGCTATGGCCGATGAAATCCCGAAGTAATCCCCGGTGATACGAAGCTGGTTTACGAACGATGGTTACAAACAGAAATGGTTACCAACAGATGACTAATATAACTAACATATATATATATATATATAACTAACATATAGCTAACATATAACTAGTAAACGGTATATGTTTACTCGGTCGCAAATAACTAACAAAACAATGGTTTTAGCCAGCCAAAATGAATCAAAATGGGGATGTAATGGGGATGTAATGGGGATATAATCAAGCTAGTCATGGCATTCGTGGCGGGTTTGAGCTAACAAGACATGGTAACATTGTGTATTTTCAAAATCAACGTGATTTATGAGGAAAAAAGTCGAGTTTCACATATGGTAGTTCTACAATGATTGATTAGTGCATTTATTGTCAAAAATAGCCGGGAGCACGTTCCAGTTTGGCAGATGTTCTGGGCACTGTACATGCCTTGCCTCAGGCGCTAGTGTGAAAGCGACATGGTTTCTCTGCATGGTTGGAGAATCTGCCAGAGATTGAAACTGTTTGTGAACTCGGGGTATAACCCATCTATCTATCTATGTATCTATCTATCTATCTATCGATCTATCAATCTTTCGATCTTTCGATCTATCTATCTACCTACCTATCTATCTGTCTATCTATCTATCGATCCATCCATCCATCTATCTATGCATGCATGCATACATTACATTGTGTATATATATAACATTATATAACAAGGGACCAAGTGGGACGATCCTTCAAGTAGTTGCACATGTCATGATTCTTGGTAATCTTTGGCACGCAGGAGTCTCCAAAAAGATTAAAAAAAGTTCAGGGTGTACAGACAATGTGTGCCATTTTTCCGGGCCACAGAACTTCCAGATGATTCTAGATGTCTATATAATTATGTGCTTTATGTGTCAGAAAATACATATCATACAATATTCAGTTGTCCAAACAATTGATGTTGGGGTCGCTACATCTACCAGCCCATTTTTGAACGAATAAGGCACCAGACAATCAAACTCCAAGAATATGTTTACAGGATATGTGGCAGGAAAACCATATCTAGGGCCATATAACATGTGTGTATATACATATATATGTAATACACATATTGTTGTACATAATCATACATAAGCATATATATATGCATATGTGTGCATATTCATGTAAATGGTTTCTTCTATGGCTCCTTCAACCAATCCATTGATAAAACAACCCAAAAATATATAGTCATCCTCCTTCGAATTAGGGGGGAGGTGTCGCACCAGGCTTTTTGTAGTATAAATCCCTGGGTCTTTGAAAAACCCTACAAAAAGGGTCGGTTTTTACGAGTTTTGGCCCTTACAAAAAGCATAGGGTTTTAGCACCCTCATTCGACTTCAAACACCCACCTCATTTTATAAGGTGACGACTTTCTTCCAAATATGGAAGTCGTACATTTGCCGATGACCTTTTTATAAGAAGTTGTGATTTTAGATGGCGTTTTCAGGCATCATTTTGTAAGGACACAACTTCTGGTTCCCTGTTTCTAGTTTTCCCGGACTCGTTGATTTTCAAGCAGCCTTTTTGTAAGGATTCCATTTTTTGCCACTTTTTGGTTTGCTTTATATTTTTTGTAATTTTGCTTCTTTGGCCTCATTGCCTACCAGAACTCCTTTTATGATGTCTCGCGTTTGTATTATCACATGAGTACCAAAAATAAAAATAAAAATTGAACACGAAAGAACATGTACAAAAAAAACACATAAGATAACCATGAACGTCGTCACACTTACAACTTGCAAAAGATCTTTGGCCATCCTCGGCCAACACAACACCAAGAAGAAAGTTGGTGCCTCCACCAAATCCAAAAATTGCTGCCATGGCTGCCCTAAAACTTGAACTGTGCCTTACAAAATGACAAGGTGCTGGTAGCCCCAGGAAGCTTCCTAAAATAAACACTCCTCCCCTGTAGGGTAGCTATCAAATGATTGAGGCGAATCAAAAACATGTACAAATCTGAACAATAACTTGTATCAATGCCTAAAGAGCATATATTCTTACAAAAAGGCTCTTCTAGTCTTGACGACATGTCCTTACAAAATGTCATTGCACACCCTGCTGAGTTCTATTTGGTTTTTTTGATGTTCAAAATCAGCATCTTGAGCTTACAAAAAGACTCAAAAAGACAAACTCGATGGTCTTATAAAATGACTTTGCACCTCAAAACTCTTACAAAATGAACACTTGAAAATCCACAACTTTGCCTTTTGGGTGCCCTGTTACAAAAAGGCCTGGTTAGGGACCTCGTTGTAACTACAAAATGACCCCATATAAACCATTTGTAAGAGGGTCGACACCTTCCATTCTGTAAGGGAAATTCGATCGGGGATATATAGTCGGTTTCTTAAATAAATATGTATATATATATATACATAATTGATTGCAAAATTAAAACAACATCTTCAACAACTCCAGGTGACCAATGTGGCTTTCACAAGGATGGCCAGGACATCCTCCAAGGGTGGATCTCAAAACCTTTTTTGGGGCTGGCTATGAAAATCCCTTCCTACAGAAAAAAGGGTTTAGGTCTATATAATGGTTATATAATGGTTATATGATGGTTATATGATGGTTGTATGATGGTTATATGATGGTTCATGGTTAATTGTCCAGTTTTAATTGTTAATGGGTGTTAATCCCTTCCCCCGTTCGTATTAAACACCCCCCAGAAACAATGGTTTAGTAGGTGGTCTCCACATAATTGGGACCATTCAGGGGATGTTTCATATCCCATAGGATCCATGGTGCTGGTATATATGCTGACATGAATGGGGTATATTGATGGGATCCATGTTACCATATATAATATATCAGCATACATGGATCCTATGGGTATTAGGGGGATGGAATTACTGTTCTGAAATATTTACCCTGTGTTTCTCTCCAAATGGCAATCAATAAAAAAACTGCAGCAATCCATTCACAAAACATCCAAAACAGCTCCTGGTCTCCCCGTAGCCACAGAGGATCTGACGAACCAAATATTGGGAAGAAAATCCCAAGTGGTCCCCAAGCCCATCATGCTTGGTTTCATGTATTTAAAGTCATCAACAAATATCACCGAAAAAAATACCGATTTCATATAAACCCTAGTTCTCATCTATTTTGGTAGGTTTTTCCATTCTAAACCATCCAGCTATTGGGGATACCCCCATGCGGAAAGCCACATATAAACATCTCATTCCAATCCCCATGTTCAAATCACCAAGTCGTAAGATGATCATCGCAGTCGCCAGTTCAAACCGGGCCCCGTGCGCCACTTCGATGCAATCACTGTAGACCTTGTGGGTCTTCCGGATGGCAGCCTGTCGCAGTGAAACTGAACGTATTTGAACGTGGATCATCGTGATGGTGAAACTGTTCATGACAAGATTGTACAAGTAGATTTACCCCCTGGTAAAGTAACATAGCTATTCAAAATGACCATTTATAATTGATTTACCCATTAAAAAAATGTGATTTTCCATAGTTATGTTAGTTTACCAGATGGTATTTGTATGTGTATGCAGCAGGCACACACAGCATACTTGCTCAGTGAGATAAACCCAGACATATCCCAAACATGACAAATTGGCATCTCTTGACTGGAAAGGTTCGCCGTGGGCCATGTTTGGCATGATTCCCCTAACAAGTGCAACATGTTTTTTGAAAACAATTTCGAACAATTCTCGTTCTACATATATGTTGCTGATGGATAATTTATGCTGGTGACATGTCCATTTTCCTTGGTCAAATAGTCAATACACTCACCTTTTTGTGAACTTCCGTTTTTTACAGATGAAATCCATCGGTGTATCGTGGAAAATTCTGCTAATTAATGCTAGTGCTGAAAATCATGTTGAAAAACCAAGAGTCAATCCCGTTTTCTTAGTTCAATCCCAACCTTCATCCCATTCTCTATATGGTTACCCTCCTGCAATTCTAATATCAATGTGGAAGACGCACCCCGTCCGCCGATCATTTTCTGACCCGGAAAACCCATGGGTTTTCCCAGAAAACCGATGGGTTTTCCACAAATCTATTACTCCAATGTAAATCCCATTAAATCACCATCATATCTGGGTAAATTATAATAATTCACTAACCTGAATAGTTCGGCCATTTGGGGATGATTCCCCCAAAAATAAACCATGATTCCAGGGTTCGGTCGCAGTGAGGTCGTTATAATTTACCCAGATCATATCCCATTAAATCCCATTGAATCACCATTATTCATATCTCATTGAATCCCATTAAAAAAACCATCTAATATCTGGGTAAAATATAATAATTCACTAACCTGAATAGTTCGGCCATTTGGGGATGATTCCCCCAAAATAAACCATGATTCCAGGGTTCGGTCGCAGTGAGGTCGTTATAATTTACCCAGATCATATCCCATTAAATCCCATTAAATCACCATAAACTCCACCGTTTCATGGCCGAAATCCACCATTCGCCTCTTGAAGTTCCGTGAAGTCCTGGGAAATCAGGAAGCGACCGCGGGACCGCGGCTGGTGCCGAATTTGTTCTACGCTCCCCATGCGGATTTCAGAAATTGATATGGTTTTAACCACATTACCCCAAAATGGATGGTTTATTTCATGGAACATCCGATATAAATGGATGATATGGTATCCCATATATAACTATATGGTAATGTGGTAATGTGATTGAAATCACCCATGACTGGGAATGGTAAACATACCACCTGATCATGTTTAGAGGTTTCCATAAATGATGGTACCCCAATAGCTGGATGGTTTATTTCATGGAACATCCTATATTTCTATATAAATGTTTGATGGAATATGATGGAATAGTTACAATGTGGTTAAAACAATGCCATAAACCACCCATTTGGGAATGGTTTATACCACCCATTTATGGTGATTTTGTGGATTGTTTATTATTGTTTTAACCACATTACCCCAAAATGGATTGTTTATAATGAAACATCCCATATAAATGGATGATTTGGTGGTACTCCCATTTCAGGAAACCTCCATGTAGGTATAATTTATAGGGGATGATGATAATAGTGATTTAGGATGATTTAGGTATTTATGTTAATAAATATGGAGACTGTGTATGGGGATAATGATAATACTTATACTGAAATAGGGATCATCGTAAATAAGTATAATACTACTGAGAATGATTGTAGCAAAAAGGCAATGATAATAAGAACATATACACAAATACTACTAAAGTTAATATACTAATGATTATTATGGGGATGTACTTTAGGAAGTATGACTGCGGTATGATTTAGGGGGTTAGCCATACCTTCTCAAGTGTTTGGATCCATGTTTTTCTACACCTTGACTGGTTTGTTGCATGGAGGATACAAAGAGACATGCTTGGAGGTTTACCAATTGAATCCCCATCCACATTTTAGGCAATGCGTTTCTAAGTTTTCCACATCCTTTGCCGCCAATCTCTGTCAGTCCTCTCGCGTGAAGAGGGACTCTACCTCTTCTGGACCTTACGAAAGCGCATGGTCAAAGTTGGTGACTCCACAGATTGGATAGCTACACATTGACAAAAAAAGACCTGGTTGCTCGGGTCCTCACACTTTGACAAATGATCATGTATCTGGGTAAATTATGATATTTCACTATATAACCTGAATTAAGACCATATTGGGATAATTCCCCTTACTAACCATGATTTCCAGGGTTCCGTCGCAGTGAGGTCGTGATGAAATTTACCCAGATGTATGTCTGTCGGTCTGTGTCTCTGCGTCTCTGTATGTATGTATGTGTGTGTGTAGGCATTATGTGTATGTGTATGTCTATGTAAAGGTTGTATATGATGTATATGTGTATGTATGTGTATGCGTACATGTATTTACAATGGTAGGTAGGAGGCAGGTAGGCAGGTACTTAGGTAGCTCCCTGTTACCTCTTTATCATCATCATCATCATCATCATCATTCATGCCAAAAATACGGATAGTATCTGATAGTTGCTGTCAGACCATACCAAAACTTGGCAAATCTCAAGTTTCGTCCGCACAACCCCTGATCATTGGAGGTGTGGAATATGGTTTTTGTTTGGCCTTCCAATTTGTGGCCACACAATCATGCTTTTTCCACAAAAGAACAGCCAAGAAGATGACAGGTCTGGTCCAAACTGCTGAAAACACCTATGTTTTGCGAGAAAAAAAAACTCACATGTCAGCCCCCTGTGCTGTAACAGTGGGCATTTAGAAATTGGAAAGGGCCCGTTCCACGATGAATATCCGAATATCCAAAAGGTTTTCCAAATGTACTACGGTACCACAAACAGAACCAAAAGCAAAGGACATTCATATTAACCGGCAACAAAACTGTTAAGTTTGGATGTCTCCTTCGCCAAAAAACACTTAAAAAAACACGAATCTGTCTTTAGTTCTAGCAGTAGAAAGAACATTTCTCATACCCTCTGGTAAACTAACATAACTATGGAAAATCATCATTTTTAAAGGGAAAACTCACTACAAATGGCCATTTTCGATAGATATGTTAGTTTACCAGTGGGTACTCCTCGATCAATTAATCGGATGCCATTGGCGGCCATGGCCAAGATGGCGTATGTTTGCTGATTGAGTCTGATTGGCTCCCCACATCGAATGACGTTTTTTGAAAACCCCCTGTTGATGGTCGAATCAGAATGTTTGCTTAAAAAAACGATTTGAAAACTCAGAAGGGAAAACACCACATTTTTCCAAGTTGGCATTTTTCATCATTGGTTTAGATGAATCACAGTTAATTTTAATGGTCATCAACTGGTACTCAAACATGGCTGAAAAATCTCCGATTTAGATATGCTTTTCCAATGAACACCTCCATTCATGCAGCTCCTGCCCTGGGAGCCACCGACTTAGCAATGCCAAAACGAAGTGCAAAACCGACATCCGCGGCCTTGACTGACTTGCCGCGAGGTCAAAACATCCCTGGAAGTTTTTTGACGACCCACCCCTTTTTTTTGAAGCCCCAAAAAGGTAGAAAGAAGTGATTTACGTGATTTACCACTATTCTAGGAGTTTTTTTGTTTTCGAACTATCTTTTTTTGATGTTAGATACATGATTACATATCTTTGCTATAAGTTTTACAGGCTTTTACCGCACTGAATCACTGAAATTGGGTTCTTGGATCCTTGATGTTGACCCACAGCACCCACAATCACTGATAACTAATCTGGTTGGTGGTTGACCTACCCTCTGAAAAATATGAGTTCGTCAGTTGGGATTATTATTAATTATTCCCAATATATGGAAGAATAAAACATGTTCCAAACCACCAGTAAACGAATTTCATTCCGACCACGGACATCATTCAAGGCCACGTTTGACCACGTGGTATTTTTCCCTGTCGAAACAGCTTTCAAGAAAACCATGGTCAAGTCATGTCAAGTCTTGAATCTCTTCATTTTCTTGGTGACTTCCCTGTCTGTGGCAATCGTTTCTGCAAAAAAAAGGGCTTGCTGTGCCAGTTGTGCCAGGCACATGTTTTCTTGGATTTGCCCAAAAAAATGACCATCTGGCTGAGCTATCATGATCTATCCAAGCTCTTTTTTATAAGGTGATTTCAACACATTTACCATCTGGTAAACTAACATAACTATGGAAAATCACCAGTTTTAATGGGTAAACTCACTACAAATGGCCATTTTCAATAGCTATGTTAGTTTACCAGAGGGTATTGCAAGGACTTGGAGGACTTGGATAGTGGAAAAAAAAGGTGCCCAGACGAAAAAAAAGAAACGCCGTCGCTTCTCGTTGAGTTGAGTGAACTGAGTTCCTGCGAGGATGATCCCATCTCGAAAAAATCCAAGGATTTTTAGACACATTTCATGCGGACTCCTGGAGACAAAAGTTGGTTTAACTAAAAATCCTATGATTTACATGGTGCAATCAATTAGTTGGTTTAGAAAAACTAAAGGTTGCACCCATCCAACTCACAAGAATCCATCATAAACATTCATAAACTGGACAGTTTTCGCCTAGTCATACACCTACCATCGTTTGGGGCAGCTTGTAGCAGGATATCAATCTCATAGTCCACCTACATTTCACCTGGATTTACCATCGATTTGCCGCAAATCCCAATGTCTTACCTTAGTTTGTTGATGCTGAAAGTTTCATCGTTGGATATGCATGACGTCAAAACATGCCTTTACCCATCTCCAGGGCTAGAAAACTGATGAAAACTGATGGGTATGGGTCAATTATCATAATTCACTAACCTGAAATAAGACCTTTTCCTGTGGCCAAGAAGGACCCCCCCCTGCTGACAGCTAAAAGGGAGAACCTGAAATAAGACCATATTGGGATAATTTCCCTTATTAACCATGATTCCAGATATGGGTCAATTCAGGTAACAAACGGGATGGTGATCCTGCTAGAAATTCGCCGAAAGTGATCCCAATAGGATCCCATAGGGGTGGAATTTTGACCACCCGGCTACAAGCCATCCAGTTGTTGGCTTACCCTCCGGTAGCTCCAGAACTAAAGCTGGAAAACGAACAAAAACCTCCATTCATAGGGGACGTCCCACACTTTCCGATGATTTTCTCATGTCAATGCCAAATATTAGGTGGTTCATCCCACTTACTAAGTAGGCTATATCCCTTATTATAAGTGGGATAAGTAGGCTTCATCCACTTTTTTCACTAGGGTTATCGTATGTTATAGTATTAAGCTCATTTTCATCCACTAGGGTTATAGTATGTTATAGTATGTTAGTATGTTGTAGTATTAAGCTCATTTTCATCCACTAACTAGGGTTATAGTATCTTATACTGTCAGGGCGACTTACCCTCTGGTTATTTAACATAGCCATGGTATAGATGGCCCATTTATAGATGGTTTACCTATTAAAAATGGTGATTTTCCATAGCTATGTCAAATAACCAGAGGGTACTAAGTGGGATTTCTCCACCGTTCGTAGCCAGCGGCAACTTGGTGCTCTTCGTCTCGGCCAACTTTTCCAGGGAGGCCAACTCGAAGCCGTTGGGCGCCTGAACCCGGCCGGCCGAGGGCCTGGGTCACACAGAACCTAAGTGGCAGTGACCATATGAAACCAGCTTTACATGGGATATACCCTACAGGATGGGGCCCCCAAGATAGCTAAGTTGGTTTATAAGTGGTTTAACATTGGTTTATGGTAGATATAACGAACTAGTTAATGCAGGTTATATTGGTTTATAAACCAACTTATAACTGGGGGGCCCTATCCTGTAGTCATATATGGTTTTCCTTAGCATACATTAGCATGACCAGATGCAAAGCATGGTGCTCGAATATGCACACCGACATAGAAACCCCAAAAATGGCTCAGTTTTGTAGGGAAATATTCCATGGAGCATCTGGGTGTGATGACATAAATGGTGATTACAGCACATTATATATAACCTGGATTACAATCATATCATCACCATGTGTTTGAAACGATATATCACCACTATAACCGATATTATATCTGATTATATTGTAAATGGTGATTATATAGACCTTATGATCACCTGGATTGTAGCTAATATGCCTAAAATAGTTCATTTATAATCAGTGATATGTGGCTAAGAACAACTAACCTGATTAATAACCCTGGTTGGTAAATAGTAATACGTCCCTTTTTTTCAATAGTGGGACTTCATGGGGTCTGAACATGTGTTTTTTTCCAGTGGATTTGGGATACCCCATTGACAAAGCCATGTCCAGTTGGAATTTGTGTTGGAATTAGCTTTCATAAAGTTGATTTCTAGTTGGAAAGGGTTGGATATATTTTTTTTACGGCTGAATTTTGGAGAATCCTTTTTTGCTGTCATCGAACACCCCCAAGTACATAAATAGACTGTGTTCTTGCCGTGTTTGTCCTGTTTTGGTTTTGCCCCACTATTAGTATTTCAATTGTACAATTGTACCTGTTTTGACAAGTTCATTGAGACGGCCTTCTGAAAATGAATCCCCCTTCCCCTAAGGATCGAAACTATTTTTGGCTGTGCGGAATCTTATTAGCTGCGAATCACAGATCCTATAGAACTGCAGTTTCCAACATCTAGTTTACAGTGTTACGGAGGAAACATTGTTTCTTATGAGTTAATACGGATTTTGGAATCGGTCACTGCATTGTCTTTCCTACTGATTCTGATTTCCCTGTCGAATTTTGGGGTCCCAAATGAAAAACTGGTTGCGTGTCCTTTGGGAGAAGGAATCAGTCCAGTTGGATAGGCAACAACAAAACAAACCTGGACAATTATTAATTGGAGATCATATTCCTCTATCTTGGTTCTGGTAGGACATGGAAGAATTATATATGGTTTGGAAAGACATGGGAAGGATGTATATATAGACATATATGCATAGTCTTCCCCCGTCAGAATACCTTATCTATATATATACTATATACATCTATATACATCTATATACATATTCTAGTTGATTCTACATGTATATAACCATGGATAAACATCACGCCATTTACCTAGCACAAACACCAGTTTCTTCAAGTCCCACCTGCGAAGCTCTCTTGGAACTGCGATTCAGTGACCTGAACTGCGTGGACTCACCAAGGGGGGCTACATATTTTCAGGTACACCAAACACATACAAGGTGGTGCCCCATAGTTAGCTAAGTTGGTTTACATAACTCCCATTAAACCTATGGTTTATGGTAGATATAACGAACTAGTTAATGGGGTTTATAAACCAACTTATAACTGGGGGGCACCATCCTGTAGTACTTTAAGAATTTGAGGGACCCTGTAATAGTTTTTGCCAAATTCTGAAAAATTACTGCTTATAGTGAGGTTTGCAATTCCCCTTTGCGGTTAATTTTTTTGGCGTGACCCCTTATATTGTCATACGGGATGAAATTGGGCTTTGCAGAAAAACAATTTTTCAAGCTCCGAAAAATTGTTTTTTTCGCGCATGCTTGGACTGCTTCCAATCCACCCAAAATCCATATGCGGGTAGACTCTTACTTGTGCAGATGCATGCAATACATAACTAAGAATGCCCTAAGAATTTCAGGGACCCTCGGCCTGTTGTGGTGTAAATTCGCCTGCATTTAAACATAAGAATTTGAGGGACCCTGGACCTCAAGCTTTCGGATTCTTAACCAGCGCTCGGCTGTAGCTGAGTCTCCAAATTTCAAGCTCCGTTGAACAAAGGCCATCCGCGTAAGATCTCGCTGATAGGCCATGATTTTCATGGTCTTCATGATTACCCTCTGGTAAACTAACATAGCTATGGAAAATCACCATTTTTAATGGGAAAATCCACTATAAATTGCCATTTTCAATAGCTACGTTAAATTACCAGAGGGTATCATGATTCCTGTGATCGCTTCTCGCTCATTTCGCCCATCTCCATGTTTGCCAGCGAACCTAAATAAAACCCTCTGTTCATTCCAGGGAGTTTCACCCTCAATCAAAGATAATCAAAGATGGCAATGGAAAACCGACCATTTATAGTAACAGTAGTAATAGTTGATTTTCCCATTGACACCTGCAAATTGGGGGGGATTGTCCAATGCCATTGCTGTGACCGACATTTGGATCCCGAAATTTCCCTTCAAACACCTTGGGTATCCCCTAAGACTATTGGTTCATCAGTTTTGCCATGAACATTGCCATCAATGGGAGATCTCCAGGATCCTAAAATGGAGGTACGTTAGTACCATATAAGGCCATATTTTGGGGGAATATCCCCTAAAAAATAAGCCTAAAAAATAGGCCTAAAAAATAGGCCTTATATATGGTAGGTACCTCCAATTTAGGTTCCTGAAATGGCCATTGATTGCCAGGGGTTTTTCCACCCAATTTTCAGACACACCCATTTTGGGTGGAAATTGATATTTTTCTGTCTATTGCAAGTCTAAGTCGCCACAGCATCAAGGAATATAGGTCGGAAAGGCATTCTTCAATTGGATTTGTCAGAAAGTAGGAGATACTCTTCAGTACGGGTATATCTCAAATCCTTGGTGGAACCTATCATATTCGATCATATTCCCATGTTTCATGGTCATAACTTTTGGGTATGGCCCATTTCCAGGCTGTGGGTCCTGTGGGTCCTGTGGGTCTTGATCCTCTCCCCTCAGGTTGCAGGCTGGCCCAATCGCAGAGCAGTAAGAAAGAAGCGCCTCGTCGTGTCAGGGCAGGAGCAAACCACGAGTAGATGATTTGTAGATGCTCATCGTCTCTTGCATATACAGTATGTAATATACAGTATGTATATATATATATCTTACATACATATACTCCCCGAAAGATAGAATTTGGAATGAATTTGGTAAAATCCAGTGGCTAATCGTGATACTTTTTTAGGGGCGGGGGGGGGTACTGTATAATATACATATATGTATCCATATATATATATATGTCTACATGTCAATAGTAACTTTGGGGCACTAACATGCTGTAACTATAATGCACTTATAAGTTGGAGAGACCCATTTATTGTGGCTTCTGGGACTTGTTAACCCAACTTAAAACATCTTAGAATCTTCTTTATCTAGGAGGGGGGGTCCTATGAACTACAACACTTCTCATAAATATATTGGATTACCCAAAGGGCTTCATTGGTAGCAACTGTCACTCATGTGCAAACATTGGTCAATCATTCAAACATCATGTGCAAACATTCTCCTGGTTCCTAAAAAATACATTTTTTCAGCCCCTGCTTAGCCAACTAGCATTTAAGTTACACAGGTTCTCACGAAATTTGGGGTGTTTTTCCCCAAATCAAATCAACCATGGCTCAGTTTCATCCGGTCCATCTTCAATCCCCCGAAAAATGATAGGAGTTTTCAATCGTCAGGAAGATTCCCACCATTTTCAGATGGATCAAGGATATCACACCGCAACCGCAGAGGAGCCATGGATAGCCATGGGCATGAACTTAGCCTGGTTAGCTGGGTCCCAAAAAACAACTAACTGGTTGTGGCTGGGTATATGATGGCCACTGGAGAGCCGGACACGAACAGAACAACTGAGAGGTCAAACAACAGCATAGTTTTATATTTCAATGATGGGTACCCTCTGCTAAACAAACATACAACAACCTATTGAAAATCACCATGTTTAATGGGTAGATCAACTATTTATATGGCCATGTTCAATAGCTATGTTAGTTTACCAGAGGGTAAGTTACAACTTATAACATATTATAACCCCCAAAAAGATAGACATGAAAAGAATAGAAAATAAAAAACCTATTTACATATTGGGAAATTACCAATCTATATGGAGGCTTCCAATGCATGGGGGGGGTACCCAATTGAAACATTCAACATGGATGACCATGACTTGGTATTGAAACACATGGTGACTTTAGGATCCCCCAATTTTGAGAAACAGACATATCTACAATGTGAGGCCCCCCAGTTATAAGTTGGTTTATAAGCCCCAGTAACTATAGTTATAAGTACCATAAACCATAGTTGTTGGAGTTATAAACCAACTGAACGCTATCTTGGGGGCCTCACACTGTACTCATCTTGATTAAGATTATGTGCTTATGTGGTAAACCCACTGGTTTTTTTCATCATCAAATTCACATGTTTTATGAGTACTATAAACCATCCCTAAATGGTAGGTTAATGGTAGGTTAATTGGGTTTACCACATTATCCCACATTAAACAGCCAATTATTATCAATCTATATGTTAGTTTATCAATTCTAAATGACAATCTTTATATTTATTCGGGATTACTATAAACGACCGCAAAAAACAAAAAAACAACAACAACTCAAAATAGATTGTATAACGTGAACAATTAATTATAATGTAATTATAATACAATGTATATATGTATATAAGATAATATAATAATATATATATATATAATAAAATAAAATAAAATAAAATATAATATAATATAATATACTTAATATAATATAATATAGTATAATATAATATAGTATAATATAGTATATATATATATTATAGTCTATTATAGTCTATTATAGTCTATTATAGTCTATTATAGTCTATTATAGTCTATTATGGTCTATTATAGTCTATTATAGTCTATTATAGTCTATTATAGTCTATTATAGTCTATTGTAGTCTATTGTAGTCTATTATAGTCTATCATAGTCTATTATAGTCTGTTATAGTCTATTATAGTCTATTATAGTCTATTATCACTGGTTTCCCAGGTTCATCTATAACATCACCCAGTGGAACGCACGTAGAAAACATGTTGCCAAAGGCGCTGGATGGTCTGCCGCTTCCGGCTTAGCATCTCTAGCACCTGCACGAGCCAAGCTGTTGACCCCTGAAGTGAGCAGTGGCGGTTAAAGCTCTTGATGATTCCAGTCATTTCATAGTGGATTTTAACATTAACATGTTTTAACATGTTTTAACATGTTTTAACATGTTTTAACCATCAAACAAACTGCGGAAATATGTGGGGATATAAATGGATACACTTGATAAATGATGGTTGATAATTAGTTCGGGGATTGTATGACCCAATCGGCAATGGGGGAATCCCGTTCTTTTCACTCACCAGTAGAACGGAATGACAAAGTGATTTTGAACACTGCTCAAGTGAGAAAATGGTTGTTAGATGGTGTTAGATGCGTATAAACCACTTGCTTAAACTAGACCAATTTGGATTAATTCGGTTGATTTGGATGCAAATCAATATGGATCGAAATAGATCACTTCAGATCGATTTAGATCAATTTGAACTCTATGACTATGGTTCAAAAATTGTTTAAACCCCACATTCAGTTGAGTCGGTGCTGAAAATGATTGGCTCCAGGTCTACTACCTGGGTACTACCTGGGAAAAAAACACACACGAGCTTCTTGGTCAAAGGGAATTTCCATCACGGACGGTTACAAAACCATAACCATCCCCATCAATTCAAACAGTTTCTTTCTAACAGAACAATTTTCTGGATAATCACATCACAAAACCATAAAGTTTCCATTATTCATTATTAACTAATCACTATATTAACCACCATTAACCATTAATTAGTATATCATTTTTCACCATGAAACTACCATTAATTATTAACCCCCGTTTTGGCCAAAGATTGAAATATTCAAACCACCCCACTCCGTCTACCCGGATTTCGCACCTTGTAATGGGTGTCCAAGTCGCGTTGGCAGTTGCCTCCAACTTTTCTCTCACCCGTCGACCAGAGGTAGATCATCTTCCAGAACTTCCAAAGCCCATTTTTTAGGGGGTTTCATGTGACAGGTCGGAGTGTATGGGTTTGGGTTAGATTCCACCTGGGAATGGTTAATTATATTTTTATATATACTGTCAATTATCAGTCCGACATTGCGAATAAATATCCCGTTGAAACTGCCTTGCTATCTTGATATGTAAAACAATTTCGCATATCATTTATAAATTTTAGTTAGTCTTGTATAATCAGTCCGTAACATGATTTCACACCATGTGCAAGTAAGACAGCAACACTGGCTGTCGCCAAGCGGCCTACAAACTACCGACTACATGGCATGGTGATCCAATTCATCTCATCAGCAACTTCCTGCATTATAAAACTCCAGAGATACGACAGTCCATCCTGGGAGATTCAGAAGTTTCTTGCCCTCGGCGCCCCAAATGTTCCCCAAACGCTGGCCTAAATTGTCGCGAAACGTCCTCAGAGCAGAAACAAGTGAGGCAACCAGGACTGGATGATAAAATGATATGGAGCTTTCCTGAGTCATAGGGCTACCCCCAGTTCTCATCCATTTTAGATTGGGATTTTCCATTGTAACCCATCCAATTTAGGAAACCCCCATATGATTATAAAGAGTTGATCAACTGCGTCAACTGGATATGTTTTTCTCATATCAATCGGCTTGATCGTCGCCAAGGCAAAAGTTATGTTTGTGTAAAGAAAAAACATCGGAAAAAACATCACTGATATTGATCCTAGAGGCTGAAAATATCGACCTAGCGATAATCTGGCGATAATGTTTGCCCTGCTCGAGGTGACAGGGTAAAATGTTCAGTTGATTCACTTCTCATGGGACGAGAGTACTGTTGGAAGCTTAGTCCATGAATGTCGGGTAATTGAATGTTTACATTACCAACAATCTACAGCAAACCCCCAAAAGATAGTAAAACAATCTTCCACAAAAAATACTATCGACTGTCGTGGAAAAAATATTTTGGCGCGACTGTGTCTGCCCTGGGCCAATCTCATGGCCACTGCTTCATGCCACAGACTCTTCAGATTGCACCTGAAAAGTGAGGGTCATTTAAAAGGATGATTCGATTCCCCCCAGAATTTACCAAAGTGATTCAAACAAAATGATCAATGATGTCATTCTGATGGCCAGCTTCGCTATTGTGGCTAGAAGTTTCCTTATTTTTTTCAGTACCCTGGATTTTTTCGCAAAAAAAAAGTCAGACCATGTTTGTCTCAAAGCCATTTTTGTTTGTGTAAAAAAAAAGATTGCATTTTTTCTGAAAGAAATCTTGCTTGTCTCCCTTTCCTAAAGATTCTCTTCCAGAAAACCCTGATTATTCAGAACAGCTTTTCCAGAAAATCCACTTACCCTCTGGTAAACATACAAAAAACTATGGAAAATCACCATTTTCAATGGGTAAATCCACTATAAATCACCATTTTCAATAGCTATGTTAGTTTACCAGAGGGTAAATTTCCACATCACTGGACCACAACGGACTGGACTTAAGGGCCCAATTCACGACTTAAAGCAGCTTTGAAACGCCTAGCTTTGGTGGTGCCCCTCCAAGTTCTAAATGGGTCAACAAATCCCATGAAAACTATAGATATATCACCAACAAAAACCATAGTTATTGGACTTATAAACCAACTTAGCTAACTATGGGGCATCACCTTGTAGCTTTGGAATTACAGAAAACTTTTCCTGAGGTGATCCTGGTTCCAAGAGAAGAAAGAAAAACCTTTTACAAACGCAGCCGAGTCTTTCACTTCCTCTTTCACTTCCTCGTTCTCTTGGTACACATTTAATAAAGAACACTTGAGGTGCAACAGGTAACGCGATCAACATGCTGAACCCCACTCACAACAAGTACTGCAAGTACTATCAGTACTACGAGTTCACCGGCAAAAACAACGTCAACTAGATGTCAATTGTCGCCAATTCAAATCCTTACCTAGCTGTATGATTGTATCCTGTCTGGGGAACAGTTTTTTTAAACTCAACTTTAAAGCGGGTATAGCATTTGTTTGGGGAGGGCTACACACAAATCAGGACGGAACATTACCACGACCGGTCGTTTTCCGGAGTTTTTCAACGTGTACCGCTTGCCCAGGGCGGGTGAAGTGCCATCCAAACAGCCTTTCTGATTTTTTGAGGCAGCCGTGCTGCAGAATCGCTTCCGGTGCTGTGCAATTGGAGAGGGATTTCTTTTGGGGGGATATGAGCCATCTCTCCAAATTCCAGCTCCGATATCCACATGATTCTTGGCCATCAAGCATCACCATGCCCCATGGTATGCCCTACACGGCACGTGGACCGCACGTGGACCGGGTCTCCATCCCACTGATCCCATCGACCGAGGGGCTGGTGAAAGAGCATACACTCCAACCTATCCACAATCTGAGGCACCTACGGCGCCGTTGAAGCGAGAGATTTCAGATGATTTAAGAGGGCCGGGGGAGTTGAACGCTGAGTGCTGAAATAAGAATTACATGGATTTAGATTAGATGATATATGTATGTATGTATAATATATATATATATATTAATATATATATATATATATATGTACTGTATATAAATGTATATATATATACACATACAATCAATACCCTTCAATTCAAGTAACTGTTTGGACCACTGATCATGAAACTTATCGAGAGATCTGTCTTTAATGATCTCAAAAATCTGAATGTAATAGCACAATGATGCACAATGTGTGTATTTCACGTAGTAAGACAGCATCTTTTTCTGTAAGACATGCTATCCACTTCCCAAGCACTGTCCCGGCCCCTATTGGGATAATGGATGGCAAAACAAGTTCTTCTCACAATCTTCAGACAAACTCATGTGACTCATACACACGTGCGAATATGTAGGGGATGACTATTATATATTACTATATCTGGACGGATGGAAAAAGAATCCCAGTTACCCATCAATCCAGCTTGAATTCATGAATTCAGTGACTCTTCAGAAGTTCAGGGGACTGCAGGCGATCGAAGTGGCCAATTTCCGTTAATGCAGGGATACACAATCCGGTAATCGAACCTGGCAATGGAAAATGACTCATGTACAGTATAGATCCCATAGGATCCATGTGTGGTATATTTACCTACATTTGGGGCATTTATGGGGTAAATGTTGGTAAATATTCCATACATGGATCCCATGGGGAATGTTTTATGATTCATAATTTACCTATTACATAGGTGATTTTCCTTTGCAAACTGTTGAATAACCAGTAACCAGAGGGTAATGGGATTACGTGGGACAATTGGTGATATAATGGAGATGTAATCTTCAGATCTACCACTAGAACAAAAGACAATACTGGTGATGTAATGGGGTATGTATAACCAACAACATAATATTCGGGTGTGTCTGAAATTTTGAGCGTGTCGTTCAATTATGAATAAGTCATCCTGGATAACCATTTGAATAGGGACCAGAATAATGGCGATAAAGCAGCAGATTTATGTGTTTTTTTTGCATGTTGTACTTCAGACAACTCCAACCTTTGAAATCACCAACCAAATGACGTGTGGGGTGGAACGAACGATGCTCACATTGTTCACAGCGGCCAGCGTGACTGTGGCCAGTTCACCGGTCACCCCGGTTTTTTGTTTAGCCTTCTGGGTCAAACAATCATTCATCGCTGAACAAATCCATGCTAATTACGCAACAAAAACACATTTTCTGGTTGATACCCAGCAACTTTTGATCTCAGCCACTCAGCATCCGTGGCACGTTTAATCAGCGACAGCCGTGCATGTTTCGCACATGGACCAGGCCAATTTACAACAGATCACCAGATTTACCCTCTGGTAATTTAACATGACATAGCTATTGAAAATGGCATTTATAGTTGATTTACCCATTAAAAATCGTGATTTTCCATAGTTATGTTAGTTTACCTGAGGGTACCAGCAATTTACGGCGGGGCAATATTTCGAGAGACCCATGAGCTTTTTTGGGCACGGAGTTGATGCAGGGATATGTCACTCTGGGTGGGATTAAAAACAGGGAAATTCACCCAGGAAAAAAAAATGTTTTGCTCACCCAAAGATGAACGGTTCTCGAAATCATACCCTCTGGTAAACTGTTACATAACTATGGAAAATCACAATGTTTAATGGGTAAATCCACTATTTCGACTGGGCCATTTGAAAAATAGTTTTTTCTGTTAGTTTACCAGGCCGGGTATTCCCTTCAAAGCATCTTGAACATCCTCTGGGTCAACCCGCCGGAAACTAGAACATTGGATGTAACATATCTTAATATGTCCAAAACAAATGCTGGTATGTTGTGTATAACAACAAAAATGGGTAGCCTATGAATTGTGAAACATGTGGTATCACCAACATCAAATACACAGAAGACATGGGATAGCTGCTTGAAGACATGTGGTAGAAAACTGACTTAAGTCATTCCGTATCCGTAGCCCATATATTTGTGATGGTTTCGATCCTAGCAGCAAGTTTGACCCGAGACCCCACATGGGTTGGGTATCTGACAAGTATGCAAACCCCCCTACATGAACGCTTCTATCATCAGTTTTTCGCTACTAATTGGCCATTGGAGTGAACTCGACAAGGCAATATACCCATGAATTTGTTTACCCATATTTTCATGGGTACTTGGAGGGTCTAAGTGTGGGTCAATCAGCCCTGTCTTGCAAGAACCCATTGTAATTTGGCCAGTTGTGATCACTGTGACAGCGCCGAATGAACTTAGGCCAGCGACACTGCATAAAGTGACAGGGACAAAGGTCTCTGACAGTTCGTCTTTTTCAATGTGAGGCCCCCAAGATATGTTTGTTGGTTTAGATTCGCCCCAGTAACTAGTTCGTTATAAATACCATAAACCATAGTTATTGGAGTTATGTGCACCAACTGAACGCTATCTTGGGGGCCTCACATTGTACCATTCACCTTGGGATCTAAATATGTCTGGGGATGAACAAGCCCGAAGCGGGATGACAAAAATAAGCTTCAAACATCACCAACTAGAGATGGACCATTCAAAATCATCAGTTTCACTTTGATGTTTGAGCCTTGATACATAATCTATACATATACAATATACACGTAATTCGATCATCATAGTGATACAATATAAATTGCATACTACATGTATATATATATTAATCACATAGGTACTGCCAATCCACCATACAAAAATGTGTCAACAAAAGTAACATGTTTATCAATTAAATTCGTGGATTAGCTTGAGTGGTAAAGTAAAAGAGTTGCCAAAAAACCCTCTCATGCCATGGTTGTCGAGATAATGATCACCTGGTCTCTTGTGTAAGTGGTCAAGTGTACACTCTGGAAATTTAACATGTACACTTTGCTATGGAAAATGAGGTCGTTGCCAATGGAATTATATACCACTTTAGTAATTGAGTTCGATAATTTACCGGTGATGTCCCGATTGCTGTCAAATTGCCAGGATAATGCACTTCTCAGTAGAACATGCACATTCAGATCTTCAGATTCACTGAATAAACATCATTAAACATCAACATACCGATGGGTCTTACTCTTTGGCATCAACAAGCCGTGCTGGCAAACAAATTTTCATGATCCAGCTGGACTCGAATTTTTCCAGGTGGATGGACGACTAAGTTTGGAAAAACTCTTGACTCTGAAGCGTTCTGAAAAATCATAGATCCACTGCGAAACCAGGATAATGCACTGCGAAACAAGGAAATCTGTTTTTTTTAAGGATCATGAAGGGACCTGAAATGACATGAACCAGAAATTCATAGCTTTCCCGATGAAGCTGGCCATCAACATATGCGTGCCTTTTTTTAAAAGGTCCCCTTTGAGTGATAGGTAAGTTGGTATGTAACCAGGCTATGGCTAAGAAAGACTTATGGTGGATATATCATGATATATCTATATAGTTATATGTGGTTATAAACCAAGGAATATCTACGTAAATTTCGGGGTGCTCTTTTCGTACAATCCATCCAGCATTGGTATCAGGAATCAGCCTCACTCCCGTCGCAGTTCCACTAGCGAGCGCTGAATTGGTGTAAATTCTCTTGCTGGTGCGTCGTCCTGAACAGAAGCAGCAAAATTGCTGATTGAAATTGATTGGTGAAATTTCCTTTGAGGACTCATAAAAAAATATGATTTCAATACACATCAGTCTACAACGTATATATGATGTATGTATGTATGCATGTGGTTGGCTCAAATGAAACATCCTAACATGACAAAAACGTCAAATCGGCCAGGGTCGTTAGGCGGCCGGTTAGCTGAAACAAGGCTCATCTACCCAGCCTGATCTGTTGGAAATGGAAACAACTGCTCTAATGGGCATCAAAAAAGCTGATGACTCGGGTCTATGACTCGGGATTAAAAGATCTTAAAAGTCTATTTTCTTTGTAAACATCAGAGCGGTTGAGTACGATCTATCCTTTACTTCAGGTGTTCCAAAATATCCAAAAAGGAATCATGTCTTAACAATTTTGCAGATCTGCGCGAACTAATACATTCCAATAATCTAATACATTTAAAAGCTATACGGCATTTTCAGGTTTCGGGGAAAATTAATCCATATGAATCCCTTGCAGCAATATTATACAAACGCCCCCATTCTATGGTCCCAGTCATATCCAGGAGTTGCACGAGCACGGTGGTTGCACGGTGGTACGGTGGTTGCTTATCTATTTCCAAGCCGTGGTGTGTGGAGTTTTCTTCGGCGCTTGAATGAAAGCGTTAAATGGCTAAAGTGGAAAAAATGCCCACATGTATCGGGATATATATATAGTAAGTAAGTAACCAGCAGATAGAAAAAAAAGCCGGTCTTCTTAAAAAAAAACAATAGTCAACATCAACCCATTGGGTAAAGAACTTGCAGATAGAATATCTTAATATTCTATCTGCTGGTGCTATGGTTTTTACAAGAATTTTGGTGATTTTGGATGGATTTCAATGTGGAGTTTCCTTCAGATTGTGTGCCAGCTCTGTTGGCATGCAAAAATATATCAATTAGTTGCAGTAAATCACACACACAATCATTGAAATTGTTCATTTTAACCTGAATTGGTTGCAGGAAATGGTACACACAATCATTGAAATGGTTCATTTAACTTGATTTAGTTGCATGGGAAATTGTTTATTTCAACCTATTGGGTAAGAATAATATTCTATCTCTCTGCTTTTTGTCCTATTCTATATGTTGACCTGGCAATCCTGAATTTTCTATCTGCTGGTTAAGTAATAAATATAATTATATATATATATACATTCATGAAAGCAAAGGTTTGCACAGAATTTGTTTCTAGCAATTTGGTGGTAGAGATTTATTCCCATAATGTCCCATATGTTTCCTCGAGTTCTTTTTGCGAACTGGACTTTGCGGCCCACATGTAGTGATGCCAGCATGAAACCACGGCTCGGTGGACGCGCGGCTGGTCCAGTTTGATCATCGATGGGAAATCCACGATAGCATGGCCATGTAGTTCGTTGTTTTACCATGATTTACCAAAAAAAACATGGTATACAATGGTGATGTTCCACTTCGCTATGTTAGTTTAGAAACTAAATTATCATTCGATCCCATGAAACAAAATCCACAAAAAAAAACATGGAAATAGAAATCACCATTGTTTTCCGCCCTAAAACCTAGTTGCTACTGCCCTCACTTTGCTGACAGCTTCACGAGATCAGCTGAAAAAACTTTTGGAAGGATAGGAAATCAAAAAAAAAACAATGGATTACTGATCATCATATTCCCTGTTATTGAATAGCCATCTGGATGTTTGTTTCCCTTTAATTCTTTCATTTTTTCCTGAGCTCCGGCACGGGAGCCGAACGCCCAGCCGGTCAAAAAACATATTCCGAAAGTTGTTTTTTTCACACTAGTGTAAGAAAAAAAACATTTTGATTGGGAATTTCATGGATTTCGAATTTCATGGATCTAGGAAGCAAAGGTTTCCAGCTGGATCAAAATCAGTGTTCCTCCAAAAACATGTGAAATGCGTGACAAAAAAAATCATCCAGATGTCAAATACAACCATTTTTCCATGGAATTGATGGTGCGATTTACCACACCAGTCGCCTACCATTCACCAATCTGTTTACATAGGTCGATCTTGCCATCCCATGATGATTGAATCTCACTTTGTTCGGTATGAAACATGTTCTTTTTCCATGAAAACCTACCATTCACCTCGGTGATTTGATATCATTCGACTGAGTAAACAGCATTCGAATGAGGGATTCGGAATTCCACTGGAAGACCGGGCCATTCTCAATTAATACCCAGTTTTGTTGCAGGGCCAGATACGCTTGGACGTCCCACCAAAAATAATCAAGTAGGGCATCATCATGGCCAAAATGGACCGCAAAAATGCCACCAGAAAGGGGTGGAACATGACTGCAAATGCAATGCGCGCCGGGGAGAGGATAAGAAACACGATTTCACGCGTGCCCCGCTCCACAGAAGTTCAAGAAATCAGCCGGTTGAGTGGATAGAATATACATACAGTACCACAGACTTAAATTTCAACCCGAGCTCAAAAAGGCTGTTTTTCTGCCCCAGTTCTTAAAATCCGCCAGAGTCCCAAAAATCCAGCATGGTGTTTTAACTACGAGGCAGCTTCATTCAAGAAACATCAAAACTATGCAGCTCGGGAAAATCCGCCTGAATAGTGGGAGAATCCTCCCAAATAGTGGGTAAATCCACCCGACTGTCGTCTTTCAAAATCAAAAAAACAACGGGAATAATCCTTGAGCCTGCCCAGGTTATAATGGCAAAATCTGACTGAATGGCAAAGTCCGCCCGAGGTCTAATTTTCAGCCCGAGGATCTAAAAGGATACTTTTAGGAAAAGGCTTCAATTTTAGCCCGAAAGGTGGTGCTAGGTATATTACATATATATATATATATGTATACTAATGTGTCGGAATGAGCATATAGACATAGTTACAGTTTCAGGTATAGATCGAAAAGTATACCTGTGTTTTCAGCAGGTTGCTTTTTCATGAGAAAAAGCCACCAGGCAACACTTAAAAAGTTCAAGCACCATGGTATACAACAAAAAACCTTCTTAAATGGTATAAAATATGAGCCTTGAGCACCTCATTTTGTAGAGGAAATGGGCAGGGGGATTATACAGACATACCATCTGGTTATTTGACATAGCCATGGAAACATCACCATTTTTAATAGGTAAACCAACTATAAATGGGCCATCTATACCATGGCTATGTTAAATAACCAGAGGGTATGATTTAAGTTGTAGAAGTAGTGTACATATGTATCTGGATAGAAATAGAATAAAGTAAGAGAGAGAGAGAGACACAAAAGAACTTGATGAAATAATCAATAGATAGTTGATCAAATGGATAGATAGAATCACACAAATAGGGATATTGATATATCATGTAGGTATAGACAAAGGTTCATATATTCAAATGTGCGCACATCTGTGTGTAAAGCATTTCATATAGTGTGCTGTATGTCCAACCATTCAACCCTAAGCTCAAAAAACATAAATCTTGAATTCCTTTTATGTTTTAATTTGATTGAAGTATACCTATGCCCCTCGAAAAAAAAAAAAACAAAAACACCAAACCTGGAACACATATATGTTTATATAATCAATATGGAATCTATGTCTTATATATAGTAGTTACATAATGACATGATCAATACACCAATGTATACCCACCCCAACTGTTGCTACTTATTCCCATCTCGGGATGTGGGGAAACCGCTGGTTTCCATAGATTAATGCGTTTGCATGACACAAATCTGTATATAATCCCTTCCCGCATCCATATTAAATCAATGGGAGATCTCCAGGATCCTAAAATTACTGTACCATACAAGGGTATATTTTGTGGGGATATTCCCTTACATTGGCCTGAAAAATAGGCCTTATATATGGTAGGTACCTCCAATTTAGGTGCCTGAAATGGCCACTGATTAAACACCCAGAAACCTTGGTGGATGAGCTATAAAAGCACCTATTTAAAACCAGAGAATAAGGATAGTGAATACAGTAGGCGGATGGGACTATACACATACGTTACATATCATGTGTATATATATATATATATATTCACCAGCCCAAATTGTTGCCATTTTGGGACTGAATCCCTCACAAAGCACAAAAAAAATCGTGACGTTGTGGTGTGGTGACGCCATTGCAATTGGTCTGTGTATATTATGTAATAGATATATACATATATATATATATATACATGTAATATATATATATATACGTATACACATTCCGTCACATAGCATCATACCTTAACAATCCCTGAACAATGAACAATCCATACCTATTTCCTCAAAGCTAGTCAATTTGAACAATTTCAAAATGGACAGCATGGGGACTTGACTGGGACTTGCCCTGCTTAAACAATTTTAAACACATATTTTAACAAAAAACACTTCCAACAAAATTTTGCCTGAGAAGAAATTACGTCCAAGATTAACGCCTTACGTTTCTCTGGAATTGGCAATTTCACAGTTGTTGAAAAATGATGTGTGCACCTCTCAGAGACGGTTTCTGAGCCCACAACCCAAAATCGGTCTTTTTTTTAGGATTTCCAATATGTTCATATACTTTCCAGTTCATGGATTGTGATAATTCCCAATATGTAAAGGGTTGTATAAGATCAATCATCAACCAAGACTTTCAAGAGGATCCAGAGAGTTCAAAAAAAATCAGGCCAGGAGCATTGTGTTTTTTTCTGCGGGCCCCTGTATCAACCGTACTAATTAATCCTGGTCCCCCAATACTAAACAGTCCCCCCAATAAACATGTGGGGGAGTTGTTAATATTAGGGGCTATTGAAATTAAAATAAATTAAAAGCCTTCCATAATTAAAACATGTTCGATTTTAAAGGACGGACCCTAATAAAAAAAGGACCTCGGTATTGACGGTTTTTTATTCTTAGGGGGTGAAACCCTCAAATGGGGCCTTCATTTTTAAATTGTTTTCTAAAGACGTCTAAAGGGTATACTAGTATATAAATTAAAAATCAAATTGGCCTTCAAATTTCCAAGAATTGAACACGGACCCTAGGTTTTGAATGTTTTGATATGTGGGGTACGTTATAAATTCGGATTACTCTGAATTCGAGATGATTCGAGGGGGATAAGCCAAGTATTGGGAACGGGATTCCGAAGCGCTCCTCCCCGGCAGCCTGTTCAAAGGATCGGAGGTTGAAGCCTTGCTGGTGACACAAAAAACACCGTCTTCAGCAAGAAAAAAGATGGATCTCATTAAATGGGCTAGTTGAAAAGCACAACTAAATGGCGTTTTTTATTAGGTGATTCATGGTGATTCTCAACAAACCGCTGTTGATTTTTGAGTAATTACCCTATTTAATTTCATTGACATGTATCTCTGCCATCCATGCAGTAAAACAGCCATCAATCTACAAGGAAGCGATGCGGCCCCCCAGTATGATTTCCGCTTGGGGTGCTGGTGACTGTACATAACTTAGATACATATGTATGGATTCATCTATATACATACCGTGTATCTCAAAGTATATATATATGTATATATAATTAAATATAATTATATATATACACTTCTGTTCTACATGCAATCATGTATACATAATGTAATGAGCCCGACCAAACGGTCTGGAGGGATCACCAGCACGGCTAGCCAACCTGTGTCTTTACTTCAAATTGACATCAAATGACCAGGTTTCTAACTGTCACTGTAGCAGCAAGTTCAAAACTTTCAGAAGGCAACCAGCATTCTTTTTAAATGTCCTGCAACAAAAGGTATCCAGGTATCCATATTCAGGTTTGATTCCACCGTCACATGAAGTCCCGGTGAATGTTCAACTGAAAAAAAATATAAAAAAACGCGCTTCTGACATAGCGGTCATAAATTCGAATCCAGACCTCGATTTTTCGAATCCATTTTTATGCTAAACCAGCATTTAGCTGCCCATGACATCGATCCAAAATCTCTCCCCCAAACATGTTGTCCAAACCAGTTTCATTTCAAGTACCCTGTGGTAAACTAACACAACTATGGAAAATCACCATTTTTAATGGGAAAATCCACTATAAATAGCCATTTTCAATAGCTATGTTAGTCATTACCAGAGGGTATTCCCTAAAGCTCGGCTCGGACATTTTCCCAAACATGGTCCCTATTGGTCACTGCGGTCGCGCTTCAGAAGCCGAAAGCTGCGCATTTAAATCAACGAAAGGACGTCCGAACGTCCGAACTGAGCTGCCAAAACCTGCAAACGATCTGTCATGGCCGAGTCATGGCCAGAATGATGTTCAATCCCCATGGCTTTTGTTCAATCTGAATCATGGTGTTAGGGCGTGTAAATTTCATGTGTTTTCTCTGATCACTACAAAAGATGTTTTTTTAAACTCTGGAACCCCCCAACAAAATTGAAAACTTCACCATTTGAACGGCCATTGCATGGAGTATTCGCTAGTGACAAACCCACATTCAGCGAATACTTCTGGCTGAATCAACATAATTCACCAACCCAAAAGCAAGGCCATTTAACAAGTTTGGGATACAGTAATTTCCCTGATATACCATTATATACCTACTAGCAGCATGATCAGTAAGGTCGCACCAGAATTTATCCAGATTTATTGTCGGTTTAAGCCCTACTCATTACCATGAAAATCATGATTGCTTTGATGTTTGATCACGAGAAAATCCCTACTTTTCATGGTCGAAACATGGATGAATCTCCATGAATGGAAGAAAAAAAACAACGGTTCCGGCCACTGCGCATGCTTGCACGCAAACTCGCGCAGCTGCAAATGTTTGCGAACACCGGCAACGACCAAGCGGGGATACTTCAGGGAGATGAGTGAAATGGGAATATCATCAGATATCAGAATCTGCAAGGTGATGCCCCAGTTCGTTAGCTAAGTTGGTTTATAAGTCCAATGTCACTATGGTTTATAGGTGATATATCTATAGTTAATGGGATTATAACAGTTGGTGCAAATAAGTCCAATAACTATGGTTTTTTGTTGGTGATATATCTATAGTTTTCATGGGATTTGTTGACCCATTTAGAACTTGGGGGAGCACCACCTTGTGTGATGGGAATAAACATTCGAATGTATGGACATATCACCTGCCAGTGATGGGGAATACTCTGAGATTGACAAGTAAAACTATATAAACCAGTCTTGGATTCCCATGAGTACTTCCTTCTTGTGCGGATGTAGGTTGATACATCACCATCAAGATGTGCAAAACATATTACACTTTCCATTCCGTCGCTTTCCCCTGCAACCAAACTTGAAATTGCTACGTGTTTTGGTGTTCACTTAAGGGTGTCTGAGTGTTGGGTTCGGGTTGGCTGTCTATTTTTTAAAGTTTGTTTTGAATGTTTGTTTCTAGTTGTTTCTTAATTTTTATTCTTAGTTGTTTGGGTGCTTCTTTAGGTATGTGATAGGTTTTTTTACTTTTGGTTCAATGATTAGCTAAGGTTGGTCTAGGGTTTATATACATTGCCAATCTTAGAAACCAAAAGACTAAAGGATTAAAGTACCCATCTAAGATTGACCTGGGTTGCTTCAGGGCTTAGGGCCTGAAATTTGCTGGGGGTACTGGGAGACCAAGGGGACAGGAACCACAAGACCTGGGGAAACATGTTGGGATATATATATATATATGGGATATATATTTATATTATTTATACTATTTGTTGTTTGTCTGCTTGGTTGTTGTTCTTGCTAGACTTGGGTTTGCTAGGCTTGCTCGACTTGCTGGGCGTCCTGGGATTGTTTGCTTGCCTACCTGCTGACTAGAACTTGGGGTGAGGAAAAAAAAACGGTGAGAAGAAAAATAAATAAAAATAAAAAACAGATGGTACAGGAAAATAGGGGTATCGGAAATATGGGTTCTACACTCTGATAATTCAACATAGCTAAATGTGCTAAATCACAAGTTGTTTTTTTCACACATGAATAATCGAACTATTCATCGGCCATGGCTACTACATCATGAAAAACAACTGAAACGTAGGGCCATCAAAAATATCCGTTGTATTCCTGTTATAATCTATACAATGTGGGGACCCCCAGTTATGTTTGTTGGCTTATAAACACACCTAACTATAGATATACGTACCATAAACCATAGTGACATTGGCACCCGTTTTCACCAATTTTGCTATCATAAATCAGTTATAAATCCCATTGAAACCCCACCCATGTTTGTTGCTTAAATCAGACTTGTCCTATGGTCTCTATCCCACTATATCCCCATGATATTCGCATGTTTCATAGCCATGCCCCCAAAATCGCCGCCAATTTTGCCAAAGCCGGTCGTTCAAATGTTTTTTCGCATTAATTTCATAAATTTGCCCAGGTGGTTTCGAGAAAAGTCAAGCCATCCCCAAAACATATGGATTTATGATCCAAATTGTGTATATATATATATATGGGGTGTGTATGTATATATATATATATATACACGTTTGTGTGTATATGTATATGTGTGGGATATATGCATACATCAAAATATTATATATATATATACATGTATGGGATATGTACATGGTATATATATATACAGTCTATGTATGGGATATATACATGGGATATATATATATAATTTATGTATGCATGTATGGAAATGTAATGTTATGTTATATAATGTTATGTAATGTTAAGTGATGATATGTAATGTTATGTAATGTTATGTAATGTTATGTGATGTTATGCAATGTTATGTAATGTTATGTAATGGTATGTAATGTTATGTAATGTTATGTAACGTAATGGTATGTTATGTCATGTTAAGTAATGGTATGTAGTGTGTGAATGTAATGTATGTAATGTATGTAATGTATGCAATGTATGTACTGTATGAAATGTATGTAGTGTATGTAATGTATGGTATGATATGTATTGTATGTAATGTATGTATGTATGTATGTATTGTATGTATTGTATGTAATGTATGTAATGTATGTAATGTATGTAATGTATGCAAAGTATGTAATGTATGTAATGTATGTAATGTATGCAACGTATGCAACGTATGTAATGTATGTAATGTATGTAATGTATATAATGTATGCAAAGTATGTAATGTATGTAATGTATGTAATGTATGCAACGTATGCAACGTATGTAATGTAATGTATGTAATGTATATAATGTATGTAATGTATGTCATGTATGGTATGGTATAGCATGGTATGGTATCTGTTCATGTGTGTATGTGTGTATGTGTGTATGTGTGTATGTTGTGTATGTTGTGTATGGTGTGTATGTTGTGTATGTTGTGTATGTTGTGCTTGTTTTGCATGTTGTGCATGTTGTGCATGTTGTGCATGTCGTGCATGTTGTGCATGTTGTGCATGTATGTATGTTATGTATGTTATGTAGGTTATGTATGTTATGTATGTTATGCATGGTTTGTATGTTACGTATGTTATGTATGTTATGTATGATGTATATGTTATGTATGTCTGTCTGTGTTTTTTTTTTATGTATGTATGTGTGTATGTCTGTCTGCCTGTCTGTATGTGTGTATGTCTGTATGTCTGTATGTCTGTCTGTATGTGTGTATGTCTGTATGTCTGTATGTCTGTATGTATGCATGCATGCATGTATGTATGACTGTATGCATGTATGTATGCATCCATGCATCCATGTATGTATGTATGCATGCATGTATGTATGCATGCATGCATGTATGTATGCATGCATGGATGGATCCATGCATGTATGTATGCATGCATGCATGTATGTATGTGTGTATACATATATGGAAGATAATGCGATATGACAATGATATGTATATATATATATATATGTATGAATATATCATTAACAAAGTGATATTTGGATGTCTAAAAAATGGAAGATACCAGCAAATAGTTAATTCATACCAGCAAAAATGGACCTAGCTGCGTAGCTGAGTGCCATAGTCCAAACATAACAGCTACAATCGTCCCGGTAAAGCCTACAGTCATGGAGCTTTCGAGCTTTCCTGAAATAACCATAGTAACCATAGAAACCATAGTAACCATATCAATCCATATTCAACCATATAGATCATAGTAATCCATAGTAAATCCATAGTAAATCCGTGTCGTAATCCACAGTAAATTCCGATAGTAGATCAATAAACATATTAATCCATAGTAATCTATACAGGATGGGGCCCCCAAGATAGCTAAGTTGGTTTATAAGTGGCTTAACAATGGTTTATAGTAGATATAACTATAGTTACTGGGGATTATTTCATGGTTTATAAACCAACAAACATCACTGGGGGGCCCCATCCTGTATTGATCCAAGAATATGCGGGCTTCCTAAAATAGGGCTACCCCCAGTCATCATCCATGTATAGAGATGGATTTTTTCACCATGAAATAAGCCAGCCAGCGAGGTTGCGGTATCCCCATGCCATTGTTTTTTTTCCCCAAATGGATGCATGACAATCCCCCCAAAAACTGGGAAATTCATCCCAGCTTTGGAAAGAATGCACATGTGAAAATAAAAAAATGACCACATCATGGCTTTCTTCCTCCAAGGAGAATGAATCTGACCACATCCGAAAACACTGGGCAGCCTTGAATTTCCAGGGTGAACAACAGAGCTGGGTTTGTCTGAAAATTGGCTATCCATGGCTATCCCATTCCATCCATCTGCCATCAAATGTGCTTCCCCACATCAAATGGCTATCATTCGGGGCCCCATTTTCAGACACACTCCTTTTCTGACCCTGAATCGTGGCAACTTTACCAAAAGGCCTCAGCGTGGGAATGGCCTCAGCCCGAGAGGGATCCTGAAATATGGTGGGAAAGGAAATCCCTTTACAAGCTGGGGCCCCATAGTTAGCCAAGTTGGTTTATAAGTGTAGGTAAATTCTATGGTTAGCTAGGACGTATGATATAACTTTAATTGGAGGTTGCCGTTTTGTCATGGGAGACCCCCAAATCAGCCAAGTCAGACCTTGCCTTAGCATTGGTTTGCTGTGGTTTACCCATGATTTTGGGGGTACAGTACCTCCATTTAAGGAAATCTCCAAATAAGTATAGAAATTGCCAGCGATCGCCTGCGGCAATTTCTCAGTTGGCAACGGATGAAGATCCAGCTAGCCATGTTTGAGTACTAGGAGGGTGTATGTGTATAAATTATAAATGACACACATATATATATATATACATACATATTATTATGGTTTGTGTTGGTAAATAAATTTATATCTAAAATTATTTGAACTGATAGTTTACCAAGACGGAAATGAGTATGAAGCCACGTGATCAGTGTCAAGAACCTCTTGGAAATCCATGGGGTATGGAGATGTATGGAGTATGATCAGCCTGATTCCTATGGGTTTTCGCAATTGCTTAAGGAACCTATACCCATAGGATCCATGTATGGTATATATGCTAACATTGGGGGTATATTGATGGTAAATGTTGCCATATATAGCATACATGGATCCTATGGGATAGGTCATTGGAACGCCTCGCAATCACTAGTGGTTTTACTCCCATATTCAAATCGATTGGCCCGGTTGGCATTGTCATCCCAGATGATTGGATAAGAAAACTGTAACTCAAAACATCTTAAAACAACCAAAGATATATTTTGTTGTGTTAAGGTGTATATATATATATGTACAATATTGTATATACAGTATTTGATTATGACTTTTCCTAAGTATCCACTGTTGACCCAGTGACAAACGTGATTTAAGCAAATGAACTGTAGGATAAAAACACCGAGAGGGGTCGGTGTGGTAAACAGAAGTTCATGGAGGTTACTTGGATCATGGTCAAATCATATATACTCTTGGACTCATGGCAATATGGGTGTACATTGCTATATTGATGTATTTTGGATTGATAGTTCATGTTTGCATATATATATATATCCACTAAAAACGAAGACATTTAGCTAGCCTTCACCAAAGTTTGGTGTTCTTTGATGACCACCAGCAAGTTAGAACTAACCAACCTGGCACCATGATGGGACCTGGGACTTGATTGGGATTGCGAGCCCGCTCATATAACATATCAACAGGACAAACATCGTTTAACATTGGAGCTGCCAGCGAGAACAACAACACAACAAACTGACATTGAAATCAAACAAGGGTTTGTTAAAGGAATCTCAATTTCCTGTTAAAACTGACATTGAAATCAAACAAGGGTTTGTTAAAGGAATCTCAATTTCCTGTTAAAACTGACATTGAAATCAAACAACGGTTTGTTGAAGGAATCTCAATTTCCTGTTAAAACTGACATTGAAATCAAACAACGTGTGTTCAAAGATTTCTTAAAGGAATCTCAATTTCCACATCATTTTTATGTCTTAAGTCTATCGGATAGTCTGTCTGGACAGCATGACATCCTAGAACTGAAAATTATCATCGGAGTAATGATAGATACCGGGGGGTCAACATAAATGGGGATCCCCAATTTACAGTGGGGTCAAAAAAATGGAAAATCAAGGAAAATCCCATCAATGGATGACAACTTGGGGTACCCCCATTTCAGGAAAGCTTCATACTATGGAAAACCCAATCAGAATTGTAACCCCTGGGGCAAAAAAAAAAAACTGTTCTGGCAAACCTGGGCAAGCGGGCTTTGCTTGACCAACATTGTGCAAAGGAAAACATTGCAGTCTTGAAGTCCGGTTTTGCTATCAACAAAGCCCACACAGGAGGAATAATTAGGTCTTTGAGCTAAAGCATAGCTTCCAATTGATAAATATTAATATGTGTATGATATCAGATTACATTGCATTGGTTCGTGTCATTCTACTAGATTAAATGTGTCACGTCAGGCTTGCCCGCTGGCAATCAAACGTTGCTAGCTGGAAAAGCAGCCATTTATAGTTCTTGTGTCCAGCTATAAACCTCCATTTACAGTTGGTTTTCCCATACCTTCCCCTGATTTTAGCATCAACACCTCCATTTTTCCTCATTTTTCCATACCTTCTCATGATTTTGGCATTAAAATGTCCATTTTGTTCGGCGATGACCCCGGATGACGTTCGGAGCCAAGAAACCGTCCACGAAGACAATCCAAGTGCAGTGCATCCGGAAGCTTCGCGGTCTGAATGGAAACGGCCCGGATCGGTATGGAAAAACACACTGATATTATGGGGACATTGGGGACATTATGGGCCTGTATTATAAATTATATTATATATAATATATACATATTATATAATATATATATATACAATATCTATAATTTATTTATATATATATAATATATTTATATATATAATATATAATATGTGTATGTATATAATATAATATAATACATATATAATATAATATATATATAATATAATAAAATATAATATGATATAATGTAATATAATATAATGTAATATAATAATACAATATAATATAATATAATATAATATAATATAAACTAATATAATGTAAAGTAATAAATACAATATAATATAATAAAATATAATACAATACAATATAATATAATATAATTTAATAAAATATAATACAATACAATATAATGTAATATAATGTAAAAAAATATAATATCATATTATATAATATCATATAATATAATATATACGTATATATACACATTTATATAACCAACAATCTGTATTTTGTTTTTCTGGGAAAATCGCATCACCCCCATGGAGATATCGTGGGACATTATTGGACTGGAATGGCCGAAGGATTCTGTACCTGGGTTCTGTCAAAAGACGCGAGACACTGACCTGGTGGGGAAAAATATTAAAAATGGAATCAGATTTTTCACAGTCAAAATTTGATGGATCAGCATTAATAATTTTCTGATTTAAATAAGGCTGATCAGATTTTTTGGGGATTTTGAGACAGCATGTGTTTTATCTCAAAATCCAAAAAAAGGAGCGCCATTAAATTCACGGTTTCAATTTGATGTGAACCATCATTTATGGCGCGCTAGGTCAAAAAAAAGAGAAACATATGACAAAGAAATACAGTAAATCCCATCAACAATTCGATTACTGAAGGCTATATAGTATTTGGAGTGCAGTTCCACTTAATCAGTAGATATATCTCAACCTCTGGCGTTATTTTGCCATGGTATGCCATGGTTATAGTTGTAGCCATACAAATAACCAACCACATTAACATCAGCGACCAACCAGAGATCTGTTTGCCCACCAAGCATCTTCAGGCAATTTCCTTCATCTGTTTGTTCAAATCAAAATCAGGTACAGAATTTTGGGTATGGGGCAACCCTAAAATCAAAAGGATTAGCTAAGTTGGGTTTGTCTGAAAACTTCAGGGACCATCCAAAAAACACATAAAAAAAAACATGATGCTTCATCATGTGTCCCGCTATTTTCCACATGAATGAATGACCATTGAACCATTTTTTGAGGCGAACAAAACCTATTGCTCTCTCCGGCATTAGCTCAGTTAGCTCTGAGCTGAGCCAAGGCACTCCAAAAGTCTCGCTCTGTGCACGAACCGCAACGACATTTGGTCTGGCGGGTCACGGGGGACTTCTCTGGCACAAAAGAAGAAACTTTGCCGTAGATACTGAACGAGAAAAAAACACCAAGCGTTGTGACCCTCTGCCAAAGATGAGAATGGAAATATACATCCAAGTGTTCCCACAAATTTCCATTCATAATATGTATGCATAATGATTTCCGGCAAGAAAACCATTGGGATTGTTCAATGCCGTGTTTCTTTACTTGAGGATAAGGGAATGCCGAAACTGTTCGAGACAAAGCTGGCGGTTAGTTTCAAGCAACCCGAAAGAATAGTTGTTATGAGAGTATATACCCTCTGGTAATTTAACAGTTTGCTATTGAAAATGGCCATAGAAATAGTTGATTTTCCCAGCTACAAAATGGTGGATCTTTCCATAGTTATGTAAACGTTTACCAGAGGGTACACGCCTGTAAACGTTTACATAGATCTGGAAAGGCCATGAAAGCCCACATCATGGGGGAAGAAATCATGATCGTCCTTGATCCATCATGGATATACAGTACTGTAGGATCCCATTGATCAGTATGAATATTAGCATCGTATCCATCAAATGTCGATTTCAACAATGTCTTGTTTCTTTTTTGTTCATTGGATAAAACAACTTCTCCAGACACTTCGTCTGAACATTGAATGAAGATAGCGAAGACACTTCAAGAAAAGAAACAACATCCACAGATTTGGGGATGGTTATGCAGCATGTCGAAACCCTGGTGAAAACCTTGCCCTTCACAGCAACGTCAACCTGGGGGGTGCTGTGGATGTTCATCGGAGTTCAATGGATTTATACTTGGGGGTTTCCATAGTCATGGGAGTACCCCGGTCGCTCGCTGTATGGTAAAAAAAACATGGAAGATCCATCGATTAAAAATTTCTATAAATGACTTATTGGGGGTACCATATGTACCATGAAAATAGATAATCCAAATCATTTTATCATTCCATCATGGTTTAAAATTTCATGGAAGATTTGGGGGTACCCCCATGGCTTAGGAAACCTCCACTTCACGCACTTCCTCGACCATCCCTTAAGGCTTAACGTCTCGCGGGCGAATCGCCTCTCAACACCGTCATCGCGAATACAAATGATGCCTGAGCCGCCGGAGGTCCGAAAACTTTTGAAGACCGTTGTCAGCATCTCAGAAAATGAATGAACAAAAATGCCTCTGGTAATTTGTTACATAGCGAACTGGAAAATCACCATTTCTAAGTTCGGTAAATGCACTATTTCTATGGTCCATTTTCAATAGCAAACTGTTAAATTACAAGAGGGTACAACTTATCAAATGACTCAGAACTGTTCGGCATTTTGGGGATGAGCTAGTTGAAAAGTCGCCAGGCAAGTCCTGTCCTTCATCAGGACCAGTTGGGCATTGGTCGACCAACTGCCCAACTGGTCAGTTCTTTGTTCGACAAAATGGCCAGTTTCGCTATTTGAAATTTATTGAAATTTGCTATCAGATAGCAATGGCATGTTGAAATGGGAGACCGATGGGGAAGATGTGTTTTATGAGCTGACGCCCGAAACAAAACAGATCACCAGCCATGTTTTCAAGTCGGTTCTCAAGGCCTCCAAGTTTGACTATCCACTTGAATGTATGCTGGTTCATATCTGGATGGTGGTTGACCTACCCCTCTGAAAAAAAAAAAATCGTCAGTTGGGATTATTATACCCAATACATGGAAAAATAAGATTCATGTTCCAAACCACCAACCAAATATACCCAAATATGTTGAAACCACCAAAGATCTGATCCATTCTCATCCAGTTTATGACTGAACCCTCCAGGTGGCCATGACGTGTGGTAACTCCAAAATTGTGGGTATATATATATATATTACCCTCTGGTAATGACTAACAGTTTGCTATTGAAAATGGCCATTGAAATAGTGATTTTTACCATGACAAATGGTGATTTTTCCATAGTTATGTTAGTTTACCAGAGGGTAGATTGCATTGTTTCATGTTTGTTCTAGGCTAGTTCTAGGTACTTGGAGAGTGTGCATGTTGGATAAAACATGATACGTATCATGTTCGTTGTTCAAGCTATACAACCTGCTAGAATTGGATCGAAGGAGACCAAGTGACCAAGTTGATAAAACACGAAACACTATGCTGATGAAAACACCAGAATATGCGTTATTATGTGATCATGAAATTACGTGAAATTACAGTATATACAATATTATCTGTTTGGTGGTTGACGTACCCTCTGAAAAATATGAAAGTCAATGGGAAGGATGACATCCCATATATGAAATGGAAAATAAATTTTATGTTCCAAACCACCAACCAGTTATGATACAATTTCTGGCCAAGTCCACCAATGTTCCTTGCATTTTTCTCAACTGCCAGATGAATTCCCATCTTTGTCCACCCGTGTCCGCGTGAAAAAGGCAGGGCACTCAAAGCAGCCTGGCGCCGGGCATGGCTTGGTAGCACTTTGTGATCTAAGAAATTGGGCGACCAACATGACCTGAAGGAACATGCTGCACATGTTGGTATCATACATTTTAGATTGTGGGGATATAGAAATAACATGAAATACCTAGGCTTTACCAACATTTGTTTTGCTGAGTTTTTTTGGAACATGCTTATGAATCATGAAATCTGTAGGTATATTAACTGTATAACACTCTAATCTAGGACAAAGCAAAACGACCTGCAATACGACATTAGATGATGGGCGCACTGATCATATATTTTTTGCATGTGAATGCTATTTGTGGATTTGTCCATTATTTTTCAGCAACAAAAAGTAAATCACCAAACGGACCAAACAACAATCGGATATCGGATAGTGCAAGCTATATAATGGGATAAGTTCTAATTCTGATTAGCAGTGCCTGGATGTAGTTGGACGAAAGCGGTTCATGATCGAGATGATCCGTACATCCTCAAATCTTTGGGGTTCTACCCTCTGGTGAACGTTTAGATAACGAACTGGAAAGATCCACCATTTTGTAGCTGGGTAAATCACCATTTTGTAGCTGGGTGAATCAACTATTTCAATGGGCATTTTCGCGGGTCTCATTTCCAAGCTGAGATGCTTTGCAAAAGCTGTTGCATCATCCGATCATCCCCCAGCACCACACATGGCGCCACGTTTTCTCTTCGCTATCCAAAAAAAAGGTATGACATTGGCTTTCCCACATTACAAGCATCATATATACTTGCTATATCTTATTATATCGTACTATATCTTACTATATCTTACTATATCTTACTATGATATCATCATTATAGTCCTATTATATCCTTATTATGATCCTATTACCCTCCAGTAAATTAACGTAGACCCTGGCAGATAGGGGTTGGAAAATTAGTTTCCATATGAACAATTGGCAATTTTCAGGGTCTAGGTTACTTTACCAGAGGGTACAGGATGGGGCCCCCCAGTTATAAGTTGGTTTATAAACCATTATAATCCCCAGTAACTATAGTTATATCTACTAGTATAAACCATTGTTAAGCCACTTATAAACCAACTTAGCTATCTTGGGGGCCCCATCCTGTACTAGATGGAAGGGATTTCGATGTTTGTCATGTAATGAGCGAGTCCGAGCCTTTGGATACCACAAGACTGGATGGATCTCAAAGGTGGGAGGTCATGAGCCAATTGAACCATGAAGCTGTCCAAGATGCCGATGTGTCTGGATAAATTATCATAATTCACTAACCTGAATACTTCGGTTTCTCTGGGATAATTCCCCGAATCCAAACCATTATTCCAGGGTTCGGGAGAACAGTGAGGTCGTTATAATTTACCCAGAAACATGTATTCTATATATTTGATGTATGGCCAAATTCCATGGTATGTCTATTAAATTCCTATTTTCTGTTGTTGAATACCACGACTACATGTTACCCCCTGGTAAATTAACATAGACCCTGAAAATCACCAGTTTTTAATGGGTAAATCCACTATTTCTATGGCCATTTTCAATAGCTATGTTAGTCATTACCAGAGGGTATATCTAATCATCTAATCATAAATAGTCCAATTTATAGTGGATTTACCCATTGAAAATGCTGATTGCTGTTATTGGTGTTTGGTTTAATCACTATAAATCCCTATTAAATCCCGCTGAACTCTCCCGCCATGGGCCCACCGGTGCCAGACCCTCGCAGGGGCAGGGTCGCTGGGAGCAAAGCTGTCGATCCCCTGCGGGGGTGCCTGAGGCCCAGGCACTATTGGACCATATGAATGTTTATGGTACTTATAACGACTGTATATGTATATATATATATAACATGATATACATATATAACATTTTAAAATTATATAACATTATATACATATAAAAAAAAATTATAAAACTATATAACAAAACATTATACACATATATAACATTATATAACTATAAAACACTAGATACATATATAACATTATACACATATATAACATTATGTAACTATATAACAGTATGTAACTATACAACATTATATACATATATAACATTATATAACTATATAGTATTATATAACTATATAACATTATATAACTATATAATATTATATAACTATATAACATTATATAACTATATGGTCATAAAGTATTCATGGCGGTTCTAAACCAAATTCAGAGCATGTTCTAGTCCCCCTGCGCTGGTCTTTCATTGTTTTAACCCATGGATGTGCCTCCTCAACTGAGGGAATCTTGACAGGTGGTGACGGTATAGGATCCTGTCAGAAGATGTCAGGATTTTTTTGCCACATGAATTTTGCACCAGCAAATGTCAGCCTGCATGTCAAACTATATGTCAGAATATTTGCCCGTTTTTTTGTGTGTCAGAACATATTTCGGAGCATATGACATATGTCAGAATTGAAGGATACCCTCCGGTAATTTATAATAGCTATTGAAAATTGCAATTTATAGTGAGTTTTCCCATGAAAAATGGTGATTTTCCATAGTTATGTTAGTTTACCGGAGGGTAAATGTCCGAACATCTGTCAGCATTGATTCATTCCAGAATTGATAGTTGCCATGGTTTGTGAAATTTTATCGACACACCTCCATGAAGTTACGAAATGTAACTTGATAGGGATTCCCCTAATGTGATAGTCCCCATGAAATATTGGTAGAATCCCCGAACTGATCATCAACCAACCGGGGTTTTGGACACTGCTCCTTTAGGTTGGCTTCCTTGCAGTATCTTGCGACCATCCCTACTCACTGATATGGAGGATATGGCTACTTCTCCCCTTGTGATGTGGTCCTATGTGGCCATTGTCTCGGGCCAAGTGTCTTTGGGGCCACTGCCAATCTTGTGGTTTGACAATGGAAAATGCCCTCTCATCTTGATCCAACCTCATTAAACAGTGAGTATATGTCGCGGGGATACAAGAACAATCACTCTAACGGTTCAGCTCCAAGGGACGTAGAGACCGCAACAGTCCACCCAAGGACCTCAGATTCAATTTAAGGATACCAGTGGGCTAAAATAGATATGGACAATCCACAATGAAAGTAGATTGTTTCCTTTTGACACCCATAGATTTCCATAGCTATGTTAGTTTACCCGAGGGTATGTAATCGAAGCTCACAGCAAAATGATGGCACAGCCAAAACCAGCTCAACTACCCCAAATCCTTGATACAAGCTCTTAAATTTCATCTACTTAGGTTTGATTTGCTCGAAAATCCTAGATGGAAAGTTGGGCATGATTAAATCATCAACCAAAATGGCAGGATCTCATGATGTGTTGGGGAATTCTATAGTCGTATTTAATTATTTAGATGTGAAACAGAAAAAAAAACAAGATACCCTCCAGTAATCAAACGTGGAAATGGAAAATCCCCTATAAATGAAGGCTTTACAGTAATGGAAATTTCACCATGATCAATGTCCATTGCCATGTTTAATTACCTCGGGTATATTTCCCAATGATTGCTTGGATAAAAAATGCTGCGGATCTTGGCTCAAGTGCCGCAAGCGCAACGCCAACTTCACGAACTCCATGAATGACTTATGCCCTTGGAAGTTACAGGCTGGTGCCAATCTATAGTTTTTGTTTGCTAAGTTTGTTTACAACTCCAAGAACTGTGGTATCACCAGTGTTTATGTCCAAAAAGTTAAGGGGGATTATGTCTACCAACAAAAATCACCGGGGGCGGCACCTTGTAACGTGAGTCCCACAACAGAATCAGGTAGACCCTAAGGCCCTTTGAAGGGGGCAAAAGGGGAATAATGTTCACCCCTAAAGCCCTCAAGGCACATGGGGATGAATTAACTCACCCCTATCCATAAGGTCATAGAGTCATATTAGTCATATTAGTCATATTTCACTAATCTGAATTAAGACCGTTGTTGCTCGTTACCTTTATGCCACCCCCCAGCAGTGCAAAGGGGCAGAAAATGTTGCATGCGGCTCCTGTGTTAGGAGCATGTCCGATGTGAAAAGGCAAAGACGTGGACACACCACAATACCTAGAAAAATGAATTCAATAAGGATAGCACTTCCCATTGCCAGTCAGCCTCACTGGCTTTTTCTTTTGTTTACCTGGATACCCTTGTCTTCTCAGCAAAGTCAGAAACCTGAAGGTCATGTGGCCAACGTTCATCCTCAAAAGAGAGCTGGATATTCGGCAGCTTTGTAAGTCCGTCATGTCCCAAGCTAAGATATTCATGTAGAGTGTCAAAGACGATGTCCTGTGAGAAAAATTGCGGCCTCATTGATAGGCCAGTGGTCCATGCTTTGTAACCCTGGATATACATTGACTAGCATTTTCCGAATTTACATCCTGCAGGGAGTAGCTCCTGCACTATCAGTCCTTTGAGTTGGCACATGAGGTTATATGCACTGGTGGCTTGCTCAATCAGTGTCAACTGCAAGTCAAACAAGTCAGCTTCTGTAATCGCCTGCATGGTGAAAAACCTGCCAGATCGCTCCCGTTTGACAGGGAGCCAATGTCCTTGTTGGATCGCTAAAGCAAGAGCGATTTCCGTCCAAGAGATGCCAGGGTCATTGTCTACTGGCTGTTCAGGCCAATGACATGTCTGTATCCATTCCAAGAGTGCAACTGCCCATTGATAGCTCCATACGCAATGCTCTAGTTCTGTGTCATCGATGTCCCTAGGCTGCTCCCATCTATTCTGAACCTTCCATTCCTTGATCAGCTGGCGAACCTGAATTAAGACCATTTGGGGATGATTTCCCTTATTAACCATGATTTCCAGTGAGGTCGCAGTGAGGTCGTTATAATTTACCCAGATATGTGTATTTCTTTTGCGGCTGACCTTTATCCCGTGTCTGGGAAAAGTTACCCGGTTCCGGTTGCTGAGCTTGGAACCATTGACGCTCAGTGTAATGCCTCGCCGCTGGAAGATTTCAACAAGATCCAATGGCGTCAAAACTTTGGATATAGATGAGATATATATATATATTGTTATATATATATGCATATGCATATTATATATAAATACTATACTATGTGTCTACATATATATATGTGTATTATATATATATTCTATATTATTACATATTATTACTATATGATGGATTATGGGATGATATCATGATAAATCGACGAAATCTGGCATATCCCTTCTGGCAACTTCCATGGATTTTCCCAACTCGCAGGATAGCTGTTTGGATCCCGCTGGCATATCTCGTCATCGTATCCCCTCGAAATTGCCCTCAAAAACACGGCTGGACATTTTTTATGACCATGAATGGGACATAAAGCATGGTAATAAATGGGTAAATAATGGGATATGTTCATTTTATGATCACGCATAAACATTTGTATATGTAAATATATATATAGTACATTACCACTATATATGTATATATACCATTATATAATATTATATATATATGTACTATATGAATCCCATAATCCACAATCCATCATATAGTAATAAAATATACATAATATATATATATATGCCATGAATTATACCCATAAACCATCGAAAAACATTCATAAATCATCCATAATCCCCAATGAAATGGGTCTTTTTTTTCTCAATGAATCCCATGTTTTTTTTTGGGCACTCCCACCGTACCTCGCACGTGGAAGAGTTGATGCTTCATATCGGCGACCGAGATGTCCTTAGTTCATTGGGGGAAAAATCACCAAACTAGGCATGAAACCCGTCCCAAAATTGGGATATACTGGGTTTATCATGGGAGATTTTCATGGAATTTACCTCCATAATCCCCAATGAAATGGGTCTTTTTTTTCTCAATGAATCCCATGTTTTTTTTTGGGCACTCCCACCGTACCTCGCACGTGGAAGAGTTGATGCTTCATATCGGCGACCGAGATGTCCTTAGTTCATTGGGGGAAAAATCACCAAACTAGGCATGAAACCCGTCCCAAAATTGGGATATACTGGGTTTATCATGGGAGATTTTCATGGAATTTACCTCGTCGTGGGTGGCCCTTGGTAGTTTCCATGGCTATAACCAAAAAATAGAAAAATAACCTCACAGCTTTAGACATACCTACTCATTCAGTGGAAGTGCATTCCTAAATTTATACTTTGTGGTATCATTCATGGCTACGGTCCGAGGAGCTGGAACATCCCCCATTTAGTTCGATGATTGTCCAAGCTAGAAACCTCTATGGAGGAATTTTCCAGATTTCCCCATGTATTCCTCTTCAAATACTCCATTTCTCACTGATTTTCCATCCACCTTTGATGAAAAACCCGAGATTATCAACTGTTTGGCCCGTGTCCTGTGTGCATTTGGACACCTATGTTTGGACTTTTGGACTGGGTGAAAATCCAGCTATATCCCAAGCATCCCTTAACCATTTCTGGATTTTTGGTTAAATAATTCTCTTGATTCACTGCCCACTCTTTAGGATAGAGAAAACATATGGCGATGATATGAGTATGTTAGTATAGGATTTCATGTGTCTATCTTCAGACTGGGTTATCTCCAGACTGGGAATACCCATCCATATATGAAACACCCCCGTTTCGCGTCTCAGATAGATTTCATTCCCTGAAAGGTGAGATTCCTGAAAGGGCAACAAAAATAAGCTGCTTAGGCTAAGCTCCGTTTTTAAACCTCAACTATCAAATCACTGTGATTAATTACCCCAATAAAAAACCCAAACCATACCCAGTCGTTTTTTTTTAGCGATTTCATTTGTGGGCCTCACCTGGTACTATATGTTTCATCGTTAATGCCATCCACGTTGCCACCGTAACCCTCATGGCACCCACCGGAGACGGCCTGGCATGTGAAACAATGGGCCCCCCAGTTATATTATAAGTTGCTTTGTAAGCCCCACTATATAACTATGGTTAGTTACTATAGTTATAATATGTTAGACTTACCATAAACCATAGCTGTTGGAGTTATTTGCACCAACTTTGCTATCTAGGGATTCTACTTGGTGTATGTTTGTGTGAAAATTACTTAAGCCCTTCAAACATCAAGTTGAACAGGGAAAATGATGACTTTTGTTGCATTGGATGGAATGGGTTACCCATTTGTTTCAATTCTTGCAAACAAACCCATATAATATCCTAGAGTTAGGGCGATCTTCATAAATTTCCACAAACTAAACATAAATCCATGGTTAGATAACCCTAAACCAACAGCAGTGTAGCATTGATTGGTTGGATTGAACCAGTATATGGTGATCTAATCCGATTTCATGATTGGTAATACAAAGTCATGTATAGCAACCCTCAAAAAATGGGCGCTATAACTACCTCAAGTGCCTTCAACACCTAAAACCAGGACATACATTTGGACGTCCAGGTATACTAAATCCCAGCAGAGATATGTAGTTACAAAAGTTTAAAGGATTAAATGCATGTTATGAATATTTTACTGATGTGTCTTTTTGGAAAGTGTTATAAACCAAGAATGATCACACCCAACAATCTGGTCGTCAACCATATATCAAGAAATGAGTCAACCCAAAAATGAGTTTGTCATCGGCGATGAATCGACAACCAGCAAATGTGCATTCAAAGACACACGTGTTCATTTGTTCAGCTTGTAAACTATGGGCAGTTGCAAACAAAAAAAATACCGTTGACTCAAGTTGACTCCACTAACTGGAAAATTGGGCTTTGAATGCTATAAAATCTCTCAAAACAAACTGGTTGGTGGTTTCAACCCCTCTGCAAAATATTAGTCAGTTGGGTTGATTATTCCCAATATATGGAAAAATAAAGAATGTTCCAAACCACCAATCAGCAAAAAAACAGCAGGTCAGGAATCAGAAATCAGATTCAATCAATCAAATACAGTACATCCTGTTCCCATGGTTTGCATGGTGATACCATAGACATTTCGCAAACATAAAGGATTGTCACAAACATGCACAAAGCATTTCCAAAAAACACAGGCCACTTTCATTCTGCTAAAATGCGCTCACTTCAAAAAAATCTAGTGAACACCCACTTGCCCGTTGATTTTGGTTGAATTTCGGAGGTGTTTCTCCACCATCCATCCAGAAACAGGGCAGATATGCAGATGAAACTTCATGTCCGCGTTGGTATAGGAACTTGGCTCTGTGTATTTAACATGGATTTTCATGGGATTGTCCAATCCCAAGCTGGATAAAAAACGTGGGGAATTCCGGACCCGACTGGAAACTCACGGCATGAAGCCTCAAAAATTACAATCCAACTCGTTGACAGTTCCATCTCAAAGAGTATAATTATGGCATTCATATATTACCATCTGGTTATGACTAACAGTTCGCCATGGAAAAATCCACCATTTTTAAGAACGGGAAACCATCTATTTCGATTGGGGCCATCGAAAAACCATGGCCATGTTCGTCATAACCAGAGGCTATATATCTGAGCTAAAAAAAATCATGAAATTTTCGGGATGGCTCACCAGGATGCCACCGGGCATGACGACAATCATCCCAAAACTGATATGAGATAGGCAATTTCAGTGCCATTGATTGAAACATTGAACCTCTGTTATAGATATTTGAACCATAGGTTCATTTAATGAAACATGAATGAAACCATTGTGAAAAATAGGTTCATAATAGACTGATATGAAACATTAAAACCTCTATTATGCCATTCAACTTATTGAACTCAATATAACTTAACCAATTTCAACTCAAGAACCTCTATTGGGGATAGTTTATGGGCGCCATTGACGCCTCAGGAACCATGACTGGCCGTGACATCTTTGAAACAGGTTGAAACCGCCAAGTACCACCAGCCACTTCGAAAAAAGCCAAGCCTCTCCCAATCATATCCTTATGTTTGATGCTTAAAAAGTTACAATGTGAGGCCCCCGTTCGATAGCTAAGTTGGTTTATAACTCCAATGTCACTATGATTTATGGTATTTATAACATTTTATAACTATAGTTACTGGGACTTATAATTATATCTTGGGGGCCTCACATTGTATTTGACATGCTCACAATGCTCACATCAGATCATGGGCGAAAATTCTCCGCCTCCTAGGCTCGTGGTAAGGTGGTCCATTCAGTGGAATCATGATCTCGGCGGGAGAGAGGAGGTGAGGGCCCCATGGGCCCCATGGGAGAATTCATGGCACCCTCTGGTAATTTGTTACATAGCTATGGAAAATTACTATTTATAGTGAATTTTCCCATTAGAAATGGTTTCTAGTGTTACCCTCTGGTAAACTAACATAGCTATGGAAAATGACTATTTTTAATGGGTAAATCCACTATTTCGACTGGGCCATTTTCAAGTTCGCAAACTGTTAGTTTACCAGAGGGTAACACTTTGCCATGACTTTGCCATGTCCCATTTATACAGATTTATACATGACCTAGCTATCTAAATTAATGGTTTGTGAGTTTGTGGTTTTCGAGATATTTTCAGACAAGCCCTGCCCTGGTTTCTACGTCTTCTGTGAGGGATAGCCTCTGTGAAAATTTAGCTTAGGCATAGACATGGAACAGTGTTAAAATGATTTACGCTCTGGTAATTTAACATAGCCACGGAAAATGGCCCATTTATAGATGGTTTACCTATTAAAAATGGTGATTTTCCATGGCTATGTTAAATAACCAGAGGGTACCTCTTAGACATGGCATGACATAGCTATGTTGAATGGCTATGTTAGATGAGGCTACTTGTTCCAACTGGTGAAACAGGAAACATGATGATAAAGCACAGGGAACACGCTGGTTTTCCATGAAAAATCCGAAGAAACACAAGTGGCCCGGAAGATTGAACCAAGAACCTTCCTTTTTCACAAAGTTTGCAGCTGTGCCAAAGATGGGAAAGTCAAGTGGGAATCATCCCAGTGACGCCTGTCCAATTCCCATCATCCCAGTGACGCGTCTCCAGTTTTTGGTCATTCCGTGTGGAACCAACAAACACCCCCGGAGGAACTCTGGGACGACTTGACCCTTTTCACAACCTCCATGGGACTCGATTTTCGAGTCACGGCTTTCCCAAACAACACTGTGCCACAGTTGGGGCAGAGAACAGACTTCCGATAGGTCAGTGTGCAATCAACCACCTCATTAGATTCTATGATGCGAAGAAAACCCGGATTCTGATTCTGATGTTTTTTTCCCTGGAATGAGAATTCCCTGAAGGGTTAGAAAAACCCGCTTTGTGGAGTATGTGTTTATCATGTGGTCAGGTTTAACTATATAAATGTAACGATTATAGTATAGCCATCTCCAATAAACCACGGTTGGCTATATTATATATTTATAGCTTCAATCATTGGTGGATTGATTAGTTGAATCTTCATAAACCCCTTTTCAAATACTCTGGAATCGTTCCCAAATACTGTGCAATCATCCCCTACATATAGAACCCCCTCCAATCCGGTAAACCTGATGGCAAACAACACTCCCAATTTTCACCAGATGTAGCCACTCTAGACTAGCATAAAACACTCCAAAACGAGCCAGGTTGGAGTTTAATGTGGTATCCTGACTAGTGCAATGGGACGCTGTTGTGCCAAGTTTTACCAAAATAATTCTGACCCAATGTAATGGTTGGGGTGGATCGGTATTGTGTCAAATGTTTTTTTCTGATGCATGTTTTTCGTGTTCTTTGGCAGTTTTTCATTTTTTCAGATTTTGTTTACAATGAATAATTAACTATATTTTGCAACATGTTTTTGAACATACAAAAAAACAATTAATTCATTTGAGCCCAAAAAACAACATAGTAACTTCCTTATCAAAATCCCATGAAATAAACAGCACCCAAACATTTTTTTCGAGGGGGTAGCCCATGAGCAACCCTGATCTTCAATAGTATGTTTGTTCTGGGGGCCCTCTAGTCTATTGTGTCCAGTTCTTTTTGAAGCGTTTTTTTCTAAAATTATTTTCTCCTTTCCTTTGCTATAGCTTTTGTCTCTAACTCAGTTCAATTCTCCAGGCATCCTCTCCTTGATTTCTATGGTGTTTTTATTGGGTTTCAAAAAACCAATCTATGGGAAGTCTATGGAAACTCTATGGTGTTTCTATGATATTTCTATAGGAATTTCTCAAGGGATGTCGATGGTAATTCTATGGGATTCCTATGGATTTTCAAAAGAATGTCTATGGGATTTCTATGATGTTTCTATGGGATTTCTTTGGGCTTCCTATGGGGTTTCCATGATAGTTCTATGATATGTTTATGGGATAACTATGGGATGTCAATTGAAAGTAAGTTGAAATCAATTGAAAATAAATTCGAACTAAATTGAAATCAATTGAAAACAATTGAAAGTAAGTTGAAATCAATTAAACTTAAATTAAAATCAATTGAACATAAATTCAAACGTAACTAAATTGGAATCAATTGAAGATCAATTAAACTTAAATTGAAATCAATGGAAAGTAAATTTCAACCAATTGAAAGTAAACTAAAATCAATTGAAAGTAAATTGAAATCAATTGAAAATAAATTGAAATCAATTGAAATCTTTACTTAAGATCATGATCCAAAATCATTCAGACCCCGACCCTTCAAAAGTTACTAGCCTAAAGAGGCACCTTCATATGTTTGGGGGGGCCCAACACTAATCAGGATCCAACATGGATGTGGGTCAAAATGGAAGACCTAGGGGACCACAGATGTTAGTCTCGTTTAGCATTCACCATCCAATTATTGGGGTACCTAATTTTGACCCATACCCACATCACATTTTGTTCCAAATCGATGTCTTTTTAGAAAAAACAACCATTGGGAAAAAATCTGTCCGCCATAATCATGGTAACATCATTTTTTTTCCCAGGGGAGATGATCATCAATCCAATCATAGGGATTTTGGGATGATTTTTACCCTCTGTTAAACTAACATAGCTATTGAAAATGGCCATTTATGGTGAGTTTTATCATTAAACATGGTGATTTTCCATAGCTATGTTAGTTTACCAGAGGGTATATATAATGATATCCATCATTGATATCCATCCTTGATATCCATCATAACCATCCTCGAATTTTCCATCATATTCCTATATTAACATCTATTAACCATATATTAACCACATATTATACCCATCCTGTGTAGATTCCCAATATGGGATGGCAACGCAACGTAGACATGAGCCCTCCTTAGGCCATGGAGTTGAGTCACCGCAGGTGCATCATCATCACGGGCTGCCTGACGTGTTTGTTTTCAGAACCGCGGTTTGGGGTAACAACGGGTAGGTACAAAGTGGAGCCCCCCCCAAGATAGCTAAGTTGGTTTATAACTCCAATAACTATGGTTTATAATACTTATAACTTATAACTATAGTTAATGGGGTTTATAAACCAACTTATAACTGGGGGGGCCCCACCTTGTAGGTAAGCAACATGAAGATACAAGGTGAGGCTGTTACAATCTCTCCAAAACCTGTGATATTTCTATGATGTGCTTGGCTATATCATCTATATATATCTATATACCTGTGATTATATCGTCATCTGTATACCTGTGATACGAGGCCTAGTGTTCTTACAACCGACTGGAGAACGCTGTGGTGTTCATACTGTGGTTGAGCATACTGATAGTCGATGGGGATTGTATCTACTTTTGGCTCAATATAATCAATATAGCGAGGAGCAAGATGACAATATTAGCAAAATATCAAACAACCGGCCAGCAAGAACATATGGTTACGGGTCAAAACCCTGGTACCCAAAGCACGCTAAAATAACTGGTTAATGGGTGTTTTTTCCCCCAAATATGGTAAATTCATAGGTAACTTGACCCATCCCTATATCCATGGCAGGATCATGTAGGATTAGTTTCACAAAGTGCTCAAACTGAACATGACTTGGAGTTGACCCACAACTGGCTGGCCAAAAAATTGTCCAGTCTGACCAGTCACTCTGAAAACCGATTATGGGTATTTGTTTTATGATACACTTATTTGACCGCCATTGCCAGGTGATGTTTCACCAGAAAAATGATGCAAACCTTAGATTCCCTGACCCAGGCATCGAAAGGGGGCACAGAAAAAAAAGGACCATATGAAAATAAACAGTTAGATTATCGATGTGTTAAAAATAGTTTCCACCATTGTTAGGTCCACGGCCCAAATATAATCGTTGGTTAATTATAGATATCCCATGATATCCTATCACATCCCCATGATGTCCATGATGGTTGGTTATATAATGTTATATATATATAATATATCACCTGGGTTACCCCCTGGTAATTTAATGTAATTTAGCATCGTGCCATGGAACATCACCACTTTACACAAACAGCAAATCATCGAACTAGCAATGGGCCGTGACTTCCAGCTCGCAGACTGAAACAAATGACCAGAGGCTAAATTCATGGATTTATAAAAGTAAAAGTATATCCATGTATATCCCAGATTATCCTGTGATTATCCATATAAACCTGCAGTTTTCATAGTTTTTCCATGTTTTTCCTAGGACATCGCCATGGGTTTCAAATTTTTCAGGCTATCCCCGGTGGTTTTTCCCTGTGGTCCCGGTATGTCCCGGTAGGTCCCGGTGCCATCAGCAGTTGGTGTTGCAAGCGAACGAAGTGGATACGCAAGGCACAAGGCCTCACCTACTGGAGAGGCCCTCGGTTACCCCGGGGTTGGGAGACTTCATGAGATACAATGTGAGGCCCCCAAGATAGTTAAGTTGGTTTATAACTCCAATAACTATGGTTTATGGTATTTAAAACTATAGCTACTGGGGCTTATAAACCAACTTATATCTTGGGGGCCTCACATTGTATGGTAAACCCAATTTGAGGTTCAATGGGATTTAAAGGGATTTCATGGGCTTTAATGGGGTTTAATGGGATGTGATGGGATTTAAGGGGATTTAATGGGGTTTAATGGGATGCAATGGGATTTAAAGGGATTTAATGGGGTTTAAAGGGATTTAATGGGGTTTAATGGGGTTTAATGGGATCTAATGGGATTTAAGGGGATTTAATGGGGTTTAATGGGGTTTAATGGGGTTTAATGGGGTTTAATGGGATGCAATGGGATTTAAAGGGATTTAATGGGGTTTAAAGGGATTTAATGGGGTTTAATGGGGTTTAATAGGATGTAATGGGATTTAAAGGAATTTAATGGCGTTTAATGGGGTTTAATGGGATGTAATGGGATTTAAAGGGATTTAATGGGGTTTAAAGGGATTTAATGGGGTTTTTAATGGGGTTTAATGGGATGCAATGGGATTTAAGGGGATTTAATGGGGTTTAATGGGGTTTAATGGGGTTTAATGGGATGCAATGGGATTTAAAGGGATTTAATGGGGTTTAATGGGGTTTAATGGGATGCAATGGGATTTAAAGGGATTTAATGGGGTTTAATAGGATGTAATGGGATTTAAAGGGATTTAATGGGGTTTAATGGGGTTTAATAGGATGTAATGGGATTTAATGGTGTTTAATGGGGTTTCAAGGGATTTAATGGGGTTTAATGGGGTTTAATGGGATGCAATGGGATTTAAAGGGATTTAATGGGGTTTAAAGGGATTTAATGGGGTTTAATGGGGTTTAATAGGATGTAATGGGATTTAAAGGAATTTAATGGCGTTTAATGGGGTTTAATGGGATGTAATGGGATTTAAAGGGATTTAATGGGGTTTAAAGGGATTTAATGGGGTTTAATGGGGTTTAATGGGGTTTAATGGGATGTAATGGGATTTAAAGGGATTTAATGGGGTTTAATGGGGTTTAATAGGATGTAATGGGATTTAAAGGGATTTAATGGGGTTTAATGGGGTTTAATAGGATGTAATGGGATTTAATGGGGTTTAATGGGGTTTAAAGGGATTTAATGGGGTTTAATGGGGTTTAATGGGATGCAATGGGATTTAAAGGAATTTAATGGCGTTTAATGGGGTTTAATGGGATGTAATGGGATTTAAAGGGATTTAATGGGGTTTAAAGGGATTTAATGGGGTTTAATGGGGTTTAATGGGATGTAATGGGATTTAAGGGGATTTAATGGGTTTAATGGGGTTTAATGGGGTTTAATGGGATGCAATGGGATTTAAAGGGATTTAATGGCGTTTAATGGGGTTTAATGGGATGTAATGGGATTTAAAGGGATTTAATGGTGTTTAATGGGGTTTAATAGGATGTAATGGGATTTAAAGGGATTTAATGGGGTTTAATGGGGTTTAATAGGATGTAATGGGATTTAATGGGGTTTAATGGGGTTTCAAGGGATTTAATGGGATTTAAGGGGATTCAATGGGGGCCTAATTGAAATAGAATGGAATTTCGAATGTTCGAATTCATCCCGTGATCATCCCAGCTTGTAAACTCCTCCGTTTATACTGGTTGCTTAATACTTGGAGGATCATCCTACGAATGGCAACTGGTTCGTTGCCGGGGTTACAAGTAGTACCCGGGCAAGCCGGGGGCGGAAGTCTCAAATTTGAAACGCTTATAGCCTATAGAGCGGAGCAAAGGCTGTGCCAAAAGGTGACAGGCAAGCCTCCTGTGTCTCGCAGCAACAATCTCTTGACTTGTCAATCTGATGCCAAGTCTTTCGGATGTTGAATCTTGTCTCATTTCATCTGATCTCATCGCATCGCAGCTTCTCTTGGAAATTGCTCATTGCATCCTTCTTTTTCATCCCATTTCATCTCAACTCATCTCATGTTTTCAGATTTTTTTCACCTCATCTCATCTCATTCCATCTGATGTCTTCTCTCCCTTTCTCAGCTCTTCTCAGCTGATCACACCTGTTCTCATCTCTTCTCATGTCACCTGAGTTTCTCTCATCTCTTCTCTTCTCATCTCAGCTTATCTCAGCTTTTCAAATTTTCACAGCTCTTCTCAACTCTTCTCAACTCTCCGCAGCTCATGTAAGCTCATCTTATGTGTTCTCATCTCTTCTCTCCTTTTCTCACATCTCCTGAGCTCTTCACACATCTACTCAGCTGATCTCAGCTCTTGTCAGCTCGTCTCACCTCATCTTAGCTCTTCTCAGCGCACTCTCAAATCATCTCACGGTTTCTCTGGCCCAAAACCTGCTCCAAAACGGATCTCGGCGCCAAAGCAAGCAACCCCTACGCTTTCCACAAAAAAGATTTGACACAGAGAAGCTTTTACACACAGCAAGCTTTTGCACACAGAAGCTTGTGCACGCAGAAGCTTTTACACAGAGTTGGGGAAGCTTTTATTCACAGCAAGATTTTACACAAAGCAAGCTTTTGTACACAGCAAGCTTTCGCCCAGATTTTTTTTTACACACAGAAGCTTTTACACAAAGAAGCCTTTACACAGAGAAGCTTCTACACACAGCAAGCTTTGACACAAAGAAGCTCCTAGGCAGAAAAGCTTTTACACACGGAAAGCTTTTACACAGCGAAGCTTTTACACACAGCAAGCTTTCACACAGAGAAGCTTTTACACAGAAGCTTTTACACACTGCAAACTTTTACACGGAGAAGCTTTTACACAGAGAAGCTTTTACACAGTGAAGCCCTTTCACAGAGAAGCATTTACACACAGAGAAGCTTTTACACACAGAAGCGTTTACACACAGCAAACTTTTACAGAAAGAAGCTTTTACACAGAGAAGCTTTTACACACAGAAGCTTTTACACACAGAAGCTTTTACACACATCAAACTTTCACACACAGCCAGATTTTACGCAGAAAAGCTTTTGCACACAGAAAGCTTTCACACACTTCAATTCAATTCAATTCATTCAATTCAAGTCAAATTCATTCAATTCATTCCTTCAGTCTTGGCCATCATAAATATCCGTAACACGGAAGTTCCTTCAAACTTCCGTTGATAATCCGCGAAAAAATAATGTGGCAAACCTAATGCCCCATTCACCAGATGTCTATTATTAGGTATACTCCTAGTAATCCTAGTAAAGGGATGAATGATGTAAATGACACCCTTTTATGGTTGGTTAATGGGATGGTTTCCGGCATTCAGTTTACCACATAAAAAGGTGAATACGGTTGTGATTATAATTTTGAATGGGATTTAATTGGTATTGTCATGGGATTAATTAGATTATATAAATCCCGTCACTTGTTCAAAAATAAACACCCCCTTTGCATGTTCCCAAATATGTGATTTGATTTCCTACTGTTTAACATGGTTTCCTTTGGGATTTATAAATCCCATCATTGACTGGAATTTCAACTATCAAACATCTGGGAATAATCAATGGATTGGTTTAAGGGAAAATCTTAACCGGAAACCATAGATTTTCACATGAAGATCATGGGGCTTTCCTGTATATTTTCCCTTAAACCAATCCATTGAAATAAGAATGGAATAGCAAAAGAAATATGGTCTCACAAATCTGCTGCCTTGAAGGCCTTGGCGGAGATGAACAAGTCTAACAGTAGATCAACGTCGAAACGACGCCGTGACATCGTGGGGTTTTTCGGTAAAGATGGTTTTTCATGGTTGGAAAGTCATATAATTAGTAACCGCCATGAAAATTAGTATCTTTATAATTTTTCAAGTATCCTCAATATAATTAATGGTATATTAATTGTTTTTTTATGCTGGTCCAATCCTACCCCTTTCATATTTATCGGAGTATAAAAAAAGCCATGATGAGACTCAAAGGGATCCCGGGATCCTGCAGGATCCCGCAACGGATCACAATTTCAGAATGGAAACAATTGATATGAATATCAAGTTGCTACATTATAAATATTTTATGGCAGAATGGCTGATATTTCATGAAAAGAATTCAGTGAAATCACAATTGATATGTTATTGATATGAATACAGAAGTTGATAAGTGTTTCATTGTTGAACAATATTGGAAACAATTGTAATGATAGCGACACTTTTATCGTTGAATTCGTGGGACTTGTCACCAAAAGTTGGAAACATCTGGATTTCTACACTCCAAAATCGAAGAATATGATTTTACACAATTCATCACAACATGTGGGGATGGGTCAATACCTATTAATAACATTTTTAGTGGGATGAACATCCATTTACCAGCTATTTTGATGTTCACTAGGTACCAGGGTTTTGACCCATCCCCATGTGAACTACAAACAATTTCAAACCACCAAAGGGACTTGACCATGGTCACACAATCCCACAAGAAAGAGTCCATTTGACATTAACATACATTAACGCAACGATGGAGAGAAACCGCCTCACCAACTCACCAACTCGGCGCTCCACAACAGTCACAAAAACATTCACTAATTTAAGGCTGATTTAATGGGACTCATAGCTGATGATTGCAGATTTTGCAGCAAAACATGTCTTATATACAGACATTGAAAAGAAGTGCTGTTGCTGGGAAGCCGTCAGAAGCGGAACCTCACAGCAGCAAAGAGTTTCTATGTGTTGCTTCAAGGTAATGCATCCCAGTTCAGGACATCAAAGTATCCAAATGAGCACCTACAACTGAGCATGGGCCCTTTGTACTGGTTAATTAATAGTTTCCCAGTTCATGGATTGTGATAATCCATGATAATCCTAAATATATTGGATAGATTTGGAAGATGTGGATATATATATATAGTATAGCCCAATATAATGATCAATCAGCAGGGGTGTTGAAGACTGATCAGCTACATTAACGAGGTGAACCCAATGATAAACCTATCCTAGTAACCAACCATTTGGAGGTCATGTTCAAGCGTCTCAAATAGGGGGTATACGCAAAGATAAACCTCGAGTGGGGATGGTCAATTATATCATCGGTTTACCACATTAGTCCACATTATATCTTTATTCATGGCATTTCTTCATGGCCTAACCTTGCAACTTGGATGTGTTTTGCTTTTTCAGTTGAGAAAAACAGTGTTCAACAACCATGAGCACCTGGTATCAATGGGACCAATTTCAAACCTCATTTCGCTGTGTGACCGAAAAAAACCACGCGGCTCGGCATTGAATCATCCTGCTTGGTGAGCAGGATATCCCAGTGTCCCAGTGTAAATGGATCATCACTTACTCTCACTTAATCTAGAGGCTAAACACCTTATGGCAAATTTATTTCTAATCATCAATCACCTGGAAAATAATCATCAATTAATCATCAATCACCTGATTTTTCATGTTTATCAATTGATCATATTCACCCCTAAAAAAATCTTCGCACCGGGATTCTGTGATGGCGATCTACAGGCATGGGCTCTGGGAACCCCCCAGTGATGTATAAGTTGGTTTACAAGCCCATCTAAATATAGTTATAAGTTATAATAGTTGTTATAGTTATTATAAACTAATAGTTATGTTCACCAACTTAGTTATACAGTTATGTTCACCAACTATACGTATCATACACCAACTTGTTATGACATGGTTATGTTCACGAACTGGGGCGCGTTCACGAACTGGGGCCCCATCCTGTAATCTTAGGCATCTATTTCCATCAGATGCATATGGGTATTTTGTTGATTTCTTCTGTAGAAAACGTGGCGTTCGATCCAGGCTTTGATCCAGCTTAGGCAGAAAAAAGTCTATACGGGCTATTGGACAAGGTTGGACAGCTATTCAGCAATGATTCAGATCTTTGGATCTGTTGAGGTATATCCGACTCATATATATATAATAAATAATATAATATAATATAATATAATATAATATAATATAATATAATATAATATAATACATATATATATAATACATAACTATATATATAATACATAACTATATATACATATATAGTGACATTTACACCCTTTCATATACCCTGTTCTCTTAGTTGAATGCAAAGTTTATAGGTTCACAATCTACAGGAAACCTATAGAAACCCCCCGAAAATGGATAGCAACCTCCGTGATTTCCCCACAACAACAATCAAGTTTCATAGATGGTTCTTGTACGTTCTTGTTATGGGTCAAAAGCTTTTTCAGGCCAAAATCGATGGCAGTTCTGCATGTTCATCCCACCAAATATATATGATTTGATAGGTTTTGATCCATCAAATGATTCCATTGCATCCCATCGTATCCATTTATATGCCAGGTTAAATCACCATGTTGTGGTGTTTATCCTCATCAAACTTACCATCATTTTCTTGTGTAAACCATTCGCAAAAATATAGGAAGGTTAACCGTGCCTGGTCATCGCCGATCTGACGTAAGCGGTTGCCTGTTAGGTTGGTTTCAAAAAGGAAAACGTGCACCGTGCACCGGGCATCGTTCATGCAGCATACATCGGAAACATGTGGAACTGTCTATGGAAATGATGGGAAAAACAACATCGAATTATACCATCCTGAAATACGATTCTATCTTTTTTGGGGTTACTATACTATCAAGACATCCAACTGTTGTCAGACAAGTGGTTTGAAATTGGACCAAAGTACAATAGCTGGTTTACATTCAGTGGTCGCCTTTCAAGTGGTTATTGTCTAATTCGGTATAAGTCATTTTGAACAACCATCACTTGTTTTAAAATTCACAAAGGGACTCAGCGATTCAATTAACTTGGATGAGCAAACCATTTTGACCTTGTGTTTCAAGACACACAACCACAATTGTTGGTAACTTTCAGGATATAACAAGCATGCATCATCTTTAGATATCGGCAAATGTGACCAAGCAATGCTGTCACCCTCATTGTCAGTTAATCACCATCCCACATCTGGAACATATTCTGTTTGAAAACCAGCCAGGGATTTACAGTACTTGTAAGATCTGAATACTTAGCACATCCTGCCTTGTGGTAGACTCGTATGAGTCTCATAAGGGGGCGTTTCTAGATGTTTCAAGATAGAAAATGATTTATTAACCCACTACTGAAATTATGGTTGAAAACTATCAATTATGGTTGAAAACTATCAACCCTGGTTCCATCAAAATAATTAATGTACCCCTGCAGCAACGGCCATAGCGCTCCATCTTGCCATATCGACTCTCGCCTGTATCCGATTCATCAGACTGGGGAGCCTGACGCATCTGATGGGGTCTGCAAACGAAGCAGTTCCCCTGATTTGGGGGAGTCATCCGACAATCCCTTCCCAAACAGCCACCAGAAACCATGGTTTCATACAATGTGAGGCCCCCCAAGATATGTTTGTTGGTTAAGAAAAGCCCCAGTGACTATAGTTATAAATACCATAAACCATAGTTATTGGAGTTATAAACCAACTTAGCTATCTTGGGGGCCTCACATTGTAGGGGATTGACACATATTTGGACGAGTGGACGAGGGTCTTCAAAATAAAAGGGGGATGGGATGGGATTATACGGGTTGCATCCCGACATATGCCGGTGGAACCTGGAACCTTGCCTGAGTCATCGCGGCAAGTAATTTAAACCTGATTAATCCATATTACAGACCTGATTAATCCATATTACAGTAATCCTATAATTATACTTGTCAGATAGCCAACTACCCTCTGGTGAACTAACATAGCAGTGGAAAATCACCATTCTTAATGGGAAAATCCACTATAAATAGCCATTTTCCATTGCTATGTTAGTTCACCAGAGGGTAACCCAAAAAAAAATCCAAACTGTGTCGGAATCCAGGTGCAACTTCACCCTTTTCTTGCCTACAGAGATCACCATTTTTAGGGAAAAACGACGTTGCGACCTGGTCATGACTGGAGGATGATCCCAGTGGGCAGTAAATCAAAATTCATGATCCAGCTATATGGCTCTATGTAATTATATGGAATATGCCCGCTATATATATATATATATTTATTAATTAATTAATTAATTAATTTATTTATTTATGTATATATATATACATATTATTATATAGAATATATAGTTCACACTGTTCCACTACGTTAATAACCCCAGTTTTGATGCAGCTTACGTGAAGTACAGCCATGTTTCAACGGTTTTCGGTGCCATGAACCCCGTGGACCTCATCCGCTGGTACAACGATTGGTTGCCCGAATGCCAGGTGAGAATGAAGACCCTCCTCCGAGAAAAACGAGAAAATCTGGTTGGTGGTTTGAAAAACATCTTGAAACATATGAGTTCGTCAATGGGAAGAATTATCCCATATATTATGGAAATTAAAAAAATGTTTGAAACCCTGCACCACCAAAAGGATGGTTGAAACCCTATCAATAATGGGATAAACATGGGTAAACCACCTATCAACTGCTGTCGCATTTGAAGAGACCTTAACTGATTGGTGGTTGACCTACCCCTCTGAAAAATATGAGTGAGTAACAGTTGGGATGATGATTCCATATGATTCCCAATCTATGGAAACATAGAAAATGTTCCAAACCATCAACCAGAAAGGATTCCTTTGGTAAGGGACTTGGGTAATGTCCTAGAGGTATTTTCGTATCACCTATGCTTTGCTGATGTGTTGCCACATCGCCGCTATGCTCTGGGTCATCTAACGTTTTTGAGCATCAACCAGCCAGTCATCAGACGGATGGTATTATAAATAATAAGCCTACGTAGATATGTAGATATATGATGATAATATATGTAGATAATATATGATAATATATGTAGATAATATATGTAGATAATATATGATATATAACGGATGGTATGAGTAAATATGTAGATAATATATGATAATATACGTTTGCACATGTATTTGTATATATGCCTTCCGCGTATGTATATGTATATGATTGTATGGCAGTGTATGGTAAGTCTTGTCCAGCTGCAGGTGAAACACCTGGGAAAAATGCAGGGCGGTGCTCTTGTCAATCCGTACGGTCCAAAGAACTAAGAGGGCTCTGCTGTAATTTGCCCTTAACCAAACCTGGTTGGTGGTGAAAAAAACATCTTGAAACATATGAGTTCGTCAATGAGAAGGATAACATCCCATATATGAAATGGAAAATAAAAAATGTTTGAAACCACCAACCAGCATATCACCCATTGATCACTAGTGATATTAAGCCAATGATTGACCATCATAAAACCATCATATAACCATTGAAACCCCACCAATGATGACCATGTTAGTATTAATAGTCCATTAGTCCATTAGTCCATGGTTCTTGTTCGTTATAGGTTAAAACTGGATATCATCAAATAACCATCTCTCATTTCTCATCCCCGGTCCTCGTCTGAATCTTCCAGCCAAAAACGAGCCTTCGGAGGCTCAGCGCAGAAAGTTCAAAATAACCTCGACCTAAGACGTCCGTGTTCTAATTTTACGCATGTCCTATTGTTTCCTTGTTGCCACACCTGCACAAAAGAAATCAAAAGAACATCAGTTAAGCAAAAATGCCCCAAATTTATCCAAATCTCTGATTTTGGAGTTGCAATTTATGGCTGATTGATGGTTTCCATCTCAGAACATTAGTCATCGGGGATCATAAGGATCACAATCCCAAATATGAGAAAATGAAACCACCAACCAGACTAAGTGGGTGATATAATATATTTGGGATATAGGTGATTAAAATCAACCGCTACCATTGCTACCATTACATAATGATATCCTGTGTATCCCCAAAACCCATGGTTTATCGTGAAAATTAGCCATATATCATCCCCAAAATCTATGGTTTATCATGAAAATTTTCCTATGCGATGGCCATTTTATTATTCGGTATACCCCATGGGACACAGCCTCGATCTTCGCTCGCCTTGTTGTGCATTTCCGGCAGGACCAACGGAGCCAAAAAAACCTGTTGGTGGCAATGATTTGCAACGTTGCGGCCGCATATCAATAGATATATCAGTAGATATCCCAAGTTGAAATTTGTTGGCCATAGCCTCCAGTAAACTGACATAGCTATAGAAATCTATACTTCTGGGTAAATTATAATAATTCACTCACCTGAAACTTAAGGCTATCTTGGGGATGATTCCGCTAACCATGATTATAGTGAGGGAGAACAGTGAGGTCGTGATGAAATTTACCCAGATATATGATGGCTCAAACGTAGGTAACTAATTGTAAATATACATAGATAGAAACATGTGCTTCTCCAAATTGAGGATAGGAACATATGTTATGTTTCTCTAAATTGAGGAAACTCTACTCCACTCCTGCTCCTAACAGCATGATTTTTGTTTCGGTGCTTTTAGGGATTTCCAGCTTGGGATGTTTTGGGGAAGATCTGTTGAATCAAGAAAACCATGATCAACGTTGTGGCTTGGATCCCGAATTACATGACCCAGAAACACCGGCTTCATCATTTCATGATTCACCAGCCTGAGTTTGGCCATTTGGGGGTTTCCATAGTCATGGGGGTACCCCAAAATGGATGGTTGATAAGGGAAAATCTTATTAAAATGGATGATTTAGGGGTACCCCCATTCATGGAAACCCCCATTTGAGGATGATAAATACAGTGACGTCGGCCAGTGCAGTTCTTGCAATTCATCCAATCACTACCCTATCACTTCCCTAGAACCATCCCCATTACATCCCTGTTCTCTTGTTGCCTATCACCATTTATGATGCTTTTCGATCGCCAAGATCATCATAGTTACAATCCCCATCCCGATTTTGGTCCTTCCAGATCCTTTCAGCTTGGTTTTCTCCCAGAAGCATCAACCAGGGTCACCAGGGCAAATTCAGCCAGCTTTGAGATGATTCTGCTGACAAACATTGCGAAATCATATGTCATGAAAGATCTGAATGATTTCTGATGGGGATTGTATCTATATATCTATATTATATATATATACACGGCTTAATATGATGATAATCTCAATAAAATTGCTAAATATGCTAAATATCATTGAATATCTACCTGGATAAATTGAAAGAATTTGTTCACCAACCTGAACAGTTCGGCTCGAAATGGGGATAGTTTCATTACCTATGATATCTACACATATTGGTATATTATCATACATAAACCATCATTTAAAGTGTCATCGCGACGGGAGAAGGCAATATTTTATCCACATCTATGGTGAGGCCAGTGAATGTTTGTCGGCAAAGAAACAACAGTTAGTTCGATACATCTATTATAAAGCCTAGTCGGCAGCTACTTACAAACTGACTTAGCGAACCCCCAGGCTTCATCTCATGCAATCACCATAAAATCACCTGATTTCATCAGCATAGTAAAAACCCATCCTTGGGGCCCCAGCTGGTGTTTTTTCCGGTCACGTCCCATCCATCCTGGCCCTGGGCCTTTGCATAGCAGCCGCCATTGGCCAAGTGCTCGCGGGCGATTTGATCGGCGATGCGGAGTCGGTCCTGGGGTGAAACTTGCGGATCAAATGGTCGAAGTAACGAACTCATGGACTAACCATGGGATTAACCATGGGAATAACAATAGGTAGATTAGAATCCAAATAGTGGTTATCTATCAACAATGGGATTAACAGTGGACTTTAATGGATTTTAATGGACTAACCATGGGATTAACAATGGACTTCGACCTTAATGCACTTTGATGGACCTTAATGGACTTTAACTAACGACGGACTTTAATGGGATGAACAATGGGACTAATAATCTTAATGGAGATTTAATAGGGCTTTAATCGGAATTTACCCTCTAGTAATTTACCATTGCTATGGAAATTCACCATTTGTAAAGCCGGTCCAGGAAAAAACATATCCATAAATGGCCGGAGACTCGACATCAAGGGAGTTGTGGAAGGAGGGAAGTTATCTATCTATATATATATATATTGTATGTATGTATGTATGCAATGCAATGCAATGCAATGCAATGCAATGCAATGCAATGTAATGTAATGTAACGTATGTAATGTATGTAATGTATGTAATGTATGTAATGTATGCAATGTATGTATATAATGTCTGTAATGTCTGTAATGTCTGTAATGTATGTAATGTCTGTAATGTATGTAATGTATGTAATGTATGTAATGTATGTAATGTATGTAATGTATGTAATGTATGTAATGCATGTAATGCATGTAATGTATGTAATGTATGTAATGCATGTAATGCATGTAATGTATGTAATGTATGTAATGCATGTAATGTATGTAATGTAATGTAATGTAATGTAATGTAATGTAATGTAATGTAATGTGATGTATGGTATGGTATGGTATGGTATGGTATGGTATGGTATGGTATGGTATGGTATGTATGTATGTATTTACATTCCATTATACTGGTTGGTTACTAGGGATTTCCCTATTGGATTATTAGAATTCCCAATATATTGGGTAGTATAATCCCCTATAATCATCAACAAACCAGGGTTTTGAACCGGCTCACCTATTACTATTACTTGGGGGACGCCAAGGCTATGCCCAAAGCCCTGCACCTGCAGTTTGCGCGCATCTTCCAGCCTTGAGGCTGCAGTTGGGGTCAGCGGTAGAAACGATGCTAATAACGATGATAATCCCTACAACTATATCTGGTTGGTGGTTGACCTACCCCTCTGAAAAATATGAAAGTCAGTTGGGATTATTATTCCCAATATATGGAAAAATAAACAATGTTCCAAACCACCAACCAGATATGGTTATAGAACCCATTTATGAACGGAACTGCATGAGTATTCTCCACGGGGCTGGTATATTTCCCGGCAACAGGGGATCAGGGGACCTGTTCTTTCAGCATTTTTTTCAGCAAGACTTGGGAGCAAACCCATCATAAATTTGTGAAACCATGGATTTCCAAAGAGAAAACTTTGGGATTGTGGGGCATCCAAAGAAACTGCTATGTTCTAATCGTTTAACCAGGGAAATGGGGCACCATTTACACTAGCAAGTGTGCTACTACAACATCCACTTTGGCGTCAACCATTTGAGCCAGGGCCAAACCATTCTTGGGTCAACGCTTATGATCAACGACCCAAAACTGTTGGTCATTGTTGGCGCGAAAAAACCGAATTGCATGGTAACATGGTAACCAAACATTCACCAATGTCTCCCTGGAGTGATGGTCAAAACCAGCGGCCTCCCAATGGCCCAAGTAAGATGGAACACATCAACACATTTGAACCATCCACCAGTTCCTTACCCACGATGTAAGTGGCCCAATTCGTATGTGCGCTGGCAATTTCCATGTCAATTCCGCACACAGGCAGCATGGGCACGACAGCCAGCTGCAGATTGTGTATACATTATAGTACATGTCCACATTATCCCGGATGTTTTTTGTTGCTCAAACAATCCCCTCCCTACCCTCTGGTAAACTAACATAACTATGGGAAATCACCATTTTTACTGGGTAAATCCACTATTTCAATGGCCATTTTCAATAGCAAACTGTTAGTTTACCAGAGGGTACTCTGGACTTTGAAATCCCCGCATCACTGCATCTTCAGTGGCATCTGTGTTATTTTTCTTCACCAGGCATTTGGCTTGCGACCATTTGGGGAGAATTCCCTTTCCTCATCATCATTCCAGCGCGGGAACAATGTGAGGTCATTATAATTCTTCCATATAATTATATAATATGTAAATATATATATATTATATTCTATTACATCCCCATGATATCCCCTCAAAATGGTTGGTTTCCCAATATATCTATGATGTTCCCAGTACCGCCAGCTGCTTTCTTGTGGCTTACCCAGCTGCTATGCACCTCCTCAAACGAAGCACATGCGTTGCTTTCGGACCTGTGGCTTAGCCGGCTGCAGTTCCACCAATAATTCCTGCATGGGTTAGAAAAAAACTAGCCATTTATGGATTGTAGGGTTATATTATATTTGGTTATATTTCCTGGGTCGTTTTTCTCAACGCATCTAATTGAATCTAATTCCTGTCATTTGCTTCCACTAATATAAGCAATTGTAGGGGTTAAATCCCAACTGATGGAGGTTATTCTCACAGGTTACCCCCATTAATCACCCAAAAGAAAAGCACCTCCAAATACGTATGTTCTATCAAGAAAATCCTTACCAAATGTATGAAATCAACGAAGAAATCGAGTTGGTGCTTGAGCCATCTGAAAAATACGGCAGTCAGTCAGTTGGGAATTAGCATCCTCGTGCCTCATTTTCATGAGTCAGAACTTAATATATCAGGACTCAATAGCGAGGCAACCTCAAATAGGACAGCAATAAGATACAGGCCTGTTGAAGAAGGGGGAGGCTACAAGCCAGGTGGGTTTGTCTGGCGCGTGTTTGAACATTGCGGAACCCTCCAAACCAGGAACCCCTGGCTGAGAAGAAAGATAGACTATGTTCGTGGCTTTCGGGGTCCCGATTTTGAACATTGATATAGGATTCAGCAAAGATTTTTGAGGTCATAGAGCTGGTTTGTTATCTGACATCAAAATGAGGCCATTTCTACAAGGTGGTGCCCCCCCAAGTTATAAATGGGTTATAATCCCATTAACTATAGATATATCACCAACAAAAACCATAGTTATTGGACTTATTTGCACCAACTTAGCTAACGAACTGGGGCACCACCTTGTAGGGGTTCCAATCATCCAATCTTCGGATCCGGTAAAAATTCCTGCATCTGAGGCTGGGTCTCACAGCCAGATGGTGAGATTTTTAGTGGGCCAATTTTGAGGGCCAACAGCCACTTCAGTATGTACAGATATCACCATTTTTTGGTGGTTACCCAAAATGGGGGTACCCCTAGTTATCATCCCTTTTAGATTGGGATTTTCCCTTACAAACCATCCAGCTATTGGGGATCCCCCATTTAGGGAAACTTCCATATATCTCAATATGATCCTCATCCCACTTCAGAGTTATGCAGTGTCCCCTGCCAGTGCTGAGTGCCCCCGACACTGAGTCCATCGGCTTTGTTTGGATCGGGCAGTATCTGTGCCTGCCGTCGTCCCGGTTCCCCAGACTTCCGAGAGAGAAACATCAGTGATTCACCGCCATTCGAGAAAGCACCGGGTGTAAATGGGTGGTCAAAACTAGGTAGCCCCAATCGTTGGATTAGCATTAGTACTCAAAATAGTACTAAAAATGGATATATATATATATATACATATTATATTTACACATTATATATACATATTATATATACATATTATATATACATATTATATATACATATTATATGTACATATTATATATATATATATGTTTATAGTGTTAGTGCTCAAAATGGATTAGCATTCTGTGGTCAAAGACAGAGCTTCAAGGGGCCAGGTTTTGCCTGGGCGCAACGCAAAAAAAGAGCAGCCCAGCATTGCGGTGAGCCAGGGTCAACTATACCCTATGTATACGTATGTGCGTGTATAATCGTGTATACATATATTATGATTTATTTATATATATATATATTATGTATATATACATTATATAAATATTTTATAATATATATATATATGTATATATTATGATATTTATATATAATGTATATACACATATATATATATATATACAGTATATATTCATGAAACTATTGAGAGAAAAACGAAGAGGTTCCCAAATCAATGCCAACAAACAAAGATTCGCCCTTCTTTATGGTTGTTTCTGTCCCTTCCCCTTAATATTCCATGCCAGCAGAAACACCCAGCAGTGAACCAAAGACTTTGGAGGTTTCAACCCTGCCATAGGCCGTATCCTCCAACAATGAAAATTCCTTGGGCGCAGGTATCATGTGGTAAGCCAAATTATGATTCTTCCATCCCTCAATATCATCATCACAAATGGAAGAAATTGGGTTATGGTGTGAAATTTACTACCTTACCTCCCAAGACTAATTCCAATATATTCTACAGTACTCTCCAGTAGAATTCTGCACCAGCACATATATCCAAATACAATATGGGGATGGGTCAAAACCCTGGTACCTAGTGAACCCCAAAATAGCTGGTAAATGGATGTTCATCCCACTAAAAATGTATCTATAGGTATTGACACATACCCATATAACTTACTAGGGGGTTACTGTGATCTGGTGGTATACACAGCATAGTTTGGTACTTTCCAAGGTCGTAAAGAATCGAAGCCCATACAATCTGCAGGTTTGCTTCCAGAGCAAGACAAGAAGCCAACAACACAGGCCTACGATTTCCTTCTGGTAAAATAAGGAACGAGTACCGTAGCTATGGAAAATCACATGTTTTTCATAGGTACCTTAACATACGTACATTAATTATCATTCACATTTCGTTACCATCTGGTTATTTAACAGTTCGCCATGGAAAATCACAATTTTTAAGAAAGTAAACCATCTATTTCTATGGGCCATCGAAAAACCATGGCTATGTTAGTCATAACCAGAGGGTAATCATGTTCATAATGATAGATCTGAATCAGATGTACCCTATCAATCTTTAGATAAACATTTTGTTTGCCTTGAATACTGCTGGAAGCCAGGTTGGGTACCCTCCGGTAATTTAACATAGCTATTGAAAATGGCCATCTTCAATGGGTAAATGCACTACTTCACCATTTTCAATAGCTATGTTAGTTTACCAGGTTGGGTAACTATAAATAACCAAATTCATGTGGCGATGGATTCGAAACAACCGCTTTTCCCCCAGAGTCCATCCAGATATCCAGATCCCGCCTTTCGCTCGCCTTTCAGGGCCTATATATCGAGACGCGGGAGTTATATTAATACCATCCGGCAAACTAACAGTTTGCGAAATGGAAAATCGCCATATCTAATAGGTAAATCAACTATAAATGACCATTTTCCATAGTTTTTTTTGGGAATTTCATCAACACAAATGCTGGTGCCATTGGGATATAATGATGATCTGATGGGATATTCATGGAATATCAAGGTGAATACGATATCTAGTAGTCAAGCATGGCCGCTAAAAATATACCCGAAGTAGAATATGGAGGTTTATGTTCCCAGCAAACTATGGGGGATTAGCCCGGCAGGGGGCACCAGAAGGTTTTTGGGATTGGTTTGAAGGAAAAGTTTTTCCGCAATCCATGATTCTTAATATCCCATAATCAAACATGGCAATGAAAAATCCATGAACATCCCTCATTTATAGATGATGTTCCGGCATCTAATCATCCATTTTTATGCCATTTATGCCATTTATATAAGTCCCTTCAACCAATGGGGGGGATGCCATGGTCCGTCTGAAAATGGGTGACACCTTTCCGCCTCTGAAGAATGGTCTTGCTGTGAGAGACTCCGCAGATGTAACTTCTGCTTGTGAAAGGTGAGATTCATAAACGATCATTTACAGCAAAATATCTAACCAGTACCAACCTGAAAGTTTCCTCGGGTGTATCCCATTACCCATGAATTCTTGATTACATGAGGCATTTTTTCAAATACTCCAATCCCATCTCATTCTACTGGTCGGGTTTTCAAAATGCTGAACCCCAATCCCGTGGCTTAGTTCATAATCTCCCATAACCCAGGTAGTACCCTTGGTAAACTAACATGACGAACTGGAAAATCACTATTTTCAAAAGGTAAATCAACTATTTCTATGGCCATTTTCAATAGCTATGTCAGTTTACCAGAGGGTATATATAACTCCCTACTTGCATAACCAATCAAGGGTAATAAAATGTGAATGGTTCATATCAATCCAAATGGCTTATCCAACCATATGTATCCATATGTGGCTTCACCGACCGAGAAAATGGGAATAGAAGATACGGTAAATAGAAACAATATATTATAACATGTTTTATTCAAGTAATGGATATCTATAATGAGTTGTCACTAAACATACACACATGCATAGACTATACCTATGATCTATCTGGCTGAATCAAGATAATTTGCTAGGCTGAAAATACAGGATGGGGCCCCTCAGTGATGTGAACGTTGGTTTATAAACCAATATAACTTCCATGAACTAGTTCGTGAAATATCTACCATAAACCATATAGCATTCAGCCACTTTTTTTAGGCAACGGTTCACGCTATCTGAAGGGGGGGCCCTTTTCCGATGATTGGAGTGGTGAACTCTGTTTTTTCCAGATCAATTCATGGAATTTCCATCAAATTATCACCCATATGCTCCATGTATGGTATATTTACCTACAAAACTGGGCCATAAACATGGGGTAAATGGTGGTAAATATTCCATACATTGAGCATATGGGTCATAGTTTCCTCTTAAGCTTCCTACAAACTAATTCTGAGAGGTCAAAAACTTGAAAATTTATCAGTGGATTCTACTTCCCAAACAAATGGCTACGGGTCAAAATTGCGACCACAACAAATGTCTGGTTTGACCAACATGAAGAAATCACAACTGAAAGCGATCAACCAGTACGACGAACCCATTCCATGACGATATACTAATCACAGAAAATGATGCCGTGAACTCCCATTATATTCCGTTTTCGTTCTTGTAAAACATGAAATTACTATGAATTTAAATTCAATTACCTACCCTTCACCGGCTTAGCCATATTTTGGTAGTGAGTTCGATGATACTCAAAGCGCATTTGGTGAGGTTTTCCCCTCTCCAAACCAGGCTGTCAAAGTGGCCAAAAATGAAGCGATATGGTGACCATAGTTTAAACGTCCGTCCGCGGAAAAATTCTATTCTGGCTGACAAATCCATGCAATTTCCCATTTCTGACGGTGATTTCTGACTCAAAATATCTCAACTCCCAAATTTTTGGATGGGGAAATGGACCAGCCATGAGCAGCCATGTGCGGGTTCATCTGTACCCTATTTTGGACCCATAGGCATTCCCTTCAGCATCTTGCGTGGTATTATCCTATTACAGCCTCATTCTCGCTAGGTTTAGACCCCATATTGGTTTCCATAGGATCCATGGTGCTGGTATATATGCTAACATTGGGGGTATATTGATGGTAAATGTTACCATATATAGCATACATGGATCCTATGGGGTTGGATAAATAACCCTTAGACTCCCCCATGGAACCACAAATGCACCGGAGCACAATCCGATTCGATTCCCCAATGACTCAACACCTTAATGAAAATCTTCGGTTGAATCACCATAAGCCATAGGATCCATGGTGCTGCTATATATGGTAACATGGATCCCATCAATATACCCCAGTCATGTCAGCATATATACCAGCACCATGGATCCTATGGGTAAGCATGACCAAGAAAAAACATGGAAGCCAAATCAGGATCAGCATGTTTGATGAAATCCCCATTGGGGGACTGGTTGACTCCGGTCCCTTCCATGCAATGGCGGCGCCTGGAATTGCAATGGCCTTCCGGAAATCTCGAAGGAAGGGCAGGAACTTGTGCGGCCTTGGATAACGAAGAGTTCAACCCCTGTGGACCCCTTATCATGATTCCTGGTATGGTTGGCTTAGTCCCTATGAATTACCATTCATCAGTATTTTCATCACTATTAATTATATAGTCTTAACTAACTTTCTCTAGACTTGAATTTGTTTGAGGATCCCCAAAATGCAAAAAAAAACTATAGATTCCCCAAGTAGTCGATTTCCCATTGGACAAATAACAAACGAAAAAAACAGCTTCAGCAGATCCAGGAGTTTGACCAAAAAAACGTGAAACAACCTGGGGTTAAATTAGATTAAATGGGATAAACTATGACAAAATGGGATTAACTTGGGCGTTGGCACAAAAAATAAGATGGATTGAAAGAAGACCTTTGAGGTTTAAAATGTTACCCAAAAGGAACAGAGTCTTTTGCCATTTTTTCTTGGTGATCCTGCGTCCAGAAATTCAATCAAAAACATATGCCGTATGTATATATATGTTTCATACAGTACATTTACAAAAGAAATGGTGGATAAAAAAACACCCTGTTCATGAAAATCCCTTCTCGAAGAAAACAACACCAAAGAAACACAACGGTTTAGTATAAGTATTATTATCCATCGCGGGTTCGAAAAACCCAAGCGGGGGCTTAGATGGGATTGACCGGTGGCAAAGACCGCTGGGACCGCCTAAAACACGGCCGGGTTACCCAGCGAAATTCCAAGCTTTACCGAGGATATATGCTCTATGTATGGAATATGAATCCCACCATTTACCCAAATTTACCCCATTTTTATGGCCCAGTTTTGTAGGTAAATATACCAGCACCATGGAGCATATGGGGAGGATATATCTGGCTGAACATCAGAATCTGAAGCAATTCGGCAAATTTTGGGGTCCGCCAAACCAACCAACCATTGCAAAGGTTGCCAGAACTGATCCTCTACCTCTGTGACAGTCCAACAGCTCGAGTTTAACGGGGACTGTCGCGAAGCCCATGTTTTCCGAAATTCAAACTGTTCAAACTGTTCGGTTCTGTGCAAGACTTGGCTACTGCCTGTAATCTCGCCATTCACGCTTTCCAATAGGCTAGGTTTTGCCATGCCCGAAGAAATGGACAGATTTAAATCGTTCATTTTGCTGTGCAAACACCATGTTTTGTTTGATGGTAAAACCCCTTGCAAATCCATTAGTACGTTTTACCATCTCATGAAACACATTGAAATTTCCTGGTTGAAAACGGTGGAAACCTACTAAGGCTATCTAAGGCTTATCTTTTTATCCCCAACTATAATTAGTATATAGAACTTCCAAAAAAATGAACTCCCTATTTCATAACCCCCATAGACCAGGCTATTTTTTCATGGCTCATCCGCCCAGTGGCTTCTCTAAGAGCTCCGGGTTCAGCTCAAAGGCCGGTAAAGCCGTCGCGATCTGCGAAGGCAAAAATTTGCTCCAGGAAACCTATCAATGTGAGGCCCCCCAAGATATAAGTTGGTTTATAAGCCCCAGTAACTATAGTTATAAGTACCATAAACCATAGTTATTGGAGTTATAAACCAACTTAGCTATCTTGGGGGCCTCACATTGTACCCTCTGGTAAACATACAAAAAGCTATTGAAGCAGATGACCTCAACCATAGTTATGACAGTTATGACCTAGGGATAGATCAAGCGATTGGGATATGTCCCAGTTTCAAACCATCAATCCAAGGCTAATCATTACCCTCTGGTAATTTAACAGTTTGCTATTGAACACGGCCCATAGAAATAGTTGATTTACCCATTAAAGATGGTGATGTTCCATAGCAAACTGCTCGTTTACCAGAGGGTAACAGAGCTAGGGAAATTCGGAAAAGGATGGAATTTGGGCCAATGTTTAGATGAGAACTAGCCATGACACATTCACATGGTGATTTTCGAGAGGGAACTACTAGTTTACCAGAGGGTAGTTCCTAGAGATCCATAATCCAGAGTACAGTAAATCTATAGAAATCCACAGGAAGTCAATAGCAAGTCCGTATCCGTATTAAACCATGTCGCAAATATAAAAATAGATCTAAATATCTATATTATATGTGTAGAGGCATGAAGTATATATATATATGTATAACTGGGATCTTCCATGATATTCCTCAACCCGCCGTTCGCCCAGTTCCGAGGAAACCATTACTTTGCGGCTCCCAGAAATTATAAGCGGCCTATTTCACCCCAGTACTGGACTAAACCTACTTCACCCAATGCGGGTAAAACAATTTCACAAACCATCCCGTCATCACCATTGTTATAGGTGATATGTTTACCATTCCCAGTCATGGGTTGTTTATGGCAATGTTTTACCCACATTAATTACTATTAATGACTACTAATCACTATGAATTAATCACTATAAATCAATATTGATCACTATCAGTCACTAGTGGTACTTGATGATAATAATGGGGATTACTAATGAATGGCACTATTAATCCCTATGAATTCACGTGTTGATTGGCCATTGGCGACTCGCGGTGTTTCAAAAACTGGCCCTGAACCTCGGACAAAAAAACAAATCCACATGTCACTGGTATATGTTTCGCCTATGAAGCAAAATAATATTTGTAATGGTGGTATATGTTTATATATATATATACATATGTAATACTCCAATTTGCTATCAGCAGCTATCATATCATTACTATATCATATATCATTTAAAAATAAAATAAACATATTAAACATCAAAAACAATGACCGGCCTATAATCTATTGATTTCTATTCCATGTACAATTAACACCACCAATGCACAACGTGTATTAGCAGTTAGCACAGTTGGTGCTATACAGTATTAATATCTATTATTCACATTATTAATGCTACCTGTATTGGTGTACTATTAATGTGTGTTAAGACTATTAACTGCACTATTAATCTTAGCAGCACTAATAAAGCAGCAATGTCTTGTCGCTGGAGTCTGAGGCCCCTAACACTGTTCAGCCAGATCCTGTAACGTTGGAGCAACCCCTGGTTGTTTAGCATTTGTTGAATGGGATCTATAGTGTTGTTTGAAGTGGAATAGCATGGGATCTAAATGAAGCAATAGGCTGGCATCATGAAATCAATTTGATCTGGTCAGGACATGTTTCTGTCAAAAACACACAATAAACGGGAGTTTAGCTTAACCAGCAACACATGATGGTTAAAAACAAACATACATGGAATACTTGGGGTGCTAATTGTAAGACCAATTTGCAAGCATACGATCCAACAATATTACATTGGGAAAAGTGATGAAAAAGGGACATACCCCAAAAAATGCGAGTTTTCATTGGAAAACGCATATATAAACCATTTGAGTTTGGAGTACCCTATCAGAATGTTCAGACATCATCTACAAGGTGATAAGAGTTGTCTAAATTAGGGTTATAACTCCAGTAACTATAGGGATTTTGGATGTTTATATATATATATATATGGAGGTTTCCTAAAATGATGGTACCCCCAAATCATCCAAATTAGACCATCTTTAGTAACTTTAGTATTGAAGCAACCATGGTTTTGGGGGATCCACCATTCCAAGAAACGCCCATATATGTACGGGGTTATATGTATAGTTACTATGGCTTCCAAAACCAACAAATATATCTGGGGGGAACCACCGTATACGTTTGGGTTGGCGAGTTTTACAGCCCAGATATGCACAGGTTTCATGTTTAATAAAAACAATACCCAGGTAAGCCAGGTATTTCTAAACGCTGAGACGAAAAACCGTGGGTCCGGTTGCGATGAAACCCAACTTAAGATGCTTTTCTTCGGATCTAGCTAGATCCTCCAAGTAGACATAAAACTTTAATTTGACATAGTTTAACTCTTTTTTACCTCCATAAATAAGGTTTCCTGAAATAGGGCTACCCCTATATAAATCATCCATTTCAATTGGTTTTTCCACCATAAAAAAACAATCCAGCTGGAGATTTCCCCATGACTCAGGAGACCCAAAACCATTCGCAGTCGCAACGGGCAAAACCTGCGAAACGTGAGCAAAATACCTTAAACCTTCGATGATTTTCCCATTCAAATGACATCTAATGAGCATTTATACAAGGTACATATAGCCACCCTTACCCATAGGATCCATGTATGCTATATATGGTATCATTTACCATCAATATACCCCAAATGCTAGCATATATACCATACATGGATCCTATGGGTTACAACTTTAGTTGGTTTACCCGTTGACAGTAGCTCTCGAGATATCTAAAATAAAGATCTGCCCAAAAATTGTTTCGCGCAGATCTAGAACCGTCCCTCCAGGGAATCTCCTCTTCTCTTGCATGACTAGCTGTTGCAACTCCTAGCAGCGGGACCCCGGGACCGGAATCCACTGGAACCAGCATCGGAGTTGGAAAAAAGGACTGGAGTTTTCATGGTAACAGAAAAGCTCAACGTTTCAATATGGTAAGGTTTTCTAGTCAGAATTGATTACTGGATGATAACCTCTGGAAATTTCACCATTTGCCATGGATTTTTTGGCCATGGACATAGGTCAAGCATGGAACTACGTGGGCCATGGCTAACAGGGTATTTCCCCATGCTGCTACAGTGGCTACTCTATAAACATCTATATACCCTAGCGATAATATTGGTGGTCACTTGTCCAAGCTTCTGGTGAAATTAAAAATAATGAAAATATCTCACCATCCTGGAAAACTAAGAAAACAAGGCCATTATATGCAATGATTGGGTATTCCACTCACCATCATGGTGACGTCATTTGAGGTCCTCTGTCTCCGCAGGTGGAGACATAGCAGCTGCTGTTGGTTCTACAGATCTAGGTGCATTGTGCTTGGAGTACGATTCATCCCACCCGCCCCAATACTAACAGCCTCATAAAATGACCCAAAATGTCCCATAAATATGTTAAGATAGGCGGAGCCATCCCCTAAATTTTTTCAACCATAGGTTTCTTATGGTTTCTTGGGGCTGTTCAATAATTATATAGTGGCATGGGATGATCGTATTCCATACACCCCTCAGCGTATCCTTCCCACCTTGGAAGCCTTGGAAGCCTTGGAGCCCAAGACCAAAAAACATAGCTATGGCATGGCACGGCCCATGCTATCCCCATTGATAGCACCATCTTCAGTGTGTGTCTCCATGTGTCTCCCGTTGACACCCCCCACCTTTGTATTCCCAGAAAATATTCCCATTGTTGGTCAAATGTTCTACGACTCTTAGGACCCTATGAAGGAATTCACCATGTTCTTTGGTGATTCACCCCCACTTACCAACTGGTTAGCAATTAGGCTTTGCAGTGATGAAATCCGATGACCCGCAGATTTCAAGAGGTCTTCACCAGGCGAACTTTACGAATCGAAGTGCGGTTCCAGTGAACTAAGTGGATAATAGTGGATATATTTCAGCATGTATGTGTATATATATATATATATAGAAGAATTGTATCCCAACTTATGGTATGTAGTAAACTCAATGTCAGAAACCATCCCCAAGTCATCACCGTCAGGGGGAAAAAATTGGAGTTGTGGCATTGGGTTCCCCACATTGTCCCATTACCCTCTGGTAAACTAACATAACTATGGAGAGTCACCATTTTTCATGGGTAAATCCACTATAAATGGCAATTTTCAATAGCTGTGTTAGTTTACCAGAGGGTAAACCATTGCCTTAAAACCCGACTGGCTCCTTATTGGCCATCGCCAAGCGACCAATTGCCATGGGACATATGCCTCGGATGCGGGGGAAACTCGTCGCAAAGCTCATCGAACATGTTGGACATCTGCACGTTTGTTGAAGATGTTGTTTTTTTTTGTGCGGGGGAATTGAGAAATGTTTTTTTTAAAACAATAATATCCATAATAAAAATATATATATATATATACCTTGTGCATCCGAACCCTTGAAATACCTCGGTTATGAGGGTAAACCATACCCCTATTCAGAGGGTAAAACTGCGTTTTCCCAGGTAAAACCTAGGTTTCGGGTAAAAACCAAGCTGTTTCCTTTTCAGTGGTCGTACCAAAAAGAAGTGTCGGTTATCGGCTAGAACAACATCCAAAGAGTTTGGGAGTTGAAGGGGTTTATAGCGGTCTAGTTGCTTGTTTTTTCAACTTTGGGTAAAACACAGAAGGCTTTCCGAAACACCAACACCAGGAGAACCAAAGATCAGCTGACCGGGCTGGTGAGTCAGGGGTAAAACCTGGTTTTTGGGGAAACCCATTTTGTTTTCCCAGGTAGAACTGCGTTTTATCCGTGAAACCGGACCACAGTTTTGCTTCCATATATGCATATAATTACATACATATATATATATATATACAATTGTATACATATCATGCATTCATAATTCATTAATTATCATTACTTATCATTAATTATCCACATAAAAATCGTGTTTTGGGAAACCCCAAAACAGAATTCAAAAAAAACGATCTGCTTTAAGGTTCACCAAAGGGTGCCCGGACCATCCAGAATGGTCACACCCTCCTCGCGAAAATTTGAGGGTGGCGGTTCAACGGAGAATCCCCGGTGAACAGACGGGCCGGGACCGGTGGCCCAGTTATAAGTTGGTTTATAAACCATAGCAACTATAGAATACTATAACTATAAGTATGTTGCAACCATAGGTTATACTATAGTATTCTATAGAATAAGTTTGTTTATAAGTATGGGTATAGAAACTATAGAATACTATACCCATAGGATCCATGGTGCTGCTATATATGGTATCATGGATCCCATCAATATACCCCATTCATGTCAGCATATATACCATACATGGATCCTATGGGATATAGATACATCATGATATATCTACCATAGTTGCTAGTGACATTGGAATTATTTGCACCAACTTAGCTAACGAACTGGGGTACCACCTTGTAAGTTTCAGTGCTAAAATCATCTAAAATCATCGAACAACACAGGTGATCTCGTTTTTATCATTTTAGGATATTTTAGGACACTGGACAAAATTGATATAATGATTTTGGTATAGAAAAACATCTGGCCCAAACAGGGCACATGGCTTCATCATCACTATTCAGCATCCATTTTTTTGGGCGGATCACCTCTTCGAAGCCATTGGATCGAACTCCTGTTAGTCATTCTTCCGTCCTATGTAAGGGGGACTTGAAAAAATACTTTACTTCGTGTGATTCCCACCATGACATTGTTATATTTTCTTACTGGCAAGTCTTCTGGCATTCTATCTGACATATCTTCTGGCATTCTATCTGGCATACCTTCTGGCATTCTATCTGGCATATCTTCTGGCATTCTATCTGACATATCTTCTGGCATTCTATCTGGCATATCTTCTGGCATATATTCTGACATACCTTCTGGCATTCTATCTGGCATATCTTCTGGCATTCTATCTGGCATATCTCATGGCATTTTATCTGGCATATCTTCTGGCATTCTATCTGACATTCTATCTGGCATATCTTCTGGCATTCTATCTGGCTGTTGAGGTCCAGCGGTGCACACTGAGCTGGGCAGGTCCCCGGTTGAGGTCCAGCGGTGCGCACTGAGCTGGGCAGGTCCGCGGTTGAGGTCCAGCGGTGCACACTGAGCTGGGCAGCTCGCAGGTTGAGGTCCAGCGGTGCATACTGAGCTGGGCAGCTCGCAGGTTGAGGTCCAGCGGTGCACACGAGCTGGGCAGCTCGCAGGTTGAGGTCCAGCGGTGCACACTGAGCTGGGCAGCTCGCAGGTTGACGTCCAGCAGTGCGCACTGAGCTGGGAAGTTGGCGAAGAGCTTGGCGACGAGTTGGCAAGGTTGGCAAGGCGGAAGTGGAGGTGGAAGAGGCGGAGGCGAGGAGGAGGGCGAGGAGGACAGCGGCATGCGCTCTGATAAAATCTAACAACCCTCACCTGGCAGGTGGGGAACAACTTTTGCTGACAAACAAGCGCAGCCATTGCCACGCTGCAGACGATCTGGCTAGGTTCTCTTCAGAAAGGCTGGCCCACGCCTTTTTCCCCAAGATCTTGCTGTACTCTGGTGGAAGCTTCTCGCGTTTGGCCTGGAATGTATAGTTCAACTTCTGAGGCTTCGTTCGAGCCCACCTTCTCAGAAACACTGCTTTGTCCAGCGCCGCAGGGTGCGGGATGCCTCGACATTCAAAGAGGCCAGAGTTTGTGATGATGTTTTGGACTTGAGCAGGGCTCTGCTTGCGATTCGCATTGGCCAATGCATCTGTTTTCACCTGTTGTTGTAAGTCTTCGATGAATTTTGAGTCTGGAATTGTCTTCAGAAGGCATCGCAGAATTTCTTTCCCATCATCTTTTTTTTGGCTTCAAAACAGAGATAGACCAAGAGACATATTTGTTGGCATCTCATTTTAAGTCTCATTTATATTCATTTATGGCTTGCATGTTCTTGCAAACATTGGCAATTCCTCCATTTGGGTGGATTTGATCGATGTTTGAAAAACACCAAGATAGCCAGTGCCAGCTTGTTTCATAATGTTATATGATGTTATAATGACGTTATATGTAGTCCCTATTTCATGGTTGTTCTAATCCCAACTTCCCTCGGCAAAGTCACCCCTTTTTTGGGGGGGGCTGCAGTTTCGTAATGCTTATGTGGTAGCAACCGTTCAACTTGGCAGATACCTCCAAGCTGCGCAGCTCTGTGGCATGTCTAATTTGGTGTTTCCCACAAGAATCCCACATGATTCCCAAAGAATTCCCTATTGAATCGAAGTCCGCATATTCCTACACATAATCACACTGTGCCACAAACCCACCATTTTGCTACGCACACCATCAGCAGCAAGTTTTTTGTAGCTACACCCTCATACTGATGGTGTGGTATGCACAATTGGTGGTCGAGTGCAGCGCGATTGGTAAGGCTATGGACACCTATCCCAAAGAAAATCCTGGGGGTTGCATGTGTACAGAAATGTGGATTTTTGTGGGTTTTTCAAGGCTTTCTCTGAGTGGAATGACAACAAGAAAACCCCTAAGCAGTATGCCCCAAAAACCCAAAAGCCAGCCTAAGAACATCACTACTAATATCTTCATCATTGTTGGTAAAACGCACCATAATTATTTTGTTGGTGGCTCCGAACTGATAAAAACGCGCGTTTTCACCATTGCGAAACCCCAAGTCAGGACGTGTTCAGGAGCCTTCTTTACCACTGCCCGCAGTGTTTTGGAAGGGGGGTGGGGGTAGGGGGGGCGTATTAACGTTCTCGGCCTTTACGTTCTTGCACACATGCGGGATGTTACGCTAGGAGATCTTTTCTTGCACTTGCACACATGCGGGATGTTACGCTAGCAGATCTTCTCTTGCAATTGCACATATGCGGGATGTTACGCTAGCAGTTCTTCTCTTGCACTTGCACACGTGCGGGATGTTACGCTAAGAGATCTTCTCTTGCACTTGCACACATGCGGGATGTTACGCTAGCAGTTCTTCTCTTGCACTTGCACACATGCGGGATGTTACGCTAGGAGATCTTCTCTTACACTTGCAGAGAGCACCTGCAACAGCACATGTAGATGCTTGGTATGCACGCTTTATTAGTTCCAAGCCTGGTCTGCAGAATGTGCTGAAAGCATTGGCACTCACTCGAAAAAATCGAGCAAACCAACTTGGATATGATCCACCAACATACCTGGATATCACGAAGGACCGTGAGTGGTTGTGGACCTGAGGAAAAAATGTTACTGCATTGCAAGCTTCGCCGCGCGTTTTCATCAGAGCGGAGCGTTGTTGGTTAAACCCCTGTAAACTAAAGTCATTCCGATAAGGTTGGTTTAGTCCCTGTTAATCACCGTTAAGCACTACTAATCATTATTGGCCTTCCATTAACTTGGATTTGCTTACACCACCTTGAAAATAGATGGCGCAAAAAAAAAACGACGGTAGATGGCGCAGCCTGGCTGTAAAATCGCTATGATGGGAAGATGGTGCGACCCCGAATAGCATCGCTATTCTTGGTAAATAGCGATTGTTTTTTCTTTTGATTCTCACCAAATTTTGCCCCAGGGCTACTGCCGGTGGAGCTGCCATCTTCAAATTCAATGCAGCCATATTCAAAGCCATGTGGCTCACACACGCACACACAAACCAACTGTGCACTGTAGATGCCGCATTGCATTTTGGGAGGCAAAAAATACACAGGGCAATCCACCTTAGATCACATGCACGCACACACACTAGACAAAATTGGATCTTTGAAGAGATCCATCAGGAACTGAGTCCTTTAACGTGCAACTTGCAGAAAATTGACATGAAAATGAAGCAGGTACGTCGATGAGCGTCCTCATCGATATCACAGGCAACTGATGAGTGTCTTTGTTAGTGACGGTCTCATCGGTGCCCCCGGCACCCCCTGCTTTATTAAAAGGAGAGAAGAAAGAAAAAGAAAAAAGGAGAAGTTTTACATCTAATTTAGATGTTACACACACACCCGGCCGGAGCCGGGTCAACCCTGAAAGGCAAGAGGAAGGAAAAAGCGGATACAGACGACGGGCACAAGGCCAGAACAGCGCAGGGGGGGAAGGGAACGAACGGACCTCCAGAACCAACCTACGCGGCGAAACGGACCTGACAAAAACAGAGCACACACCTAAACCCCACGACACACTACGGAGAAGCACAGGGGAAGAATTAGGGACCGAATGGGGACTAGTTGGTGACGGGCGTGAAACAAACAAAACAATTAATCTAAAAAGGGCCCAGTTCCAACTATAACAAGTGTCGTGCGTTACTCCCCTTCGGGACCGTAGTCAAGTCGCGCCAAAAGGCATAAACAGTTGTTCAAGTTCCAACGAATTAGGTGCACGATATGTTCAACCTCACCAGAAAACCATAAAAAGCAAGAAAGACCACACCTGAAAGGCATGTGCCTGCCTGCAACATCCTTCATGGTCATGTGTCGCTTCAAAAGCTTGAGCTGCAGCGGTAAAAATAAAGTTTCTGACTGTTCAGATCGACATCCAGCAGAGAGATGATCATTCCAAGGGTTCGCAAAGGACAGCAGGAATGGCGGGACAACTCAAAAGGCTGATCAACGGTAAGGCCGTCTGTTCCACTTTACTTAAACGAATTACTAATTTAAAAGTGTCAATTCCGATGTCAAGTTCGTCACCAGTCACCTGTAAAGGGGTTGCCTCAAGTGGCTCCATGGCACCATGTCGGAGTCACCATGGATATTACACTAGACAAAATTGGATCTTTGAAGAGATCCATCAGGAACTGAGTCCTTTAACGTGCAACTTGCAGAAAATTGACATGAAAATGAAGCAGGTACGTCGATGAGCGTCCTCATCGATATCACAGGCAACTGATGAGTGTCTTTGTTAGTGACGGTCTCATCAGTGCCCCCGGCACCCCCTGCTTTATTAAAAGGAGAGAAGAAAGAAAAAGAAAAAAGGAGAAGTTTTACATCTATTTAGATGTTACACACACACACTATCCATGCACTGTAGATGTCGCAACGCAGTGGCAACCTATAGATGGCGCAATCCAAAGTTATGGTTTTCCCCCAAAAATGGACCCCAGATCTTAATACTAAGTTTAAACTAAGCTTGAGGAAGACAGGTTGTTGTCAACCACATGTGTTGGGAACCTATAGATGGCGCAAAACCAAAACATCCCATCCCCCAAGTGGTCTATAGATGGCGCATTCCAAAAATTAGCGCCATCCATTTTCACAGCGGAGTAATTAAGGACACAAAAAAATAAAACATATTCCCTGTAGATTCCCCAAGTAGTAAAATCCCATTGAATAGATAGTCAATATTGATTTGGTTCCGTATTCCAAGTGATACGTATTTGTAGATATGCTACCGCATGCTACTAATTCCTAAAAAAAACACTGGGGTAGTCAATCATTTCGATACCAAATTATATCATACATTCAATCTATATTTAGTATTCCCCAAGAGTGATTTCCCATGTATATTCCCCTATTCCTAACTGGTTGTTGGTTTCATCCCCTCTGAAAAATATGAAAGTCAGTTGGGATTATTATTCCCAACTGAATGGAAACATAAAAATCATGTTCCAAACCACCAACCAGATATGATACAATTGCTGTCCAAATCCATGTGTTCGTTGCAGTAAATCAATAGTGATTTCCCATATAAATATATCCCATAGGATCCATGTATGCTATATATGGTAACATGTACCATCAATATACCCCAGTCATGTTAGCATATATACCAGCACCATGGATCCTATGGGTATATACATATATATATAAAGATATATTCCCCTATTCCTAAATCTTCCGCCACATTTCTCAGGCCAATTTTTTTGGTCCAGGAAGACCGTGTGCACGAAGACTTCGCGGCGATCAGCATTTCCTGCCGCAGAAGATACCCTCAAAGGGGGCCCGCAAACCAGAGAAAAAGGGTGATTTAAGCAACAAAAATGGGGATGTCATGGGATTTACGGCTGATTTATGATATCTAAGTTGGTGCAAATCACTTCAATAACTATGGTTTATGGTACTTGTAACTTTAGTTATATAATGGGGTTTATAAACCATCAAAACATCACTGGGTGGCCCAGTGAACATGGCGGTTGGGAAATCCCCAAACTAAAAGGGCATGTATGTTAAGATGATGTAGCTATTGAGAATGGTGAATTTCCATGGCTATGAACACTTATCAAACTAAATGGCGGATTTTGTATTGCCATGTTGTTTAACATCAAACGAATAATGCAACAACGATGTAATTAATCAACGAAAACATGGATTTGAAATGATTTGACCAACAACAACGTAACCGATGAACAGTTGGGATCTAATTGTTTTGATCAACAAGCATGTAACATGGAGGTTTAACCGAGAAAAAAACATCGAGGTTGACCATCAAAAACTGCGTTCGAAAAAGGGGTGGGTCACCCGCAGGAATGGGGATTGCAATGGGGGAAATTGGGATTTACCGCAATTTCCAATGCAGAATTCCACCCAAAAGAAATGGGGGTAGGGGATATCATGGGATATAATGATATGATATGATATAATTGCTAAATTACCTCTAAAGCTCTTGGGCTTGACTGAAGATGGGCAATATACTGGGATATGTTGGCGATACAATGGTATAGGATGTATGACATGATATAATCAACAAGTTGTTGATAAAATGGGTTTGCGCAGAACTCTGGGATAGTTTGGAGCACCCTATCTTCAGACCCACTTCTCTTTTCCAAACATATCTCCCTGATGCAAACGGAGAGCCAAGGGCAAATACCTGGCGATACTCGGGATACTTGACTCTTAGGGACAACTTCGAAACTCACTTAAGTTCCAACATTAGGTCAATATAATATAATATACCCTCCGGTAAATTAACATAGACCCTGGCAGTCATCGGGGTTGGAAGACTGGTTTCCACTAACGATTGCTTATTTTCAGGGTCTATGTTAATTTACCAGAGGGCAATAGTCAACCGTTGTCACCCAGTTTTGCCAGGCTGAACATATGGAAACTAACACACTTGGGTTGCCTGACCTGGGCCAAGACACTAAGTTCGGGGCGGTTTCCCCCCAATTTCCCAATCATTGCTGGCTCTATTTTCCCAAATTGTTGGGTTTTTGGTTTAAAAACGTAAAGTAACTAGTTGGTTCACGGCTCATATTTCGCCGTGGGCCAAAATGACATTTCGGTGATGTGTATGTCGCAGTCCGCAGTCCATTCATCGCAATTACATGGGTTTCTACTTAAGGTTTTGCAGCTGATAGGGGGTCTTTGGAAATGGATTCTAGGGTCCTTGGTGATTTAGTTCTACCTCTGATTGTGTGATATATGTTTTCCATTATTTATTTCTTTATCTATCTTATGTATCAAGGTAGGTGGCCTTGGTATATACTAGTGAAAATGATCCCAAAGGAAAGATCGTCTTGGGCTAGTGTCCCTTGGATGTTTCAATATATTGTTAATTCTTATCCGCCATTCGGTAATCATGCCAAGATGGGGATTGATAATTAGTGTCTCCATCCATTTACCCTTCTATTCGTGGAAGTGCCAGTCAGAACAAACGATCACCATTCGATCGTAGTTCAAATAGGTTTTTTTGGGTTGGGTACTTTGAAAAAATATAAATATATTTTATGTATATATATATATATCAATATATGCAGCCGATAGGGGGTCTTTGGAATTTGATTCTAGGGTCCTTGGTGATTTAGTTCTACCTCTGATTGTGTGATATATGTTTTCCATTATTTATTTCTTTATCTATCTTATCTATCAAGGTAGGTGGCCTTGGTAAATACTAGTGAAAATGATCCCAAAGGAAAGATCGTCTTGGGTTAGTGTCCCTTGGATGTTTCAATATTATTAATTCTTATCCTTCTTTCGGTAGTCATGCCAAGATGGGGGTTGATAATTAGTCTCTCCATCCATTTACCCTTCTATTTGTGGAAGTGCCAGTCAGAACAAACGATCACCATTCGATCGTAGTTCAAATAGTTTTTTTTTATGGGGGGTTGGGTACTTCGATAAAATATAGAATATATTATATCTATGTTGTGCAATTGATCTGGGTTCTCTGGAAATGGATTCTTGGGTCTTTCCAACTATTTAATATATGATAGTGGAATTGAATTGTATTATAGGTACTTTATTATTTTCCCTATGAGGTAACCAATTGGTTGATTAAATGGGTATCATCTTACCATTGGTTATTTAATATAACTATTTGTTTTTTTACCATACTCATAGAAAATTTTATGTGCATTATTATGTTCATTCTTAGGCAACCACTTGGTTGGCTAAATTGATATCATCCCAGTAACGGTTAGGGTTATTTTATTTTATTATATTCCTTGGATTAACTGGGGTCCACTACCATTTCTGAAGGGTACCAACCAATTGCTGGATCAAAATGGAAAAGGTATCAACCACGCTCTTGTTTTTTCTAGGGTGGTGCCCCCATATACCTTTGGTATAAAGCCACCAATGTTAATGTTATCCCTGATTATCATTATTTTTTTCAAGTACTAAATTTCCCCCATTATTTCTACATCTACATCATATATCCTTTAAATGCAATGCCCAACAGCTAATTTGCCGAAGTCAGGGCGCAGAAATCAGCACCCTGAGTTAGGAAAAAAAAAAATTGACGATATCCTAGGTGTTTGGTGGGGTATTGCCTAAGTAAGGTCGCAAAAATCTGCACCTAGACTTGGGCAATACAGAGGTTGTACCCTGGGATTTAGGAAAAAAAAATTTGCCGATCTCAGGGTGCAGAAATTGGCATGTGGACTTGGGAAACAGCCCTACTATTATATTCTACCATGATTTTTGCCGCAGAGGATTCGGGGTCCTTGATTTTGAGATTTAGGAAAAAAAAATTGCCGATCTTTTGGCTTGGGGGACCCCGTATCCGTCGCATCCGCACATCCGTCGCATAACAATATTTTATTTTATATTTTATCGAAGTACCAACCCCAAAAAAAAACCTATCTGAACTACGATCGAATGGTGATCGTTTGTCCTGACTGGCACTTCCATAAATAGAAGGGTAAATGGATGGAGAGACTAATTATCAACCCCCATCTTGGCATGACTACCGAAAGAAGGATAAGAATTAATAATATTGAAACATCCAAGGGACACTAACCCAAGACGATCTTTCCTTTGGGATCATTTTCACTAGTATATACCAAGGCCACCTACCTTGATAGATAAGATAGATAAAGAATAAATAATGGAAAACATATATCACACAATCAGAGGTAGAACTACATCACCAAGGACCCTAGAATCCATTTCCAAAGACCCCCTATCAGCTGCAAAACCTTACTTGTCGTGTGAGTTCAATGTTTGCAAAAATGCCTTTTTTCTCTTCTGCAACATGCGATTAAACTACTCGGATCTTCACCAAAATTTGTTAGATGCCACAAGAAAGTCTTTGTATTCAAGTGTCCCAAGTTTTTTCGCCAAGCCGTGGCGTGCAGACGTGCAACCAACGTAGCAACCGTGGCGTGCAGACATGTTACCAACGTAGCAACCGTGGCGTGCAAACATGTTATCAACGTAGCAGCCGAAGCGTGCAGACATGTTACCAACGTAGCGTAGCGTGCAGATGTGCAATCAACGCACCATCCGTAGCGTGACGGATCTCTGATTCCGTAAGAAGACGCGTCTGTGCGAATGCAAACACAGGACGCTATTAGCCCCGCACCCCACCCCACCCCACCCCACCCCATGACGTAGCCACGCATCTGAGAGAATACACGTCTATGCGGATGCAACAACAGGACGTTATTAGCCCCCAGCCCACCCCAGGGGCCCACACCATCATAACCTCTAAAATCGAGAGATCTACCATAAATGGAGGTTTGTAGCTGCAAGGTGGTGCCCCCCAAGTTCTAAATGGGTAAAAAAATCCCAGTAACTATAGATATATCACCAACAAAAACCATAGTTATTGGAGTTGCACCAACTTAGCGATTCCGAACTGGGGCACCACCTTGTACAGTCTTGGAATTCTATGAAGATTTTCTCTGAAATCCTTGTGGGTCTAAAGAATCTGATAAATCTCCAGAGCCCAGGTTCAACCAATCGGGGAGTTATGACTCAGTTATTAACTTATGACTTATGACTTGACTTCATCGGTGAATGGCTTAATACTTATGACTTTGACTCATTTATCTCGTACTATATACATATACAGCCTGTATATATATATAATCTCTGGTTATTTAACATAGCCATGGAAAATGGCCCATTTATAGATGGTTTACCTATTAAACATGGTGATTTTCCACGGCTATGTTAAATAACAAGATGGTATATGGTTTAAACATCGTCTCCCCAACCAAGACGTTTCTCCGTATCCACATGACACACCCGGACAGTATCATAATATACTTGTCACAAGAGGATGAACGAAAACACTGTAAGCAGAACATTTTGACTTGAGGTTTCGGGATTTTGGGTTTTGGGGTTTTAATGATTTTTGGGTTTAGGGTTTCAGTGTTTTAGGGTTTATTGCTTTGGACAGTTAAAAAAACGCTAGCCCTGCGAAGGGATTTGAGCATCTCATCTCGGATATGCAAAAATCAGCATGGAAAAACGTCAGGGTTGCAGCGATGTTGTATCACTCATCACCATTTCTGGTTGGTGGTTGACCTACCCCTCTGAAAAATACGAGAGTCAGTTGGGACGATTATTCCCAATATATGGAAAAGTAAAATTCATGTTCCAAACCACCAACCAGATTTTGATTGTTGAGTCCGATTGAATTCTCCCCCCTCGTACCCCGTAGTATGGTGGGAGTGGAACGGCTTCCTATCATGGCTAATCTTAGATAGCCTGCAACCACAGGTTTCAGATTTCAGACTGGGTGCTACATAACCCACTCACGAAAAGATCATCTTGTATCAATGAACTATAGACAATAAACCCATCAAACAATGGGTTGCCTAACATGTTGCCATGGTTTACCCATAGACACTGTGCCCCCTCTTAACGGTGCAAACCGACCCCCCAGTGCCTTCAACAAACGCCATGGCAGTGGACAAAAAGTTCAACTTCTTCAACACAGCCAGTGTTTTGGGGACGAAGATGGATGAAGAAAGGCCCATTTCCTTTCTCATGTCTCATTCTAGGAATATGAAAATAATCCTGGGATACTGTAATGATTTGATATGAAAGTAACATTGTGTGGCAACTCATCACAATATCTATATGGACATCTATGGACATCTATATTGACCTATCGTATATTGATATGAATCAAAATATTGCAGTAATTGACAAATAAAGTGCAGTGCTATCATACTTGCTTTGCAGTCTACCATACCTTTGCGTGTGACTTCCAGTTCCGGCGGCATCTTTGAGGGATTTTCCCAGCTAGAAACCTTCATCAAATTGAGGGGGGTTCCCAGCTAGCCATGTGTGTGTGTGTCTGAAAATAGTGTACCCCTAAACCCAATGGTTAATGATCATTATCCCTATTAAATGGCTATAATTGGGAATATACCCTATTTTCAGACAAACCCATGTTTGATTACTGGAGGCTACTCCCAAAATTCGAATTGGTTGGTCACAAAAACTTACCAAACTCTGTAGGTCCCAGGGCTTTGAAATGTGACCATTGCATTTCTTCGAGATGTCCCGAGTTGTCATCATCATCATTCGGAACAGTTGAGGCCTGGGCACAATGGATATTGTTCAATACATGACATGTGCTGATAGAAGATCGAAGTTGGTTGGTACATCAACCCGAACATACCCGAACAAATGCAGTCAGAAATCAGCGCATTTCCGAAGATTTATCTTGGATGTTGGTCCATGGGTGTTCACTAATATGGACCTGTGAGTTTTCTGCATCTCCAACACCAGAAATCCTGCCACGATGAGAATCAGCAAATAAATGATCTGGTTATTTAACGTAGCAAACTGGGAAATCACCATTTGGGAAATCACCATTTTTAATAGGTAAATCCTCATGTTTATCATCTATTTCTATGGGCCATTTTCCATAGCTACGTTAAATAACCAAAGGGTAAATGATGTGGTAAACCCAATCATTGGCACCTCCATTGGGGATGGTGACTATGGCATTGGGATTACCACCTGATGAAAAATGTGTGGACGATCAGGTTTTACGATACCAGAATGCCTGGGCACAACGGATGGCTGACATCCTCAAGGTTCATCTATGTTTGGCCACGCAAAAAATATTGGAACTCAGTTTTGGCAGGAAAAAACAAGACAACGTTCAGTGTGAGGGCATCCAAAATAAAAAACAAATCGCAGGCAATTGTTTTTTCTGTGCGATGCATCTTGCCTTTTGATACTCCCCATCTTCCAATCCAAAGCACGGATGAACCAAAGTGTTTGCATGGTACCAATCACCTCTAGCCCCTTGAGCATCAGTGCGTCCCATTTGGTGGTTACTAACCCATGCCTGGTGTGTATATATATATATATGTATAATCACAATTATAATAATTATAGACAATTATAATAACTATATATATATATATTATAATATGTATATATATATAAAAATTGGATATATATATAATATATCATATTAAATATATAACTGGGCTATTTCCACATGGCTATGGGTCAAGTCGTTACCCATTCCATTCCCCATTCCATGAACCAAGGCCTTGCAGAGCTCGTAGACCAAGCGATGTTCGATGGGACAACGCAAGCCTCGTAGACAACAGCAACGTGAAAAGCATCCACTCATGGCATCGTTATAATGATAGTTATGAAACCATAGTTACAATGTGAGGCTCCCAGTCGATAGCGTTCAGTTGGTGCGTTTATAACTCCAATGTCACTATGGTTTATGGTATGCAAACAACGAACTAGTTACTGGGGCGAATCTAAACCAACTTATATCTTGGGGGCCTCACATTGTATCTATAGTTATATGTATATCATAGTTCAGGATAATTTAAATACATATATATATATATATGTGGAAAATGGGAAAAATATAAATATGGAATATATATATATATATGTGGAAACATGTATGGATAACTCATAGGGATAAGATAAACCACCAACCAGCAATGTAATGATGGATAATGATGGATAATGATGGATAATGATGGATAATGATGGATAATGATGGATATGATGGATAAAATATGGAAAATGATGGATAATGATGGAGAATGATGGAGAATGATGGATAATGGGATCAATTGGGAAACAATCAACTATAGTTACGGGCATATCATGGAAATAAATTGAAGGATGGTTCATTATTAAATGGATTCGGATAACAGGAAAAACTCAGTTCCGGAAACAGCTTGCCATATGTTGCCATCATACATTTCCAAATTCGGGAATGAACATCCAAGGTCCAACTAGACTGTATCAACCTCTATATCATATACCCTCTGGTAAACGTTTACAGTTCGCGAACTGGAAAATCACCATAAAATTACTATGTCGATCAACTATTTCTATGACCATGTTCGCTATGTAACAAATTGCCAGAGGGCAAATCCCATCACATCCCAGGGTTTTTATGGTGATTTTAATGGGTTTTTACGGTGATCTTCCTGGTAATTTATTGTGATTGTCCATGGGATGTAATGGGATTTACCCTCTGGTAATTTGTTACATAATTACTGGTCATAGAAATAGTTGAGCTGCATAGTAAAAATGCTGATTTTCCAGTTCGCGAACTGTTAGTTTACCAGAGGGTACTCCTATTGTATGTCAAAACCAAGGTGTCATGTTTTCAGGTGCAATGTTTTTCGATAAAGAAACCCGCCAACCACACCACAACCTTTATCGCTACAATTCACCCATTCTTGTTGCTCAAGCACAATCTCAGCCCAATTACCAAATAGAACTCACAAACCCCCCAAAAATAGATAGAACCAGATAGAAACTACTAACCACCATGTGCGAGCGTCGACAAAAATTATATCCCAACATGGGAATCGAAACATCATGGGAATCCAAAGCCCATTGGAAAATGGATTGATGACCCAATGACCGTCCAGAATATGACCATCAAATTGATCCCTCAGCACACGTCATTTAAAAAATAGGGCGCCGCAAAATACCCTTGGATTACCCTCTGGTAATAGCTGACATAGCTATTGAAAATGGCCATTAATAGTGGATTTTCCCATTAAACATGGTGATTTTCAATAGCTATGTTAAATTACCAGAGGGTATCTTGATTTTCTCTTTTTTGGAATGGTTTTCTTAGAAAGGGTGACTACATCACCACATTGTCGACTACACAGGCACATTGTCGACATGGATTGTCTCACCTGGAGGATCATATCACTTACCCTCTGGTAATTTAACATAGCTATTGAAAATCACCATGTTTAATGGGAAAATCCACTATTAATGGTCATTTTCAATAGCTACGTTAAATTACCAGAGGGTAGAAAGTGGTTAAGAACCATTAAACCATTTATAGATGGGATAACCCAAGAATCGGGGACTAAGATGACTAAGTGGAATGATCCTAAGTCCGACCCGACTCAAGTGCCCATCAAAAACTGGTAAAAGTACCAAACATCTGCTTGAAAACATACATTTTGGGTGAGGGTCTAGCTGATTATCTCACCAATTATCATATTGTCAGTTACTGTTAGTTGAATATATCCCACTATTTATCCTTGATATGTATAAAATATCCCATCCCGTCCCATACATATATATATACCATATAACCCAGGTTATATGATATATTTAATATGATATATACGCATATACTGTATATTAAATACATTCATATACATTCCATTCTTCCATATACCTCCCAAATATATAAACCACAAATGAGCCATTAAAAATGCCCTTATCCCATCTCATTATACTAGTTGGTTGAAAACGGTTTCCCTATGGCTTATCATAATCCCCAGTAAACTAGGTAGTATAACTTACTGGTGCTAAACGTAGGGAATGGATGGGAATGGGGGTTGCTGGAATTATTATTGATAGTTAGCCAGTGGGTCATTCCCGAAAATTCCCTGCTAAGCACAAGTAAGATAATTCCCCAGTAAACTAGGTACTAGTAGTATAATCCCATTAACTAGTTCGATATATCACCAACAAAAACCATAGTGACATTGGACTTATTTGCACCAACTTAGCGATTCCGAACTGGGGCACCACCTTGTATAATCCCCTATAATCCCCTACCCATAGGATCCATGGTGCTGCTATATATGGTGCTCCATGGATCCCATCAACAAAAACCCCAGTCATGTTAGCATTAATCTACCAGCACCAGCCGGATCCGTCATGGGATTATTATAGATCATTATCCCATTATCAACCATTATTAACCATTATTAACCATTGTTAGCCATTATTTTCACCTTGTATAATCCCCTATAGCAATCAATTCCCCAGGCTATTTTCTTCATGGCTCAAATGTATCCCACAGAGTTCTCTTTTGGGGATCAGCCCGCAATCCGCCGCGCAGGTTCCGCCAAGTTGCTGTGAATGGAATCCTCTCCGTTCTGAGTCACGAAAGTCGTCACAGGTTGACCGTCCTGATAAAAAAACAAAATGCCATGATGTGTTCCTATGAAATAGGAACCATTTCAACTAGTTATATATATATATGTATATATATATATGTAAATATGTATATATATATATATATATACGTATATATACATATATGGCTAAATTATAATATCTCACTATATAACCTGAATAGTTCGGCCATTTGGGGATGATTCCTCTTCTTAACCATGATTCCAGGGTTCGGTCGCAGTGAGGTCGTTATAATTTACCCAGATACATGTATAATTCATATTTTTTTTCCAACGAGCACAAATGGGCTCCCAACAGCAACTGATGGCAAATTGGCCATTCCGCTTCACGAAATAAAAAGATGTAAGAATAGACGGGGTGAAAAATAATCACTTCTCCTAAAAGGAGGACACTCGCAGTTAAAACAGTTTTAATGTACAAGGCTACAACTGTCAGAGGGGGTGTGATCTATCAGAAAAGATGAAGAATGCCATTGAGTGAGAAAATAGGAAGTCCGGCGCAACATCTGAGAATTACCAAGAGCAGTACCTCGAGAGGCCAAAGGCCTTTGGGACAGAAGTCCCGACAAACATCATTTATTTGTAGAGAAAGGTCCTATTCTGTTTACAGCAGCTTGTTTTATATCTGCGATCAATTGCCTGTCGTTAAAATCAAACTGTCTGTCTGGTCCATATAAGTAGTAACAAGAATCTTTAAATGTTTCAATGAGCCAATCTGCTCTGGGTCTGCCTGGTCTCAGTAGAGGAGGGGTTCTAGACGAAAAAATAGTATGAGAAAAGGTAACTTGAAGAGGGGGTCATCACTGCGACATCTGAGGATATGTCCAAAGAATTTGCATTTCCTTTTCCGCCATGTTTCACCAAAGCTCTCATAATGACATCCGTATTGGTTCTTGATCAAATCATACATGCGTTCGTTTGTGTATTGCCTATCGATGAAAGTCGGGGGAATGTCAAGAATCCTTCTGAGGGACTTGTTTTGGAAACCGTTTAGTTTAGATATTTCCGCCTGTGTGAGTTGAATGCATTCAAGACTATATAGAAGTTTGGATCTAATAATGGCGTTGAAGACCTGGATTTTCCATTTGATGCTGGTACGCGCCTTTTTCCAGAATAGTTTCAGCCTGTTGCAGGTAGCTATACAGTCGTTTAGCCGGTTGGCTACCTCTGCTTTATTATTGAAAGAGTCTGTGAGGAGAGTGCCAAGGTATGTAGCGGAGGATTTGCGTGGGACTAATGCTCCGGCTGCTGGTCCGTTAGGTGAAAATCGTACAGAGGAAATCCTTTGATTAGCAGTCAGGTTAATGCACTTGCTATAATTTAATTTTAACCCAAAATAGGCCGAATGTCTTTCGATAGCGTGAAGTAGAACATTGATACAGTGAGTGTTGGCTCCAAAAATGAGGGTATCATCAGCAAACAAAATTTCGGTAAAGGAGATTCCATCGAATGGTTGGCGTTGTTTGGGTGTGTTAAGCTCAGATTTGATATCAGTGAACATAGCACTCATTACCAAGCAGAAAAGATAAGGAGAAAGGGGACAGCCTTGTCTTATTCCCGTTTTCTGCTTCTTCCAGTCCGAGTCAATTCCATTCACAGAAACCTTGAAGTCAGGATTGGAATAGAAACACTGAATCAATTTAATGATTTTAGCAGGAACCTTGAGCCGTTGAAGTGTCTCTATCATTTTGGAATGAAGAACCTTATCAAACGCCTTTTCCCAATCTAGTAAAATCAACGTACTTGCAGACTTTGATTTTTCGCAGTAATCCTGAAGGCGTCTTGCCAGATATATAGCTTCAGCTGTGCTTTTGGATTTACGGAAGCCGTATTGGGTAGGGGTAATCCATTTGTCAAGCCCTTTGTCCAATCGGTCTTTGATGAGTGCTGCGAGGATTTTGTAGCAAGTGTTAAGAAGTGAGATAGGACGGTAGTTTTCCAATTGTGAAGAATCTCCTTTTTTATAGATGGATACTATTTTATAGATGGATACTACCGCTGCTCGGAGATGTTCAGGAGCCAAAACACTGGAGACTAAGCATTGATTGAGCGCATCAAGAAGAATTTGTCTGTTGTCCGCAGACAACCATTTGAAAAGTTCTCCGACGACGCCGTCTTCTCCTGGAGTTTTATTATTCTTTATACGCGCAATAACTGAATCCAATTCTTCAAGGGTAAACATTGAATCATCAACTACATGACTTCCATCCTGTAATGCCACATGCTCTCTAGTAGGGTTTTGAGCGGGGTTGGAAGAGCCCCATTGGATATTTTCAAGGTAGTCGGCCGCTGCTTCGGCGTATTTATCAAGTGGAATGTAATTGCCAAAACGATCTTTAACTTTTGAAAATTGCGGCGTGAATTTTGAACGAAGGCGTTTTAACCCTGACCATTGATAACCTGACGAGTTGATTTCCTCCAGTTGTTCAAGAAGGTGATTTTCCTTATCATGCTTTACCTGCTGTGTAATGTCTATGTTTATAGTTGCAGCAAGGTCCCAATCCTGAGCTTCCAGCGCTGACCATCTTTGTTCAAGTAAGCGCCATGTAGCTTCAGAAATAAATTCTTTCTTTTGTTTCGGGTGTCGAAGTGGCAAAGAAGCTTTGGCGCTAATTGAAAGCGTCTGGTTAATTTGTTGAACGGAAATATGTTGGTCTTCGGCGAGGTCTTCCTTCTGTTTTGAGAGTTCGTAGGAAATAAGGCTGTTATAGTTGGTCAAATTCTCTTCTGTAGGCTTGTGGAAACGAACTGGTAAGTTAGCATGTTGTCGTGGTTTTACCTTTAGTTTGAACAGCACCTCAGCAATTAGAAGTTTGTGGTCGGTATCAATAGTGTGGATATAAGTTGACTCAATGTTTTGGATGGAATTCTTCCATGGCGAATTGACCAGGAAATAGTCCATCTGGGCATATTTATGGAAAGTAAAGGGCGGTTCCCATGTACGAACACCTACAGCACGATACGTGATGAGATGCTCCTCTGCTTTTTGAAGGAAAGTGTTTTTAATAATCATGTTACGCTCCAAGCAGAATTCGATTAAGCGGGATCGGTTCTCAAACTGAGCATCACTTAGAAAATCAATTTCATGTGTGTTTGCCCCAAAAGTGAACGGTCCAATAACAGAGGATTCCGTGGGTAGAGCTTTTATCAAACGCGCATTAAAGTCACCGCAAATGATCTTGGGGGAGTAAGCATATTTTTGATCCATAATGGTGTGAAGTTCCTGATAATGTTTGTCAGAGGCCGTTGGGTCCGTGTGACATGCTTGAGGGGCATATGAAGAAACTATATCCAAATCACCGATTTGCATGATAAGAGTACCTACAATGTTTCTAGCACTGATAGGTTGGACGGATTTTAAACATCTTTGTGCTTGTTTTGAGAAAACGATACCTACTCCCAGGTGTTCTTTGGCCTTCTGAAAAATACGACAATGTTCTTGGTTGCGCCTGGACGCCCGACCTGTCCTAGCTAAGGCTTCCGCGTTGGCTCGGTCTGTGTCAGCCACATCGGACGACCAGTACATGTCGTAACCCTGATGTGTTTCTTTTGAGTTGGAATTAATCTTAGTTTCTTGAAGACATAAGATATCAATTTGATATTTACCCATCAAGTGAACAAGTCTTTCCCTTTTGGAAATTGACGCGAGTCCTCTGCAGTTGAGGGAGGCAATCTTAAAGCCTTTTAACTCTTTGTTGAGTAAAATGTTATCTTGGTAAAGTGAGTCAGGGGGGGAGTTTGAGTCAGTCGAATCAGGATTATCGAAGTAAAAAGCAGAATCGAGATTATTTGAATTGCGGAATGAGTTGTGTGCAGATGGTGTTGCCGTTGGGTCTTGGGCTTTGTACGCAGCTGCCTGACCAGCCAAGTCATGGCACTGCGCCCTGATTCGTCTATAATGCATGCGTTGGTCGTGCCTTTTTAAGCTGCGCCTTACTCTTCTGTTGATCAAGGCAGTAACGCTTCTACACTTTCTTTTCAGGGTTTTTTGGCTCTCATGTTGGTTACCGCTGACAGCTACTTTGTCGGTAGCCGTGCGGCTTTCCCGCATCGCCCTGTGAGGGCCTGTTGGCAGGGTATGAGTAGATTTGGGTTTCATGTTCTGTTGTGAAGGTTTAGCCACGTAATTTCGGGTGTTAGCATCATTGTGAAGAGAAAGATTATGAAAAGTCAATGGTTGGAATTTATTTTTGTGGGAAGATTTAACTTTAGAATGCGTCTTCTTCTGAGAGTACCACGAGATTACCTCGAGAGGCTCGAAAGCCTTGTGGCGTGCGCCACCCTGAACTACGGTTGAGTGGTTGCAAGCATCCATTCTTTTTTGCGCCCGTGCGGCTTTGTGCGAGTGGCCAGTGTCGACACCCCTCTGATGCAAAAGCTTTACTTTTGCTAGAAAAGAGGATTGAGACTGTGTCTGCTTGGCAGACCCTAGTCAAAAGTCTTCGGAGAGGACATGGATCTGATAGGGCGTGTTGGCATTCGTCAGGGCCCTATTCCAAAGCTCCTTCCATGTTCCCCAGTGATCTATTTCATCAGCCACCAAAGCGAAGGTAATCGTAAAAGGGAACTTGGCATTCGTGGAGTGGGATGTGTGGTTTGCCGGGAAGCTGTTCTGTTCACTTTCCTGGCTTGCCGCACTCTTTGACTTGCCTTTTCCTTTACCTTTGCTCTTTCCATTGTAGTTGAGCAGTTCGTTGAACTTGTCGATCATCGTCTCCTTGAAATTCTCTGGATCCTGGATCAGCTTCCTGGATAGGTAGAGCACCATCTTTCCAGCTGCAGGTAAGTAATGACACCATAGGATGTATTCTCCCTCTGCAGTGGTGAGCGTATGATCTCTCCAGCTATGGCGGAAAGTGATTCCCCACATTTCTACGACAGCCATTGCCACCTTGAGCGGTAGTCCAGTTGTCCTATCCCATAGGGAGACTTGTGGTTGTACTCGGATTTCTCGAGCCTTGTGGTCTTTGTCTTGGCATGGCCCAAACGCTTTTTGGATCCTCTCCCAGCTGTTTTCAACATGGTCTTTGACAAAGTGTCGTTCTTTGAGCATGTCTGCATTCAGGCGGTTCTTGGTGAAGTCCAGAAGTTTCGATCGTTGCCATGGTTGGGTCACTGTCACCACAGTCAGTGGTGAGAGCGCATCACCTTTGGTTTGGTGTGAGAAGCGCCAATCCTGGTAGTAGAAGCTGGAAAGGCCAGCTCGTTTGGCTATGTCTTTGATAAAGCGCTCTCTCGACTCAGCTTGTGCTTCTAGCTGAAAACCTTGCTCTTCAGGTGAAAAGCCATCAGGCTTGAAACTGCTCCATCCTCCCACTAGAATTTCTCTCTTGGCCTTTTCCCGGAGTGTGTCCGAATGCTGTGCCATAAGGTAAGCTGTTTGATTCTTGTAGCCGGCCATCTCAGACTGTAGTTCTTCAAGAACAAGCCTCGTCATTGGATCAGCATGCATAGGATGGTCAGGCTTGTCCTCTTCTTGTTTCTCAACTTCTTTGTCATCATCTGTTCTCAACTTGCGAGATGCTGGTTCTGGAGTGAGACCTGTTGTCTCATGCTTGGATTTCGACATGGCTAGAAAAATAATACGAACGAGATTGCAAGGTGCCCTGCCATGAGCCACGATGCTACTTGGAAGAACATTGTCCTGATCAGGAATGATCATCGGACTGTACACCACCGCCTCAGAGACCAACCTCATATCTTTCTTCTCAGTCAACTTCAAATTCATGAGGTTGGAGGTGTCCTCACGGAATAGGCCGGCGTTGCCCTGTAGGCGTATCTCCGCAGCTTCGCAAAGCGAAGGCACCAAATCAAGGAGCTTGATCAAGCTCACCGGCCGGTTTGTCTCGTCAGCCATAATCGTCTCCACAAAGGCGGTTTTGAAGTTACCACTTCCTTGAACACCACCAAGCCAGCATGGATTTTGCAGTCCACTCATGAAGAAGCCATTGGGATTCATCCCTGCTGTAATGGCCTGATACTGGACATTGGCCCCGCGACTCAATTGCTTGTCCCACTCAATCTGGAACTGCTGGAGGTTATCACCATGGGACCATGGGACTATATCACGCTATATCCATGAGTAACCCCCAACATATCCATTATATATCCTGATTAAAAAAAACATTCTATCCGAATTCATGTGGCAAACCCTGGCTGCCATAAACGCACAACTACCATGACTGGGGATGGTTGTTTTATTGATGTATATACATATATATACAGATATAGATATATGTTTTGTAAAAAGTAAAGGAGTAATGATGCTAAAGTACTATTGAAATGTGTGTATTTATATATAATATTTATTTGCGTATATATAACATACAAATATAATAACACGTGTCAAAACATATAATGCATACAAATTAGCTAATTAATCTACAGAGATCTGAGGGTAAAGTACCAATTGTTTTATGAGTACAGGGTCTACGTACTTGTCTAGGTATCTGGTTAACTGCTAAGCTTCGATACCCTGCAACTCTCAGTGTAACTTTCAGATACTCTCAAGCAGATATGGACAATTCCCTTGAAATTAGCTTTGAATTAAGCTGTGATGCCCACCATTCACCCTGTTTTTTTCACCCCAACCAAAAGCCACGGCGTGGGCAGTCGCGATTTCAGACTTTAGGAGCCACAAGAATTTGCGATGACTGGTTGGTGGTATACCTACCCTCTGAAAAATATGAGTTCGTCAGTTGGGATGATTATTCCCAATAATTATATGGAAAAAATAAAAAATGTTCCAAACCACCAACTCTAGGATGACCAATTTTGACCCATGCTCAGGATATATAGCTAGGTCTGGCTGACGGAAGCAATTGCGTTTCTCTGAAATGAACATACCTGTGGCTCCGCATATTACATGAAATTTCCCGTCAAACGGGTAGAGCACAAACAAACTTACAAAAACAGCAGTTTCCAAGCATGTCTGAGTATATATGGAATTATCTGAACTAGCAAAGCTTCTGCGTACTGTACCCGGCCACATATGCTAACAAAACAGACGATGTTTACCAACAAATATGCTACTGGGAAATATAACAAGCAACTTAACCCTCAAAGTACCCGCTTTTGAAAGTGCAACAGTATCAAATTATCTGGCCAAAGTGCCCCATTCTATGGGTGTATAAATGGGGTCTAGGTATTACACGGCCGGCTTTCAAACACGTTTCTGAGCAGTGTTCAGCTGAGCCTCTGTCAGTTTTACCTTTGGAGGACGATGACATCAGATCATGAAGAATGATGATAAAATTTGGTTGACAATCATTGATTATGTCAACCCTGGATTAATAAACCCCAAACGGCTGTTTAATTGGGAGGGTACCATTTAAGTATTAGATTATGACTATTGGAGGAGTATCACCCTAATCAATAAACCATGGTTTAGTCTCATCCAGGGTTGACATTAATCCTTTTCTCATCCGAAATTCGTCAGCTATAAGATATTTGCTAGTAATATGCTACCGGTAGTATGCTAATATATTTTCTATACCCCATCATTTTCTCATCCCCATTCATCCCCGATATGTGCGACTGAAACCGGTGGCGGGTGGCGTTTTCGTGTTGCTTGATCACGGTGCGGATGACCTCTGACACTGGAGGAGTATCCGAGTAAGCCTCTAAGCTAACAGTTTGCTATTGAAATGGCCATAGAAAGGGTTGATTTACATAGTAAAAATATGTAAAAATGGTGATGTTCCATAGTTTTTTGTATGTTTACCAGAGGGCAATTCTTCATGGTTGACATTATACAATGATATGGAATCTGGTATCCCAATAGCTGGATGGTTTATTTCATGGAAAATCCCAGCTATAAATGGATGATGACTGGGGGTACCTTCCAGTTTGGGAAACCTCCATATGGATACTGAAACTGACAAGTCCATCCATGAGTGTGAGGTTCTCGAACTTTCACCCATACCCACGTGCAACAACTTTCCGCATGTGCTGGATTGCGATTTGAATCATCTCCCTGTTTTTCTGTGTTTCGAAATATAACCATCCATTCATCTCTCCATCTACCATCGAAAATTCACAACATGGAACTTGCGAGCTTAAATTGGGTTTGGACGATATTCCAATTCTTGGAGTTCTATGAAGGGAACTTTCAGATACCAAACTTACACGGCCCATGTTGGTATACTGTATACCATTGTGCTATATTTGGTCTATGTGAGGCCTCTGAACGCTACATATCCATGCTCAAATTTGTTGCTTGAATTGAACGCAAACCTCAATTTGAGGTACTAAATTGGCCACTGCCTGTGTAACACATACATCACTTCGTAGTTTTTACGCAGTTCAACGACTGCCCAGTGGCACTGAGACATTCGATGTGTAGAACATCAAAGTCACAGCGGAGAATGGCGCACTTGATGCTCACAATGGCCTCCGGTCGGAGTCATGTTGAGTCCAAGTTCAATAGAAGCCATGGCCCATTTATAGATTGTTTATGATATACCATGATATACCCATTTAAAATGGTGATTTTCCATAAAATTTTAAATTACCTGAGGGCAGATGTTCTCTGTTTCTAGTAACTAGTAATTGTTGGCATTCACTGAAATTACTGCAAAATTAAGCTTACCTAGACACTCACCCCAAACATCCCAAACAATGGCAGCAAAAGTAGAAAGTTTCTGAGGTTTTTCGCAACATGTTTTAGGCTTTACTTGGAGGGGGTAATTTTTTTCTGCTGATCCCGTGGCAGCCCCGGTGTTTTCCTGAACCAAAGGAAGGACATAACCACCATGACAAAAACATAAATCAAACGACATGACAAAGTCAGACTTGAGGACTTGTCTAATTGGACTTCAGCAAAATCTTTTGTTCAAGCTATGCTTTTTTATATGTAATATCATTTCTCTAGCTGCAATTTTACCTATCGTTTGTTAAAGAAAACATGGCGCCGCCTCTGAAAGAAATACACATTGCAACCATCCCAAGAACACATCCTGCTTGAGATCCATGGTCAGCTGGGATCCTGCTCAAGTTCCTTACCCATAGGATCCATGGTGCTGGTATATATGCTAACATGACTGGGGTATATTGATGGTAAATGTTATGATCCTATGGGTTATGATAAATGATGAGCATTGCCCCAGGTATTCAGATTTTCCAGACTTTCCCTACCTGAGAAAATCCAACACTCCAATTTCAATAGTTCAATTTACCCGGTAAGGGTAATTTAACATACTTATGAAAAAATAAAAACAAAAAGCCCATTGATTCTTTACGAATCAAAGACAACAACCAAAAAAAACAATCCGTAGTTATGATGAATTACATTGAATGACCAAGATACGTCTGCCATATTAAGATACATCTGCCATTAAATTTGTAATTGAATTACCGTAGAAAAAAAGGCCGAAAAAACTCATTATTTTCAAGATAGATCTGCCATAGAGCCTATAGTTGCCATGTTTTTTTCACCAACTTCGCCTCCGGAAACGTGGACGACACCCCGCCTCGGCACCTTTCACGCCCTGGAGATGCTCATGAAAAATCCACGGAAGCTGAGCTTGTAAGAGGAAAAAACGATGAACCAACCTGTGATACATGGTGAAAGATGATGTTGGGATATGATCATCTTAAGTAAATCATAGCGAATCTATGTGAATCTTAATGGGCGGTATGCTTTACCCCCTGGTAATCAAAGGTGGCAATCTGGACATTCCACTGTAAAATAGTGGAAACACACAAGCAAATCCTTTCTAAATGGAGGTTTATAGCTAGGAAAATCATCGAACTAAATGGGGAGTTGCCCAGCTAGCCACGTTTCATTACCAGAGACTCAAATCCGTTTCCCGGTATTTCATGACCTTTTCTGGCATGTTCTTATGTTGGGATTTAAAATGTTTTTTATAATTTCAAAAAGATGTGTTTGGAATTTCAGATCTTATGTTCCCCCATGAAAACATGTTTGATTGCAAAATTACAGGCTATCCCCCAATTTTTGGACAAAGCCAAGTTAGGTCATATGCTGTACCCTCTGGTTATGACATTCACAGTTTGCCATGGTTTTTCGATGGCCCTAATCGAAATAGATGGTTTTTAGCGTTCTTAAAAACTGTTACCATCTGGTTATGACTAACATATACTAACATAGCCATATATACATGGCCCTAATCGAAATAGATGGTATAGATTAGAAATGGCAGAAATAGATGGTATAGATTAGAAATAGATGGTTTACCTGGGTTTACCTATTAAAAATTGTGATTTTCCATGGCGAACTGTTAGTCATAACCAGATGGTGAATCTTTCCATGGCTATTGCTGTGAATGTCATAACCAGGGCTAATCTTTGGGATTCTACGGGATCATCGAAAAAGCGAAAAGGATCAGAGCTACCCAAGCTGGTAAACATAGAAAAAGCTATTGAAAATGGTGATTTATAGTGGATTTACCCATGAAAAATGGTGATTTTCCCATTAAAAATGGTGATTTTCCCTATAAATGGCCATAGAAATAGTGGATTTACCCATGAAAAATGCTGACTCTCCATAGTTTTTTGTATGTTTACCTCTAGAGGGTACCCTGCATTGTCTTTGCGTTTTCTGTTTTCGTTCGTTGATAGATGTCCCCATTAGCGAGGCTTCCCTTTCGATCATTGGGAGATCCAACAAGCGCTTCTAAGGTTCGGGGCGTGCAAAACTCAAGTTGAACACTCGGTACGTGAATCGATGGTTGGACAACTCTCAAGCACTTTGAAACGTTACTAAACCACTATAGTCACCAACTATCAAAATGCTTGGAAAAATCTTCAATCTTGGTTACAAATAAACATACTTATGAAACTAAGTTGGACATTGAAGTTTTGTTCCCACTATCAAATGGTGTCTTTATATGGAGTTACCTAGGAAAACCAATCAGCCAGGATCAGTCAGTGGGGTATCTAACAAGACAAAAAAGGTCTCTCAACATATCTCACAATTCAATCATTTACATCCATTTACCCGCCCTGGAAGTTTCAACACGCCAGTAATGAATTTTATCTAATGGTCATGTTCAATTCAGCCAACATCTTCCACATATTCCAAACACTGATATATATATATATACATACATACATATACATATACATATATACATATATATATATAATATATGTATATATATATGTATATATATATGTATATATATATATATGTATATATATGTATATATACATATATATATATATACATGTATGTATATATATATATATATATGTATATATGTATTTTTTTTCCCTTCGGCCCACTGCTGCATCACGCCGCGGCCTTGCAAGGTTCTGTTTGAATTCACCAAGGTCCGAAGCTTCATCCGGCATAATCAGCTCCCATGTGGCTGCTGTACGCTGTCACAGTAAGTGAACGCCACAGAGCTTTGTTAGCTTCGGATGGTTCGACCCCGGTCGTCGCACCAATAGAATCTAGTCTGGTGCGGAAAGCATCGGCTAGTGCTCCGCACATAGCTGGCGGATATTCTTTGAGATATCCGGTACGCCAAAATCCGTCCTCAGTCAGACCAATTGCCTGTCCTCTCGGGTTCTCAGACCGCGTCATCCATGCTTGAAGATGGAGCGGCAGTCTGGGCAGGTTGATCGTGAGGAGCTCAGTCGGTTTCGCTGAAGGAGCACCAAAGAGTCCTTGGCATAGACGATGTCGTTGGACACCTGGTGCTTGAAGAAGAGCAAGCATTGCCGGCAGCTTCCAGATCGAAGCTGCCTGTGGTTCTTCCGGTTCGGCGGGATGTTCGACCACCCCTGAACCACCAGTGCAGATCACTTTCCCAGCCATGAGTAGCGTAAATGTAAGCAGCTCATTGCCAGTGATGACCTGTTGCACCTCTTTCAAAGCCAGACATGGCAAGCCCCAAAGGTGGTCCTCGGTCCGCAGGATTCGAGGACCTCGACTGTGGCGGGCCTGCTTGAGTTGTTGGCCTCTCGCTTTAGACCAGGTTTCGCAGGGCGGGCCTGCAAGAAAGGCTGCAATGTAGCCGTCGGTGGCCGCCCTCAACCAGTAGTCTCTTGTACCAGGAGCCATCGCGTCCCCCCAAACGCGGTCAACCACCACGTCCATGCTGACAACGTGGAGCACATAGTTGTCCGGAGGGGTCATGCGATCCAAAAAGAATTGCACGTCTCCCACTCGGCGTCTTCCCGAAAACATGTGGAGCAACACTCGGTGTTTCCCAAACGCTGGCGGGATGTGAGTACGCTGGGGCCAAGATGTGCCCGCAACGTCTCTGCTTTCTTGCTCCAGGTCAGAAAGACTTTCATGTTGATGTGTGGCTACGGCGCACAGATTCCACTTCTCTGGCTGAAGCAAGCCTTCGAGTTTTGTGCGGGCTCGCAACGCTGTGGTTTGCCATCTGTGCACATCCTCATCCTCCAGGTTATCCATGAAGTAGCGGAGAGTGCTTGTCCACGTAGTCCAGGATAATGGTCTCTGCTGAGCCTCTTGTTCAAAGACGCTCATTGCCTCATTCAGGTCGTTGGCGTCTAAGAAGGTTTCCATGAAGAAGAGGTGGAGGTCATTATCCACTTCTGTCTCCTCTCTCATTCTCGGCTCTGGAAGCTGAGGTCCTTCCGTCTGGAGCGGTGGCAACATGCGATCATGTACACGACATAGTACTTGGTCTTCTTGCGAACCTGCTCCTGGCCCTGGTGGGCAAACGTAGTTTCTACTCAGCAAGGTCTGACGGCATGAGTTGACATAGTACAAGTGTGCCATGAGCTTTTGCATAGTGTGATATTCCTTGAGGCAGGACGGACACGCGGTGGAGTCGCTCAGAAATCTGCGCTTGGCCACGTGCTGATGCGCCCGGAACATGTGTGCTGCTTCACCCGCTTTGTTTCGGCACTGCTTCTGGCATTGAAGACATCCGTAGACGGGTATGTCCCGAGGGGGGTTCCAGTTGTCATGCGGCTCGTAGTCGTAGATCTTGCGAAGAATGATCGTCATCTGCTCATAAAACTGATGCGTCAGCCACACTTTGCGTCGTTGGGCAATGGCATGCTCACACGCGCGACGGACAAGCCGTCTCCAGTATGAGCGGTGATGGACAATCAGTTCCTTCCATGCACTCCAATTGGTGCGGGGGTCCGGCATCGTGGAGCTGTGCCAAATGTTGTCCCAGACCCAGACCATGTCCTCCTCCACCAGCGAAGTCCATGCCATGTCCTTTGCCAGGAGTCCCCATTCACTGCGTTCACCGCAATGAAATAGTGTAGCAACATATCTGAGCCTCGCTCTCCTGACAAGCTCAATTGGACTGGGCAGACAAACCTGGGACAGGATGGCATCATCAGCCAAATGCTGATCAGGCTGCACCCGAAGGAGTCTGCGGTACAGCTTAATCACAGCTGCATTGAAAAGCGCTACCGTGGCATTCTCCGTCACCACCCATGTTTCTGCCCCGTACAAAAGCTTACTCAGAACTAGAGATTCAAATAGCTGAGTGCGCTTGGCTAAGGGCAAGCTCCAATTGCGGAAGATCAACTTGCTGTGGTGATTGAAGGCCGCGCAGGCTATGCCAATGCGTCTTTTGATCTCGTCTTTCTGGTCAGTCGAGTGATGAAGGAGTCCTCCCAAATGACTGTAGTTGGTAGTGACCGGTACATGGTGCATCCCGTACTCAGACACCACAGCGAGACTTCCTGACGCATCAGGTCCATAGAAGAGCTTCTTGTAGCGTCGTGAGCCTGGTCCTCTGAAGGAGAAAAGGGCTTCTGTCTTGTTCTTGCACAGGTTGGGAGTCATGCAGTGCTCGATGCAAAGCTCCAAAAGCTTACCTGTCATCACGCCAGTCTTGCGGACAACCTCAGCGGATGTATCTGCTTCTATGCATACGGCCAAATCATCCATCCATGTTGGCCCTATGAACTCCTCGTTGCCATCAATGTTCTGTGAAGAATCGGAGAAGAACTGCAGGTGCGGCAAGTGGGGGAAGGAGCTAAGGAGCCCGTTGTCACGCATGAAATGCTGTAGTTTTCTAAGCACCACAGCCCAAACATAACTGAAGACAACATCGGCAAATGGATCTCCTGGCCGCGAGCCATACTTCGTCTGCACTACATCCTCCTGTTGTCTCATCCAGAAATGTGTTTGACGATGGACAGCTTTGAGGCACCTGCTTTCCATTTCTGACAGTTCCGCCTGTTCCAAAGCGCTGGGACCCGCAAGAATAACGCGTAGCATGTCGACTGCATCCTCCGGCATGTTCAGCTTGTGCATCAGCTTGGCGAGATCCTCGTCAGTCACAGAGTCCTTCATGCATATGGGTCTGAAGATGCGGTAGAAGGCTTCCTTCAGATCGAGGAACACAATCGCACAAGAACGTCCACCTGCTTTGGCTTGTCGCATATATGCCCGGGCTAAGTGAACCCCGTATGTGACGGGCATAGCCCTTCTTCCTCCCAACTGTTGCGCTTGCAGAAACTTTTCAAACACACTTGCTTGTTGGGATCGCAGCGCTCGATGGATGGATTTGCCAAAGTGGCTGGAGATCAACAAAGACCTGAAAGAAGCACAGGATGTTTTTGCACCTTTGCCTTTGTAGGCTTGTACAAGAAGACCTCCCTTGTACATGAGGGGCTCCTGTCCCAGCAAAAGCAGCTTCCACAAGATAGCAATGTTGGCACGTGCACATTTAGTCGGAGCATAGTGGCACACCTCTCCTGGGATTCCATCCGGCCCGACCGCCTTGTTGCACGCCACACGCCTGAAGGCCAGCTCCAAGTCTACTAAAGTCGGCATATGTCGGACATCAGTCATGATCTCTGTGGGTTGCATTGCGACCATTGAGGAAATCCAGTCTTCTCGTAGTTCAGCTTTTGATTGTCTTTGTCCACCTTCCATACTGGCAAAGAAGGTGATCCAAGCCTCCAAAGCTTCAGTAGGTGAACGGCATAGTACATTGTCCTTGTTGTAGATCATGGGTATGGTCTTCTGCTTGGCCTTTTTGGGGTTGGTCGGCCCAGTGAAGTCTCTCATAAGATGGAGAATACCACTGGCTGACGTGTGCTCATTAACTGTCGAAAGACGTTGCTGCATCAGATTGTGCTTGGCCAAAGTGATCTTTGTTCTAACTCGTTTTCTGTATGAGACATACCCTGCCATGTTGTGGAGCAGGCCAGTGCGCAAGGTGCTGCCATACTGAAACTCCTCAAAGGCGGTCAATGAACTACTTCTGCTGCTCCAGGCTTTGAAAACGCTGGCTAAACATTCTCTGCTCAAAAAGGCACGGGTTTGCTTGAGCTTTCTGCGAAATTGCAACAAACACCGGCGGTCATCCCAAATGTCATCTGTGAGATATGGCTTTTTGGGCATGCTCCGCTTCTGTGTTGAAATTGCATGGAGTGCAGACTGGACTTGTTGTCGGATGCTTTTCTCATGTTGTTCAATATCTGTCGACCATTCCGGTATGATCAGCGAGTCCAGTGCCGTCCGCATGCGATCAGGAATCTCAGCCGCAGACCATTCAACACTTGGCTGGGACCTTGTAGGAGTTCGGCATTCTCTCAACTCTTGCCATCGGAGTTCCAGACCAACTGCATGATGATCATCTCTGCTTGTTGCAAGGTCTAAATCATGAAGAACCTGCGACCACGTACATGAAGATAACCATGTAGAAGGCACAGCAACATAGTCAATGCAGTGTGTGGTCGCACCGTCGATTGCTGTCCATGTGTCACGTTCTCCCTGATGGATGCATGTAGTTGAAGGCAGACTCATGTCAAATGCTCGCAGACATGCCCTCCACAAATCTGTGTTTTTCGATGTACGGAGACCTTGCTGGAACACGGCCTGGTTGTCAGATGTGCCCGGCTCAGCATTGGCATCTATCATCCAGAAGCATGGTCGTTGATCAAGGTGTCCTCGTAAGATCTCAGTGGTGAATGCCCACCATTGACTGCGTTCTTCTTTTGGTCGTCCGGAGTGAGGCCCGTGTCCTACAAAAAACCAGCAATTGATGTACTTGTTCTCCGCCCGAACCAGCAGCCTTCTTGGATCTCGGTGTATCACCTGGAAGTCTGAGGCTGCGAAGTAGGCTTTCCCTCCAATGGTTGTGGTCGCAATCGGCTGTTGGAGATTCACCCACAGTTCAACTCCGCATTGCTTCTCTGCATGACCACCACTGATACGCAGTATCTTGTATGAAGTCGTGACTCCCTCATCCGATCTGCTTCCTTGGACTCCCAAAACATGAAGACCAAAAGACTGCATTTGTGCATATAAGTAATGCAATTTTCCGGAGTGTCCTTGTGGGCCTCGTGACAGAGACAACACATTTGCAGATGCCATGCTCAAAGTGCAGTCAAAAACCTCTGTGTGTCCTTGTCCATCATGTCCTTCTTCACATGGGTGGGAGGACGGCAACTTCGGCAGCTCGACTGCAAGATGTCCATCTCGCCATGGGGGTAGTCCACTCTCACTGGCGAAGCACAACCATAGATGTGGAAAAATGTGCTGCCACTTTTGTAGATCAAGGTCAGCTCGGCGATGAAGAAAGCTTTGCTGTCCTTCTCTTTTGGCGGCTATGTCCACAAACTCGTTGTACGGATCGCCTGCATGCGCAGTGACATGGTGAAGGCGAAGATGGCCTTGTGGTAATCCATGTTCCAGTGCTTGGAAAATGCCCCTTAACATTCTGTATGAAGGGTCTGCATCGCCCGTGCCTGCTAAACCGAACGCTTGTCGTCCACATGTCAGTGAGTCACAGCAAAATATGGTTGGGGTGATACTATCTTGTGTGAGCCTCCAAATCCCCGACCAAATCAGCGCGTCACGCTCAGCGACTTCTGCCCCAATCCTCGTTGCATGAGTGTAACAGGAGCCATTGGCGTCATACCTCACTGGGTGTGTGCACCAACCAATGGGTTCGACCAAAGATTGACCATCTTGTAGGAACTTCTCACCGAGGACAAGCATGGCCCATGTATCAGGTACACCTAGCTCATCGACCCGTTCTGGGGCAATCCGACGTAGTGTGGATTGCGAGGAACCATCGGTGTAAATGAGCCATCGGTCATACTTCTGCTGCGTGCGCGTGACATTCACCTTCTCCATGACAAAGTCAGGAAGATCAATGCCCTCAAAACTGGTCTGAAGAAAATGCGCACCAGCATCAACAAGCTCCTGGACATCTTGATCATTGAAACCTGTGGTGATGCGTTGTGTGGAGACCTCATTGTGCCTGGTCAGTGGGAAAAGCTTTCGTTCTTGCCACTCATCAACTGTGCGGTCCGGCCATGCGGTACGTGATCGCATGGGTCGTGGCGGGGCTGCAAAAGTGGGAACAACGTTGCGAAAGCGAATCTGTCGCAGTCCGCACGGAAGTGATACATCTGAGATGATCACTGCTCGCGGATAATCCATCTGATCCAGTAAGCGTAGAATTCCACGATGATCCAGCTCTTCATGATGTGCATGTAGAAAAATTCCATGGTCATCTGATGTGTCATCATTGGCAAACATGAAGAAGTGTCTGTTCGACTCAAAAGTGTGGTCGACTGGCAAGCATAGAAAACTCTCATGCAGTCCAAACTGGATGACTTGGCAGTGAAGTCCCCAATGTCGTAGCTCGGCCACCAAATCTTCTGCTGTATAATCAATTTTCACTTCCACATAGTGCGGGACTTGGAGTTCATCTGCACCAGAGAGCAGACGTACGGCCGTCAGCCGCGTCTCATCTCCATTCATGTCGGTGTCAGGATGGCTCAACGGTGGAGCTAGCAGCTCGGCTAAATGCAGTGTTCGAGTCTCGGATGGCCGACAGTCATGCGCCACCAATCTGTCAGTTAGGCGCTCATCCCTGACTCTGGCGTGACTATGACGCTGTGTAGAAGCAATCTGCAAAAGATTGGCTTCATCTTCTGATTCTTGCATTTGCACTGGTTCCAATCCTTGGACGATAACCAATAATGGTCGAAGACGTAGGATGATGCTGTAACCACTTCGGCCCTGGAAAACTCTGTCCATTTGGATTGGTCGATTGCTAATCCATACCTCACAATCCCATTGTGCTCCGTCTCCTCTGCAGAATGGGGCCATCTGCGTGGCAAGCAGAATGTTTTCAGGCCATATGTGTTCATGTGTGGTGACAGCCATGCGCCAGTAATTGTCATTGTCCCGTCTAGTACTTTCCTCCTGGGTGACCAAGTTGGTGACCCAGCTTGGATTGGGGTGCTGAATGACAATCACATGGATCTCCGCATCCGCAGTGTTGCATGGAGGTTGGGGCTCGACAACATGGAATTCATGTTCAGCATTGACATCCCAAAGGTCATGCCATCTTCTCTGAATTTGATCTTCCCAGTTGGCATAGTCCTTGAAAAGTTGTTGTCGACGCTCCTCGAAACCATGTGGCTGCCCCCATCGGTGATCCACAAACCACGTCGCCAACGTCGTGGACTTGTCCTCATCCTCCCACGCAAAGGCGACTGCATCCCATCTCTCCCATAGATCCGCCATGAATTCTGAGAGAGTACGCAGATCCGGTGTTGATGGATCGAATGCTGGTGCATCTGGATTGAATTGAAAACCTGGGCAATGATGTCCGGTTACAGCTTGTGAAGCTCCGGTCGAAGCTGGTGAAATGGAGGGGCCAGGAGGACCTGATGATTGCATCAATGATGTGACATCACTGCTTTGGCCAATGGTTGGGCTGCCAATGCTCGTGACCACACTGTCGCCATCTTGCAACCTGGCCAATTCTTCACCTGCAAGCATCACTCCTCCATAAGTGCAGGTGCATTCTCTCCTATCACACCATCGCTGAATGCCCAGTATGTCCAGAATTTCCTGCTTCGTCGCGAACTCCTCAGCGAGAGCTGCAAAGTGCCATACACGACGATGGATAGGATGTTCAAATAGTCCAGAAACCAGAACCGGTACACCGGGTCCTTGACCTTGAACCAGAATCAAGTGCCCAATGTGTTGTGGATTGTCCGTCTCTGGAGGGTTCGGATGCACAAAGATGACCCTGGCCGGGGCAAATGGGTCCATTGCATCACGCCAGAGATCACAGAGTTCTGGGAACCAAAATTGTCGTGCCTCATCCAAGCGAAGAGTGCGCGACTCTGAGTTCCTTGTGTATCTTTGATAATGGAGATACCAGGTTTTCCAGTAAATGACTGGACCTTCATCTTCATGTTCCACTTCCGCACATTGACGAAATGCTGCTCTTGCAGGCACCATCCATGCTCTGGCATCCATTTGTGGGATGTGTGCAGGCCTAGTCACACCTGTGCCTGAGTCAGTTCTCGTACTGGCCAAACTTGGAAAAGCGGAACTGTGTTGGACAGTATGCCCAGTACCGGTCTGGAAAAATGACGCTCCGTCTCCAGAATCAATAGTATCTCCATGCTTCGACTTCTTCAATGGTCTACTGCACTGTGTAGCAGATTGTACCTTGACCTCTTGCTCGTCATTGCGCAGCCTTACCTCAAGTCTCAAATATGCACCATGAGCAAGTTCACGCGGAGCTGCATCCTCTTTTGCCCACAGTGCATTGTTGAGATGTAGTGTGCACCGATCTGCCTCAATGACGCAAGGGTCTGCCAAGTTCAGTTCCTGAAGGACTCCAGTTCTACTGAGATGCCTCGGGAAAACTTGAACTCGTCTATGATATGTGGGAGATCCTTGAAGTTGACCAGCAAAAGTGAGATCTACAATGACCAGCTTTGCCGGCGATCCACCTTCAATGTCTCCAACCCGTTGAATGATGATGGATTCTTCTGCTTCATGTTGATCGACTAGCGGCGCCTGAACATAATGAAAACCAACAGCAAGATCACGATGGAGTCCAACCGACTGTAACGCGTCAAAGAGGATGACATTGTAGGTTGTCCATCTCACAAAACAGTGATGAGCAGGCTGATGAAGTTGGTGGATCCAAAGTCCTTGTAAAGCTTCCTCATCAAAACTGCTGGAAGATTCTTGATGTGGTTCAGATTCTCCTCCTTCTTGCTCATTCTCATTCTCAATTGGTTCTTCATCAAGAGTTTCAGCCTGGTCAATAGTTTCAGAACTCAAGGCTGGCAAGGCGCTCTCAATCTCGTTGTTCGTTTCCGTCTGCATATCCTGAAAAATAACCACAAATGTGTGTCCATTTGCCATCCAATGAGTTGGAACTGTCCCAATCGGCAGTTGAAATCCGGCATGAAAGACATCACAGGCATGCGAAAGTAGAAGATCTTGTGCCTCCGCTCCAGTAATGACGTCCATTCCACTGACATGCTCAGGCAAGGAAACTGCCAGAGTGGTGCTCAGATGTTCTTCAACTCCTGGAGGATAGACAGTGATGATAGCCCCTTTACGTTCAGGATCACCTTGAATCAGGACGAGATCGGCATGATGTTGTTTGTGCGTCGTTTGGACGCGAACTTCTGGGGTCGCAATGGCAATGTTGAGCAACTCATCATTATGGATGTGGTCTGACCAGGAAGAAAGCACCTTACGATGCCATGTCAAGACATCCTCTGTCAAGTCAATGAATCGTGGTACTCGCCAGACTGGATGATGAGTATGATGAATGTACCATGTGCGCACACAATAATGTTCTCCCTCAGCAATCCTCAGGTGATTGTCACGCCAAAGATGCTGTAGATGATTCACATAGTTTGGTAGTTCTTGTGGCAATCTTCTGTCCAGAAAATGTCGATTCGATGATGATGTTGCATCCCGGGAACTAGATGCTTGAGACTTGCTGCCGCCGGTTGGGTCAATGGGGCAACTGCGTGGTGAATGCCAAAATTGTGATATTGGTTGTCCATCGTAATGCCGTACACTCTCCTGCGGGAACTGTTCAGGAGCGCCTTTCCCCTGAAAGGCCTGGGGCGATTCGGCAAAACGAACAACTTTGCAAGGCTGTTTCTCACGAACTTCAACATCAACGTCGCCACGTGTTGGTAGAACAAATTGGTCAATACGAAGCTTGGAGTCATAACCCATCTCACATGCTAAGTCTGACGCTGTTTCAATTGCACTCCACGGGGACATAAACGTTGGTTCACTGAGAATTGAATGGCTCCAGTGTAAAACCACTGCAAAAGGGCAGTGTACTGGCTCCGGCCATAGACGGTCGTACATACAAGTCACGCTCCGTCGGCCTTGCGAAAAGGCTGCAAAGAGGGCTGTCGCCCACCAGCCTTTGAGTCTCCTGGGTTCTCGTCGTCCCTTGTACGAGGTCTTTTGGGCTTCGGCTCCAGTTTGTCTGCTGAGTCCGAGAGCTCCGTGAGGCTGGAGACTACATTGTTCAATCCTTCCTGGATTTTCTGTGCGTTTTCGTCTCTTGGAATCTCTTCTTCTTCTCTGGCTTCTGAGTCTTCCATCTCGTCTTCCGTGATGAGGCTGATGTCCTCGTCCTTGTTCATAGCATCTGCTCGCTTCTTGGCAATGTCCACTCTCCTCTGCGTACGTCGCAGGTGCAGGGTGGCTTCTTGCATCTTGGACTGGAAAGCAGCTTCCGATGCTTGAAATTGAGACGTGTATTCTTTCCACTTGACCACGGATTGTTGCAAGAAAACTTTCCACTGAGACCAGAGTTGCATTCTTGATGATTCCACTTCCAAGAGGGCTTCTTTCGCCTTCCCATTTGCTCTGACCGCTGCCAACAAATTGTTGGTGCTCTCCTTGTCGTCTTTCTTCATCTCTGCGTGCACAAGAGACTGGAATTCCGAAGACAGATTGTCTTCTTTCTTGGCCGCCTTGACGATCTTGTTGAGCTTTTGTTGTGCACTGAGTGCCGCTTTCCGCTCTTCCGCTTCCTCCATTGCATCTGCTTCTGACTGTTGTGGCAGGAAATGCATGGACGGCATAGCAGGCATGTGTTGATGAAGCCATGGAACGCCTTGCGGTGACGGATAACCACTCATCATAGGCGGTGGCGGCGGCAATGGTGCTGGTGCAGGCATTGGAAGCTGCTGAAAGCTCTGTGGAGTTCCTTTTCCAAGCCCTTTGAGATCCCATCCAGGAGGCATTGGAGAGGACGTCTGCTGCATCTGAGGCCATTGAGTTGCACTTCCAGGCCAATATTGCCCTGCAGGCGAATTTGATGGCTGTGCCGAATCTTTCCATTTGTTTTTCCTCCTTGACGACTGTCTCCGCTGCCTTGGGCTCTTCGTCCTCGAAGCAGTGTTCGCAGTCTGCCAAGAATTCCACTGGTCTGCTTTCTGTCCACCCTGCTTGGCCGTAGGGACTGCACAGCTCTCCCAACTCTGACCACACAGGTCGCAGTACCAGGCGCTCGGCGAGCGCATTTTCTTGCAAAAGCCACAAAGCCACCCAGATGCCTGTGAGCTCGTCATCTCTCGATGGATCTTGCAAAGGAAGCCAAAGTCCTTGGAGTGATGGGACAGCAGTGTTCCAAGAACTTTCCTGAGTCTTGCAGAACTCAGCGGAGTCAGGCCTTTGCGATGGTCGTGCCAGGCACGACGTGCCTTGGCTCGGGACCTCCGCAGTGCTCGACGCTGAGTTGCTGTTGCCGTCGCCCTCGACAGAGAAGATCACAAAGGAGTAGACAAGGAAGAAGAGCCACCAGGCAGACATACACAACAGCCAGGAAAAAGACCGTGAAAAAGGTGCCAGCCCGATCACGATGCCAAAGTCCAGGTTGAAGGTGCAACAAAGGTGTTGCGGTCCAGCCCTGTGACCGCAGAGCACAAGAATGCAAAGGCCGCCAGCCGCAAAGGGAGCACGCGGATGGCAGCCCGCGGGTAGTGGTGGCGAAAACCCGCTAAGGTGACAGGAAGGGGGCGCTTACGGTCCCTCAGCCGAAACCTTGTATATATGTATGTGTATATATATATATATTATACCTGTGTTTAGTAAAACTACAGCTCAGTCTTTTAGGGTGCTCAACTTCTTGCAAACTCATCCCGGCATACCACAAGGTGGTCCCGAGTGAAATGGTTGGTAATGTTTGGTATGAAGCCCACTGCTAGTTCCATATCTCTATCATTGAATCATAAATATCCATAGACTCTAGTCCTAGTCAAATGTTAGTTGTAAAACATCTTAGCTCACTTCATCCCAAAAGCAAATCAACATTTGAATCCCATTAAATCACCATTGTTGATGGAAAACAACTACCTGAAAACAGTCCTTAACAGTTCACCACAGGTCACGTCCAGCTTCGGATTGCCACCTGATTCCGATGTTCGTGCCGTTTCAAGGAGATGCCCAGCATCTGCAACTTCTTCCTGGCGCGACTTGTCCCCCCGATGGCCATATTATGGCCATTGAAGCAGTGGATTTTTCTGAGCTAAAAATCTAGAGAAGTCACGTAGATGAAAACACAATTGTTTTTCCAAAAACTGCGGATAATCTTACGTGTTTACAAAACATGATAAAAAAGGCAACAAAAATCGGGTTACAACATGTTACAACTAGCGATTAGCTGAAGAAACAAGGGAGTTGAAACCAGCTCACTTGCAATTGTCCTGCTGAACAGCCAAAAATTGTCAGAAATGGAGCTGGAACCATCAAACGTAGAGATATTCATCAGATTTTGGAACAGCCGCTGGACCTTGTACTAGCACAGTCCTTTTCAGAATCTAATTTTAGCCCATTCGAACCGTGAAAAAAAAACGATCCTACTATACTATTTGGTTGATAGGTTTCCCATTCATTTGGCTTAGTTCATAATCCATAACCGCGGCAGGTGAAAACCTAAATAATTCATCGATCAGCCGCCGTGATTTTTCACCTTCATGGCTGGGCTTTGAAAGTCTACCCTCTGGTAATTTAAAGTAGCTATTGAAAATGACCATAGAAATAGTTGATTTAGACATACAACAATGTGAATTTGAAATATTGTTTGTATGTTTACCAAAGTACCAACGAATCCACTATCATAAATCAGCTATAAATCCCATTGAAACCCCATTTTTGTTGGTTAAATCACCATTTTCCTATGGTTTTCCTATGGTTTTCCTATGGGTTTCCTGTGGGTTTCCTATGGATTCCCATGGTACCAAGCAACGAATCCACGCCACGGCACCGTCCCCCTGGGTCTCCAAACTCATCCAGCAGGGACTGGCGCGCGCTGTCGATGGTCCCTAAAGCGTCCACCGAATGCCTGGCGTCAAACCCATTTCAAAAGGCCATGAATACTTTAGTTACTATATACATTATATGTATATTTTTTTTATATCACATATATATATATATTATGCAAATAATATGATACATATATACATATATATAGTTATATATAAACTATATCTATGAAAATAAAGCACCATGAAGAATTACTATAGCTACTATAGTATCCATAGTTATATTTAATGGTTTATAATGGTTACTATAATATTAATAACGGGATATGTGACATTAACTAAGGGGATGTTGATAGATCAGGGTATGAAACTATTAATAATGACTATAACTACCAAAAATACATTATCATCTACGAGTACCATACACATCCATAGACTCTAGACCAATAGTTCTTGGAAATATACATAAATGCTATAGTTACATCATGATACACCTACCCTAAAGCATGTTTTTTCTTTGAGTTATAAGAACAGTATAAACATGTATAAACCAATTTGACAGGTGGGTTAGCCCAAAATAGGGTGATGGAACAGGATTTATAGTGGATTTATACTGGTGGATAATGGATATAACAAATAGGAGTTTGACAGATGGATCTGTCCGTTCACAAATGATGATGACTATTGTTCCATAGAATGAGACTTCAAAATTCATTTAACCGGGATATTTCATGCAATGGTGGAAGGCAATAGGACTAATTACTAAATTATTAAGTTAATGGTTTTCATCGTGAGATGTGAAGCTTATGTCATCGGCAATTTGGGATGATTACAGTACATCCCCAGCTAAAATGCTAGTTAAAACATCTTAAAACCGATACCAATGATGGGTAAAATCATGTTAAATCCTCATTTGGGTTGCTAAATCCTTGGTGAAACCACTCTGCCGTGACTTTTCGCAACAGGCCTGCGTGGTGCGAAGCTGTCCCTCTTCTTCCAGTAGTGTTCCATCAAGGACATTGGAACCTCTCGGGACCAGAGGAGGAACCCCTACCGGGCCATGCCGCACGCCTTAACCTCCTTGGAGAAAACCAAAACACCCAGAAGATCCGAAAAACTTGGATTTTTACCATCGAAAACATGTGATTTCTAGACCTGAAACGTATGGATTTAACATAATTTAACCATCAAAACTTGTGATTTTTGTCATCAAATTTGGGATCTTGCCAACAATTCAATCAGAAACTCGAAACCTCAAAAACAACAACAACAACAACTACAACTACAACAACTACTACTACTACTCCTACTCCTACTCCTACTCCAACTACTACAACTACAACTACAACTACAACTACAACTACAACTATCTACAAAAAAACAAGACACATCAAAAAAAATCAAGAAATATCAAGAGAATAATAAAACAAAAACAGAACACCATTTTGAAATTATCAAAAAATATTTAAGTACGTCTTTAAAATAACCAAAAAGTATGAAAAAAACTGATTTGGAATGAATATATATTTTTTTTGGAATGAAATGGAATTATTTGGAACGACATTGAATTATTTGGAAATATTTGGAATTAACATGAATGAAAAGGAATGTTCATTTGGAGTGTCCCTATAAGGAATGTCCCTCTCCATAGGGGTCTCAAAAGGGGGTGCAATTCATGAACCAAATATGGGGGGAGTCAGGTATAGTTCCCCGGATGCTCCATGACTCCATGGTGCTGGAATTTTTTAACACCTACCATCTGGTTATTTAACAGTTCGCCATGGAAAATCACCATTTTCAATAGGTAAACCATCTATAAATGGGCCATTTTCCATGGCTATGTTAAACAACCAGAGGGTACCCCTTAAAAATGGCTCAGTTTTGTTGGAACTCCTTCACCTGGGAGCTGACGGACTATGACGGACTCTTCATGCCGTTAGTTTTTCCGCGTTGGGTCGAAAATAACTCCAAGAACCATGTTTTATGATAGTTTTATGATACGAATAACTATAGTCAATGGGTGTTTTATGATACTAACAACTATAGTTAATGGGTGTTTTATGATACTAACAACTATAGTTAATGGGTGTTTTATGATACTAATAACTATAGTTAATGGGTGTTTTATGATACTTATAACATTTTATAACTATGGTTGATGGGGTTGATAGATGTTTATAGACCAACTCATAACTGAGGGGCCCAACCCCCATCCACCCAGGCCACCTCCACTTCTTGGGAGGAAGAGAAGATGCCGGGCCTTGATGAAAATTCGGAAATTACCCTCTGGTAAACATACAAAAAAACTATGGAAAATCACAATTTTTAATGGGAAAATCCACTCTAAATGGCCATTTTCAATAGCAAACTGTTAAATTACCAGAGGGTATGGTTGTCACATCAGCAGAAACACCTGTTTTTTGTGTGGATTTCATTGAGAAAAATGATGCCAGAAATGCTCCTGTCCAATGGGATTTTTTCGTCTTGCCCAGCCGTTTGTGGTTTCATTCTCATTCGGCGCAATGTTACATACCCTGCAAAAAATTCTGTAAACGAATTCACAGGGCTTAGCTGCCCTCCATAAGCACAGAATTAGTATGCAACAGATGGAATTTTTAAGCATCAAGAAACAAAAACATGTTTAGCGACGTCTGAAATATGTGATCAAAAATAATCAGCATAGCAACAACAATAGGACATTGAAAAATAATGAAAAACATATTCATCAGCTACAGGTGGCCTCGTTTTAGGTGGCATCCCCAGTTTGTAAGTTACTTTACAATAGTTTATAAATGAGTATAAGCCTCGTTAAGACTACTTATAGTTATACTACAGTTATGTCAGGTTATATCTACCATAGACCATAGTTAACGGACTCAGAGTTCTGTTCACCAACTTAGCTATCCTTTGGGGCACCACCTTGCAGTAACTACAGAAAACAAGCCTCAGCCCTTGGTACACCTTAAACGCCTAGAGGGTGGGGCCCCAGTTAGCGAAGTGATTTTATTCCAATAGCTACAGTTTATCCAAATAAAGTGTGTAACTTTAAGCTAAGTTAGTTTATGCTTATAGCTTCTAATTCCTTTGGCTATCAACCAACACCATTTTGCCAAAAGCCCTCCAAGTACAAGGTATATAACTAGAAAAAACGGCTACTTGGAGGGTCTGCTCGTGGTTTTTTTTGGATTTCCACATGAATTCCTAAGGCCCCATAAAGCCATGGGCCATGAGTTCCAAGTATGTAGAAGGTAGCAGGGTTTCAGGCAGTGCTCAGAGGATGAATGGCTAAACCATGCTAAACCCATTTCTGATCCTTCTTTGGAGGCGACCAATCACAGAGGCGACCTCGCTTTTCTTAAGATTTGGAGAGCGAGACAAATGACCCATAAGAACCAAAAAAAATGACCCATGTATGATCAGTGCAAATCAAAAATCATCGTCTTGAATTGACCACATCGGCAAACTAAAAAAATGACAATTTCCAAACCAGAAACATGACATGAATGTATTGGTATGATCCCCCCATGAGCCATCATGTTCAATTGAAGTCGCTAGAATTTGCCCCAATTCACCAGTTTATTGCTGGTTACCTCCTCATATTGAATGTCATTAGTCCATATCAATCCGTATTCAACCACATAGATCATAGTAATCCATAGTAATTCCGCAGTAATCCACAGCAAATCAATAGTAGATCAAAGACTGTATCCATATTAATGTGAGTAAAACAATAATAAACCATCCCCCAGTCATCACCATTTTCATAGGTCGGATAAACCATTCCCAGTCATGGGTGGTAAAAATGGCATTGGTTTACCCACATGAATCCATATTGATCCGTAGTAATTCATATTACCGTCTGGTTATTCAACAGTTCGCCATGGAAAGATACACCATTTTTAAGAACGGTAAACCATCTATTTCTATGGGCCATCTATTATACCATGGCTATGTTAGTCATAAGCAGATGGTAATCCATGTTCATCCCACTCTGCCCGTCGACCTCATGTTGGCCCATCTGCCCGACAACTCGTCGCGTTTTGTTCCCGTGACTCTCACTGAGTTCAGCACTGTGGAGCCAGACTTTCCAGAGTGTCTGCGGCCGGATGAATGCTGGATAACCCCAGTGACTTGTGTCTGTTGGATCGGGTTAAGCGTACCCCATGACGGATCCATGGTGCTGGTAGACTAATGCTAACATGACTGGGGTATATTATTGATGGGATCCATGATACCATATATAGCATACATGGATCCTATGGGTACTCCTTTTCAAAGGTTTTTTGGAATTTATTGGGCCAGTAGCTTTCCCAATGATTTCCCACAGCAATTTCTGAGGAAGAACCCAACTGGACTCCCAAGAAAAATACATGAAAAGCCTGCAGAAACAATGTGAATCCTGCCATCTTTTTCCTCTCAGACTGCCAAACACAATTCAACACACACCTAACATGATTCATCATAACTCCACATGAACCGAATAACCGAACCTAACAAAATCGTTAAAAACGAACTCAACATATCTCTAAAAATTGACCCCCAATGGCATCCCGACCAATCCTCAATAAATCCCAGAAAAAATGGGGAAAGCCTCCAGCATTCAACAGCTCCATTAAGAGCCAATGCCTAAACAGAACTCTGCCTAAACCCAAATTTCAAATGGAGGATGTGTTCTACAATTATGTTATATAGAATCTTCCGTTTTTTTCATGGGTTTCTTCAAGGCCTTATCTCTTTTCAAAACGACCTCTAACAGAAGTGGTCCTCATCCCCAACCTAGAAACTGGTTTAAAATGGTTTATAGTTTATAATGGTTGTAATTGTAGTTAATTAACGTGTTTTTCATGTGTGCTAGGATCCAAAATTAAGCCCCATTCTAGAACTAAGTGTATATATATATATATATATATCTACACGTATATACACCATAAACAATCATAGTTGCCATAGTTATCGGAGTCATGTTCACCTAGGGATTGCTTGGGGCACCACCATGTGGTTAAGCCCAACGCTAGGATTTACTGCAGAACCTTGAGTTTCTATTCGTAGTCACTGAAGAGCTCAGATTTTTGGAAACATGAACACAGAATAACACATGAACACATGAACACAGAATAATACAAACTAACACCATTCTTTGTGGCAACAAAATGATGGTGACCAACTCACAATCCGAATGGGTCTGAGTCTATGAAAATCCCACCATCTGTAACTCGGAGATCCGGACATAATCTTTTTGGGTTCATGCACTCCCCGACCCAACCGTCGTTGTGTTGTCTCAAAATCAGGGATACGGACCGGAAGTGATGCAAAAATGCGCGTCTCGATGGTTTAAACACCAGGAAAAGGGGGGAATCAAATTTTGTAATGTGTTGTTTTTGGGGGTTTGGCTGGAATATGTTGGAATTACAAGCCCTTTTGCAAGGGTCAATGAATGATACAATGAATGAATTTACAGCATAAGGAAAAACCCTGGAAACTGCTGGCAGGAAACACCAAGGATCTAGTAATAAGTATTCAAATGTTAATGTTGGAGTTTTTTTTTGCAAATGTCGTTGTTGTACCTGGCATCTTCGTATCTTCGGCGTGAAAATTGGTACCTCTTTCTCATATAAACTGCAGTGCAAATCCCAATAAGAAGAGGCACGTGGCTCCCGGTGAGCGCCTTTGTTGCCCAGTTCTAAATATGAGTCACCGCAAATGGAAACACATACCGGTATAATGTCAACCATGGTTTATTAATTAAGGGGGGGTACTCCTCCAATAGTCATAATCGAATACTTAATGGTACCCACCCAATTAAACAACCGATTGGGGTTTATTAATCCAGTGTTGACATTACACTGATCACGGTAGATCTACACTAATCTAAAGGATGAATTTAAAACCCATCTCTTGTTCACATCAAAGACCCCCACTGTATGGTCCCAGTCTGCGATTTCATCTCTTACGATGAAATGACATTTTTAGGGCAGCCTGGAGTTAAAAAAAAACGATTCAATTATTTACCAATCCATCTTCAAATTTATTGTTTTTGTTTCTCACTTATCGATCCAGTAATCTCTCACATAGCTTGCATTGATGATTTTCATTGATTTTTCCCAGCTATAAATCCCATTAAAACCCAGTGTGTTGTTGGTTAAATCACCATTTCCCCATATTTTTCCCATGATTTTCCCATGGTTTGTCTGGCGGAGCCAGAAGATTACCGCCTCCATCTCCGGCCATCTTTAAGGCCTTGGTTTCCCAGCGATCCATTTGGAAAAAACAGGTGGGATTTGGTGATCATGGCGGTTGTGTATATGTATCATATATATATATATAATATTATATTATATTATATTATATAATATTATATTATATTATATTATATTATATTATAGTATATATATATATATATGTTATATACATAATATGCATATATATATATATGTAAGTGTATACACATGTATATTTATGTATATACACATATATATATATATATATATATCATATATCATGTTATATGATATACGATATAGATAGATAGATATATATATATATCATGGCCAATATTAGATACCCTATATATTATCGTTTATTTCTTAGAACCAAAGATTGAGGTACTACAAGACATGTTTCAACCACCCATCAAGACTGACACAGACCTTAGATGAGTTGAGTATACCCATCTTCGGGTTTCCATCTTACAAATGTTTGGGCTGTACCTGGTAGTACCAACGCTAAACTTTCTTGATTCAAGGTAATAGCAAATTATATTGCCATTCCCCAGTAGTCATATGGGCAGTGGTTGTTCATTGATGTCCATGCACAGTTTATTTTTGTGTACAGTCCACAACTAACTATTGGCTTATCTGGTTGGTAATCAGCGATACCATACCGCCCGCCGTAAGTTTTGAAATCCAGCACCACCCAACCAGCAGCGCTGCTTCCTTGCCTCAACTTTGGTTAAGTTCGCCAGCTTCGGGCTTCAAACGGCTGGCATCCAAGCAAGCAGTTGGACGAGACCACCAAGCAGCTCTCTGGCTCTTGTTCCTGTGACGGTGATGGCTTTTGAGATGATTCCTTCATTTTCCAGGCCGATACTCACAATGTTTGGTAGCAGGACGACACCTTGTAATTTACTCACTTGCAAGTCCTCACGCAAACCTTCCTTGACAAGAACATCACTCATTTTCTGAACCTTGTTCAGCGCCTTCGACATGTTGCCAGTGCCACCCATGTCAACCAGGTACAAAGCACCAGTGCCATTCTTGAAGAAAATATCGGCACACGGATGGTTCCCCTCGGCGTAATAGAGAATGGCGTTCTGCATCTCTGCGACTTTGGCAGAGTTGAGCATCTTGCTGTTCTTCTGAAAGATATAGCCGGGCTGGATGTCTTGGCACTGAAACCGAACCAACAGCGCGTCAAATTCAAGCCCGCTGAACTTGCACGACCTGCAAGCCAACACCCAAAGATAAGCGGATTCCAAGATCTTCCCAGCTGTTACAGCTGCTCTGGGGTTCGTTTCTAACGCTTGTTTGAAGACCCCTTGACAGGAACGATGTAGCATGTTGGCAAGACTAAGTAAGTCATCGTCTCTGTCACGAAGTAGAACCTCCAGCGGTGCCGTGAGAATATCGTCCAGCGCTACAACCTGTGGAAAACGTTTCTCTTGCACTCTGCTATCGCTTTCCTTGATGCCACAGAGCAAGTCGACCAGGCTGATCTGCTGTCCTGCCACTTCATCCATCCACGCCTGGTTGCAATGTGCGATGCACTTCTCAAGCCTTGCCTTGACATCGTCACCGGCATTCACCAAAGTGTTGTTCAGCTTGTCCAACAGCCGGTCTAGCTCACTAGATGGAGAGTGCAAGCCGGCAAGGAGGAGCTTCTGCAAGGCAAGTCCAAGTGTCACACGCAATGTTGCCACACGAAGCAGAATTGCCTCATTGTCCATGTCGATGTCGTCCATGGATAGGCGCTCCTTCATGATTGTCCCTATATGTGGAAGCAAACGTGCGATCGGTCGACGGCAAGTTTCTGAAGACTTCTGCTTGGGCAGGGGTGGAATGTCAGTGTAGGTTGCCAAGACCTGGACACCAGGAAGCTCTACAAGTACTCTCATGGCACCTTTCCGGAAGTCTGGGTCTGGACGCATAGACCTGTGCTCATCCACGTGCACCAAAAGCACGCCTTTTGGACTGCGTTGCATGAAGGTGGAGACGTCCTTCTCAAGCAGCTTCTGCGAGGTTCTGAAGGTTGGTGTGGCATTCGGCAAGTGCCACTCGTCAACATAGTCACTGTCAAAGGTTTGTGCTCTGAAGCAATCCCTCATGTAAGCCGCACCCAAACCTGTGCGCAACTCACCATCTTGTCCACATGCTCTCTGCAGCTTGGCTTCGCTCACTCTTCCATGATAATTTCCACCGTTGTTGGCAAATGGCATGTATAGATAATGTGTGAAATTCAACTGTGCACCACCCCCAGAGTCTAGCTCCCTGGAGCGCAAAAAACCCACCAACACGGATGCCAACTTACCAGAATGGGAAGCCGCTGTGATATAATCAACAGAGGTGCGCATTCCCAGTTCACTGCTCATCCTTTCAGCAAAACTGTTCAAGTCGGTGATCCTAGCATAGAAGGGCAGCTGATACAACGTGAGTAGACTACCATGTCGAAGCTCTCTCACAGGTAAGGATGCCTGGTATGTGTCATAGTCCTTCAGCAAGGGCAGGCCATCCACTTGCATGTTTTCTTCGAAACAGTTTTTCAGCTTCCCATTTATGCCACCACCTTGACACCACCACGTTTCACCTGCAGCGGCGAGCCTGACGGCCCCTCCTCGATGTGAGGTCGCATGCTTCACGAAGTCCGTGGGAGCCCAGCCCACAAAGGTCAGCAAAGTCAGAATTACGAACCAGAGGCACGGTTTCTTCGCACTTCGAGTCATGGCACACTGCTATGGCAGGTTGCTAAAGGCATCAGTGCTGAATGGAATAAAAACGCTCATCTGTGGTTTGCTCACTGCATTGAGTTTTCTGCGGAAAAGAAATAGAACCTGCTTCCCCGAAAAATCATGTCACAGCTTGTGGCACTTGCATTTAGAGCCCGCCATTTCAAGGCTCCGTTCGATCCAGAAATGCAATAGTCAGCCGTTTACCAGTAAGCCTTCCCATTCCCATATACTCCATGGTGCTGGAATATGAATCCCACCATTTACCCCATTTTTATGGCCCAGTTTTGTAGGTAAATAATGGTAAATAGACCAGCACCATGGTGAGCCAATATGAGATTCGCATCTTGGTATATCAAACTTTCGCTGTGGAAACATCGTGACTCATCCCATGGGAACATCATGGGATGCGCACCTCCAATGGCCCCGATTCACCCCGATTCGGTGTTTCTTAAAGCAAATCTGGAGCCATAATCATAGCACAGTTTTGAAAAGAGAAAGCATAATTCTGATCAGGAAAACACATGTTGGCAACAAACTAGCTTAAACTATAGCTTAAACTTATTCACCTTTCATGTCCTTTCATTCTAAAAACCTTTCAGGAGTGCCAAGGGACTTCCAGCCGAGACAGGAACACGTCCTGGTAGCACCAAATCCCCAGAAATTTCATGGCCATCAACAGCAACTCATAGGATTTAATAGGGATTTCATGGGGATTTAATAGGATATTATAGGGATTAAAAATTACTTAATGGGATTTGTTTAGGGATTTAGAAGGATATCATTGGATTTCATAGGGGTTTAATGCTGATTTAATGGTGATACAATAAACAACAATCAAACATCTGGTGATTTTAAGCATCAACAAATGATGATTTTGACCAACCATCGGGATGACGAAATTGGAATATGGGTAATCCCCCGGTGATCGTAGCTGCTGGGAAAATTCCCGAGGGAAATGGAGGTTTTCATGTCCCATGACGGATCCGGCTGGTGCTGGTAGATTAATGCTAACATGACTGGGGTTTTTGTTGATGGGATCCATGTTACAATATATATAGCAGCACCGTTAGGATCCGTCATGGCTTATGGTGATTCAACATTCAACCGAAGATGATCATTTTCCGGTGTTGGGTCATTGGGGAATTTCTCGAATCGGATTGTGCATTTTGGTGCATTTGTGGTTCCATGGGGGAGTTTCAGGGTTATTTACCCCAACCCCATGGTTATTTACAAATCTTGCCTAGAGTCATGGTGGGTTTTTCCATTCCCGGAGGATTACCGGATCGAGGACATGTCGGACATGTTTTGTAGTTTTTGTCGGATCCAATGTCAGATGCATGGGGAAATGACAAAAAAAGACACAAAAATCCTGGGGCATCTTGGATCATGACATAAATACATATATATATATATATATATATATAATATATATATATATAGTCCAATTTATAGTGGATTTATCCATTGAAAATGCTGATTGGTGTTTAGTTTAATCACTATAAATCCCTATTTTTCATCCCTATGCTCATGACGACCTCCCATCTTTGAGATCCATGCAGTCTTGTGGTATCCAAGAGCTCGGACTCGCTCGTTACATGACAAACATCGAAATCCCTTCCATCTAGTACCCTCTGGTAAAGTAACATACCCTCTGGTAATGACTAACATAGCTATTGAAAATGGCCATTTATAGTGGATTTTCCCATTAAAAATAGTGGTTTTCCATAGCTATGTTAAATTACCAGAGGGTAGACCTTGAAAATAACAAATTTTTAATCGAAACATATCGAAACTCATGTTCCAACCCCTATCTGCTAGGGTCTATGTTAATTTACTGGAGGGTAACTTAATGTATTAAATACCACCCTAGAAACGCTATAGCAAACAAGAACTCCATGTGGTTCCATACAAGTACCAGGATTACTTGGACATCCGACTTCTTCGAGTTGAACTCAAAAGCCCTATGAATTGAATTCTGAATTCATTGATATCATGACCATCGCAAAAGTCATGTTTTTGCTTTTTAAATATCACCCAGAGCCATGGAAATATCCAACGGGTACCATAACCAATGACCATGCTGGGTCCCATCCCGGCCTTGCTCTCCAGTTTCTCCTCTTCTTTGATAACCTCAATTTGAGGTGACCCAAAGAGGTCTTTATTTCTTCAGAGCACCGTGAGACCTTGGAGAACAATGAAAAATCCGTAGTGGTTATGTATATTGTAATAAATAATAATGGCTAATAGTGGGGTTCATAGCGATTGACAAGGGTCAATAATTGTAAATAGTTCGGATATGTTCGGATTAAGAATGGTTCATAGTGGTTCGTAATGCAAAAACTAGTGTGTTTTTCTACTGGTTACCCTGCAGTGTCATCAAACATGGCGGGCCGCTAGGAGATCCCCGCACGGCCCCTTGTGGCTACCCCCCACGGGCTGGAACCGCTGGGGGTTGGTGCTTGTTGCTGGTTGCACGGCCTGAACGAAACATCAAAGTCAAGTAGGATTATTATTATCGCAAGTAGGGAATGAATTTGAAACACAAGACCACCAATGACTACAGTATCTGTTTCCCGTTCGCATCTTTTAAGATATCACAACCTTCCATCGTTTGAACCCACCGCAGTCTGCATCACAGCCATCTAAAGCCCATCCCAGTCCCAAAACTGACTGGATCTGATTTGTTGGGCTATGAAATTGCCATGGCCCCATATCCTCTAACTGTGATATTTACAGCAACATCTACGCATCAGCAAGGTCCAGGTGAAAGTAAACATTCCATAGCTTGAGCATATTTTCCCTTCATCTTGTAATTTCTGTACCTCGCTCCATGATCCCCACTGTGGATTAGCCAATGGCTGTGCCAAAAAAATGATAAAAAAAATCCACATTTGACACCCCCAAAATGGCAGGCCCCTCGGGATCTCAATCCCTCCCGGGCACCCCAGGCATGCCAGTGCAACGTCACAAAGCCGTTGGAAACTGCGGAATGATGGGTTTTGGCCTGGCTCGATTGGTGAAATGCCCATTTATGCAGAGATATACCTGATTGATGTCAATTGAGTTTGTGGTTGATATATGTTGATATAGTCAAATGAAATTAGAAATCAGCTCAAGTCAATAGGTCATCAGCTGTTAAGTTAGCTTTGTTGAGATGTTCAAACATCGTTGGAACCAAACACCTTACAAGTACACGGGATAGCGCGAGGTATTGTACCACACATGTTGTCCAAGAAGTCAAGGCCCCTTCAAGCAATAGCTTTCCAGGAATACGAGGGGGTACCCATCTTCAAGTGGAGAACAAGTTGAAATGAGTGCATAATTTCAATTACCATCTGGTTATGACTAACATAGCCATGGAAAAAATCCATTTTTAATAGGTAAACCATCTATTTCTATGGGCCATCTATACCATGGCTATGTTAGGCATTACCAGAGGGTAATTTCATCTAAACCGCTTGCTTAGCAGGGTTCAATTCCAGGGAATCAGTACTAAAATGATCAAACTGACAATTGATACTGTGGTAGTCGCGGATCCATTGAATTCCTGTGATACATCTTGCACTTACCAGGGTCTTCATACCCTAACTAAGCAGCAACCTGAACTTGAGCACTCTGCCATCTACATGCAAAGAATTCATAAAAGGCTGATTTGGACATCTGAAGTTTTGCAGAGAATGGGCTGGAACATGGGGTATTGATGGAACAAAAGCAACACCTAATCTGGTTGGTGGTTTTCACCATCTTGAAAAATATTAGTCAGTTGGGATGATTATTCCCAATATATGGGAAAATAAAAAGTGTTCCAAACCACCAACCAGTAATGGTTGGTCCATACAATGCGCTTCAGCGAAAATCAAAAAACATCGCCACAATGGCAGTGTCGAAGCACGGCAGCCAACCGGTTGAGCCATATGTCAACCCTGGATTTTTTTAAACCCCGTTTACGGCTGTTTAATTGGGAGGTTACCATAAAAAAGTATTAGATGAAATGACTATTGGAGGAGTACCCCCCATATTATGGTTTAGTCTCATCCAGCGATGACATTACTTACATCGAGGTGGAACAGACGTGAGGAGCTGTGACCATCACTTCCATGGGACTTGGCAAATGTGAGACCCGAATCGTAGACTGGTATTGCTCCAAACAAGATCAGAAAACTAAATATCATATTATATGCCATCTAATTACCAGTATTATTACATATGTATATATATATATATTCTATGACGTATCCCAAACCATGATATCTGTGGTTGGTTTTTACACCCGCACACCATCCATGTTTGCGGATGTTCCCGGACTTCCTAAGATTGTCATTTCTTTTCATTTTTGTTTACAGTTAGTAGATTTTCCCACCTTTTCTCAATCTTCCCAGATTGCCCCAATTATCTTCCCTGGCATTTTTCTCAGGTTGTCCTAAGTTTTCCTCCCAGTTTCCTACAGTTTTGAAGCCCTAGAAACCACTTACAACTAGTTTATAAATGGGGATTCATCATTCCAAATATTCCAAATATTATGGTGATTCTCAGTGACTTTCTATAGTTACCATTAAAAATCTAACTTCTGGTTATAACATTTTACCCTCTGGTAAACATACAAAAAACTATGGAAAATCACCATTTTCAATAGGTAATTCCACTATAATCCACTATAAATGTTCATTTTCAATAGCTACGTTAAATTACCAGAGGGTATATTTCACCTTTTTTCGTACTGGGGCCATGAAGCCCGCACCGCCGGGCATCGCCGCACCTTGGCCTTGGCTTTGGGAGGTGCCTTGGGCGCTACGCCTGCGTGATGTGAAGGTTTTAGCCCAGGAAAATTCGGTTAACCCTCTGGTAACCATACAAAAAACTATGGAAAATCACCATGTTCAATGGGTAAATCCAGTATAATTTGTACTATTTATGATTAGATGATTAGATATGCCCTCTGGTAATGACTAACATAGCTATTGAAAATGGCCATTTATAGTGGATTTATCCATTGAAAATGGTGATTTTCCATAGTTTTTTGTATGTTTACCAGAAGGTAACATGTAGTGGTGGTGTTCAACAACAGAAAATATTAATGTGATAGACATTCCATGGAATTTGGCCATACATTGCCATACATCAAATATAGGATATATACATGTTTATCTGGGTAAATTATAACGACCTCACTGCGACCTCACTATAATCATGATTAGGTTTCGGGGAAACATCCCCAAGATAGCCGCAAGGTTCAGGTTAGTGAATTATTATAATTTACCCAGGTTTATGGTATAGATTCAGATATATCTATATATAGTTATGGTTTAACTATGGATTTTCAACTATTCAGTGTATGAACCAGTTCACTACAGTATGGTTTATGGTATAGATATATCTATAGTATTCTATAGTTATGGTTTAGATTCACCCCCATCAACTATAGTATTATAGTCATGGTGATATGCCCCATAAACATCCATAAACCATAGAATTCTGTAGATATATCAACTATGGAACTAAACTATTCAGTGTATGAACCAGTTCACTGTGGTTTATGGTAAAGAAATATTGATTCACCCCATGAATATCATAAATACTCGAGTTATTGTGCATCAGAAACCATATGGGTATGGGTCAATACCTATAGATACATTTTTAGTGGGTTATTCACATCCATAAATCCCAGCTATTTTGATGTTAGGTACCAGGCTTTTGACACACTGCCATATGAGTAGTTAGTCAAATTGGTTATTGGCAATTACAGGCTGGTGCCCCAACTCAACTATCAATAAGGGTTGGGTTTATGGGAACATATGGGAACTATATCGAACAAGTGAAGGGGGATATATTTTACCAACTGATACCCTCTGGTAAACTAACATAGCTATGGAAAATCACCATGTTTAATGGGAAAATCCACTAGAAATTGCCATTTTCAATAGCTATGTTAAATTACCAGAGGGTAACTGGGGCTGACACCACCTTGCAACCATCATGGTGTCATGGTGATGTTCCAAACATTTCATTGGAAAAAAAAGCTCGAAAAATAATTGGAGAAGCAATGTGATTTGTTTCATGAAACCATCGTGATTTCTTTTGAACATGGTGGGAAAAAAACAAATGTTGAATGATGCTTTTACATAATCTTACACTATGAATCTATAAACTTTGTTTAAGACCTAAAGAACCAGTTGTAGGGACACCTCCAGCGATGGCCTTGTAGCCAGAGCCTAAGCCCCGAAAAATGCTTGTGACTGTACAAGAGAACAGTGGCCGTAGCGGGTACCGCTGGCCCCGGCAAGGCCTCCAAGAGCCGGATGCCTTTTTTCAAGCTATGCAGGCTATGCATCTGATCCTCCCAGCATGCCCATCCCTTCCACAAAGACGTCGGTGTACATCTTCGGTTTGTGTCTGCAAGTCAGGGGACATAACATAATAAGAAAAAACAGTGTGCAATGGTCAAGTATGCCGTCATGGACAATGATGTGTATTTATCAACGGAAAATCGTGCTTACATGTGCGATTAAAAAAACATGAAGTGCATGGTCAAATGGCAAGAAGTTTCTTGTTACACCCGGGATCAGAGCATGCTTTGGCTCAGTCTAGTATGTCTAGTCAAATGGTTCACCATGATTTCAATGGCTCACATTTTTTGTTGGTTGGTAAACTACAATCGAAAAACATAATATGTGTGTTGAAGCCCCATGTTTGGTGGTAAAAAAATAAAGCTCATGTTTGGTTTCAATCCACATGGTTGATGCTCAAATCACCTGCGGGGACCTTTGATGATATTGGTCTTCCTGGTGGCTTCACAATTGCAGCTCAAATACGCAAAGATGTCTTGGTCGTAACGGCTATCTCGCTTCGTTAGCTTCGTTTTGGGGTTAGGAGTTGGTATCCCCGTCTGGTCGCAAGCCAATTTCAGGAGCGGCCAGGAGTTCAACGAGATGTCCGGAAAATAAACATGTTTTCTTCGAGTGATCTGACATTGCCTGATTGGAGGTTTTAATCATATTGAAAAATATGAAAGTCAATGGGAAGAATTGTCCCATATATTATGGAAAATAAAGAATGTTCGAAACCACCAACCAGTTACATTCTGGCATTTTCCGACATATGTTCTGACGATTTATCGAACATTCTTTCATGCGATCTGGCATACTGATCATATTTCAATATTGATCTTACTGGCATTCTATCTGACATTTATTCTGACATGTTACCCTCTGGTAATTTAACATAGCTATTGAAAATGATCAAATTTATCATAGAAATAATTGATTTACCTATTATAAATGGTGATTTTCTAGTTCGCAAACTGTGAATGTCATAACCAGGTTGGGTAACATTTTTTTCGGTTGGTTTGTACCTAGGCTCTCGCCGGAGATTTTTGGATGCGATGCCCAGTCGCAAAAAAAGTGGAGTAAGCCAGTGATATAGGGATGTCCCCAATTTTATAAGTGGCATATATATATATATATTATGTTATAAAGTCATGTATATTTGGCATATACATTTTATAAGTTACATATAAGTTATAATTATATAAATCAATTCACTTATAAATGTAGTAAAGCCAATGTGGTAAACCATCCGCACTCGTACATGTAACCAGAAATGGGCTTCAAACCTTCCCATAGGATGCGCCTTTGCCCTTGCCCTTGGCTGGGCAAGCGGGCCTAGCCGGCCAGGCGAAGAGTTTTCGGCTGCTGTGGGACAATCAAACAGAGATACTATGGGAGAATCATCGTGATGTGTCTAGAAGGATATAAATGGGAGATATAATATACAATGTGGGCCCCCCAGTTATAAGTTGGTTTATAAGCCCCAGTAACTATAGTTATAAGTACCATAAGCCATAAACCATAGTTATTGGAGTTATAAACCAACTTAGCTATTTTGGGGGCCTCACATTGTATGGTCAAACCCCTACGAACCCCCGACATGCTGTTTGTACTGGTATTTACAGTATAAAACACTATATATATATAATGGTAAATGGGATGTATATAATGGGACAATAATAATAATAATAATAATGACATATATATATATATCATGATAATATGTATATATGTGTAAACATTATATAATGGGAGAATAATTGGTTATCCTCTGATGTCATCAAAACATGGAAACATCGGAAATCTCAATGGAGCTTAAAAAGCTGGGAGAATCATCCATTTTTCTGGATGTTTGATATCAGCAAACACCACAACTGGGAAGAAAGATTGGGAGTTTCTGACTGAAAAGGTGCTTTTTTGTGCGTGTGTTTTACCAACAAAGAACACCAACACTGGGTGTTTCAAGATTTAGGAAGTCACTGTTTTCTGCTCAGAAAATGACGAAATAGATGCCGCATTTTGCAACGTTTGTGGAAATACAGTACTTTTGGAACATCATATATTTGTTTATCGTTTCTATCACTATGTTGATCAAATCTTTGCATAATGTTCTTTCATATTATCAGAAAAAAAAAATCACGCGTAGAACTTCAAACACTGTGCAAACCACAGCGAAGTCAGAAAAAATGCTGGACAAATTTCAGCAGTTCCTTCAGGATATGTACCCTCTGGTAATTTAACGTAGCTATTGAAAATGGCCATAGAAATAGTGGATTTTCCCATTAAAAATTGTGATTTTCCATAGTTTTCTGTATGTTTACCAGAAGGTAATGGCAGTGCTTGTCCTTTGTCTTTCTCCTTTTTCTGATGATTTCGAGGGATCTCCAGAGATCCACCAGAGATGCCCAGAGATCCACCAGGAGATCCCTAAGGAAAGGGAAGAAAAACAATGAAAGAACACACTAATTACATGTAGTACATAGCTCCCAGGAGAGGGGGGGGTCGATTTGCTTTTTTTGTTCGACCCAAAAACCCCTCTCCTGGGAGCTATATATTGCTGGGGATTTCTGGAGATCTCTGGGAAGATTTTTCTGGGGATCTCTCTGGGTATCCCGGCTATCCCTGGTATGGGACCTCTAGGAATCTCTGGATCTTTGGGGATCCCTGGGGACCTGATTTCTAGAGATCTTTACAGATATCTGAGAGGCGCAAGAAAAGAAGAAAAAAAAGGAAAAGGAAAATGACCTTTGCCATTACATAGAAACAAGATAGTTTTTAAGTTTATGAAACAACGGCAACGCATAAGGTGGTCTAATGATTACTTCCATTGATTATTTTGGCAATGTTCCTCAGCAAAATAGTGCCAGAGCCAGGACAACCCCTTTTACAATAGTTGAAACTAATAATACCCTTCAAAAAAGCACATAATTTCCACTATTTTTATGTTGGGAAAAAGGCTTTAGCACGAGCTTTGCTCTAAACCCGTTTTTGTATCTAGGTCTGCTCCTAGCACGGCTGAATATACGTAGGCATATCCTTGGATATATCTTGTACTAGTGCAACTACAGGTTATCACTATTTAGGCTAAGCATATTGTTTGATCAGGACATTCAGAAATGTTGCTACCATGATAACCAATACAAACTCTATAATTTACCATTTTGCAATGATATCCCTAAGTCCCTAATGATAGTTATATGCAGTTCTAATAGCATGATGACGTGTAATGTCCAGATATGTGCTTTGCTTGCATTGCTTGTATTTGACATTATGTCCAAGCTCTCTGCTTGTTTGCAATGTTGGTTTGTGAGAGAGACAGTTACAAGTTATGCCGCTTTCAGTTTGCCAAAGTGATTCCCTTTGACAAAAAATAGCATGCATACAAGGATTTCTTCCAATGGTTCCTATCTTAAACTCTAAATTTATGGAATGGTTGTGCTATATGTTGGATTGAAGCTGATCTCTGCTACGTGCATGTTGGATTGACTTTACCTTGTTGTTTTTCTATGGTGATTGAACAAAAGTAAGCTTGCATATTATATAATTTGTTTTATTCCCTGTGAGAAGAGTCACTTGCTGCATGCCCCTCCATGGCTAGTGTGAACTTGTGATATCATATTCACTTGATTACAGAACTTGATCGAGTCATTAAGATCTATGCTTCCATTATACTTCTGTTCATTTCAATCTTTATTTTGATGATCATTCTAATCAATTTCAATCACGTTGGTTTATATTGGATAGTTATTGTGAGGTGTTGACTTTCAACCCTTAATACGTACATCCTTTGCAAGTGCAACTGCTTGCATTTCACATGATGTTGTGAAGTCCAGACTTCAGTTGCGCATGTAAAAACCACAAATCGAATCAATACAGCTAAACAACAGCATTTGCAATTATCTATTGTGATGTCAAAAGGGGATCTGCCTTGGCAGTTTTTTTTAGTTTTGCTATTGTACTAAACAGTAGGTCATTAGGTACTGTCAGCACATAGACACAGACAACTATATGTATAGATATTGAGTTTGCTCCTTGCCATGTGTTTATTTCCATGCAGCTGTGCAAAAACCATTGGAAGAACAATTTACAAAGGATTTCGACCCTACCTCCAGTCCTACTATACCAGTTGACAAACATTTTACTGAAGTAGATGAAGCAAGAACCAAATAAAGTATCTAATAGGAATGCAGCAAACACAAAGTAAACAACATTAAACAGAATCATTAAATTTTGACAACATGCTATGAATATAATATAAACAACATAAACATACATAAACAACATAAACCATTCTTCAAACACTCATCCACAAAACACGTAAAAACAACAACGGGCCCAACAACAGTTCGTCACATAAATTTCGGGATCCATCCTAGTGAAGCTGAAGGAGAATGGGCTGAAAATATCATAAAATATCATAAAATATCAACCATTTAAGGGGAGAGAATGGTTGTTTTAAGTGGGGCCATGTTTTAAGTGTTCCCGAAATTTCTTGATCTATGTTGATCTTGATCCAATGATCCATGTGAATCATCAAGTCAAAGGATTCCTGCTGAGATACCCCGTTGCTGCAGATTTTTCTAGCCTAGCAGTGCAACCTTCCCCCTTAACAATGGTTAATAATGGTTGATAATGGTTGATAATGGTTAATAATGGTTGATAATGGTTGATAATGGTTAATAATGGTTGATAATGGTTGGTAATGGTTAATAATGGTTGATAATGGTTAATAATGGTTGATAATGGTTGATAATGGTTAATAATGGTTGATAATGGTTGATAATGGTTAATAATGGTTGATAATGGTTGATAATGGTTAATAATGGTTGATAATGGTTGATAATGGTTAATAATGGTTGATAATGGTTAATAATGGTTGATAATGGTTGATAATGGTTAATAATGGTTGATAATGGTTGATAATGGTTAATAATGGTTGATAATGGTTGATAATGGTTAATAATGGTTGATAATGGTTAATAATGGTTGATAATGGTTGATAATCTGACCATAACGCTTGCACGACGCGTTAGGTCTTCAAATGCAAATGTGCAACATGGCTGAAAATGCAAAGGATGCTGCCTTTTTCGCAAAGAATCTAAGCTCGAGTGGCCACTGCAGATCGGACGGCCAACTGATGGCACCTGAAACCCTTAGCAAGCAGGAATGTCATGTCATGCGCTGAAGATGCTGTGGTGATTTCACACTGGGATTACTTTGTTGCTTGACATTCCTGTCGCATTCGTGCAGTTGAATCCAAGGCCTTTGCAGCCACTGGTAAAAGGTTGCCATCAAAGTCATGCTAACCTTTGTCAAACCATCGGCAAATTGGAGGGCCGTTGGGATCCAAAACACATTGTCTCTGGACAAAAACTGTTGTGCTGACCTAATGGTGACTATTGTGCGTTTATCCTCTGTTCGAGGATTTTCACTGACCAAAACGTCATACAGCGAACGGCAGTCTGTTGCCTGAACCATTCGGAGTAAATCACAACTGGCAATGTGAAACGCCGGCCGGTTCAGTAAGAGCTCGCTCAGCATATAGTTCACCAAGCTTGAGCGGTCGACGCTCATGTCAGCTGCCGAAGCTTCCGCTGCCAGCGTTGATCTGCACACTCTTGTTGAACGTGATGATTTCCAGTCTACCAAAAGTCCTGCTTCAATCACGTCTGTCGCCTTCGGGCTCGCCAGCATGATCAGTGCACCATGTTGGCTTGCAAAGCCGACTGAGTTCGCCCAGCTTGAGTCTGCATAGCTAACTACCATGGTGGAGTAATCGATGGGCACAGGTCGCAGGATCAAGCCGTCGGTCTTGGTCTGGTGCAAATGTTCCACGGCCATGTACATGTTGTGCAAGTCCTCATAGGTCGACTTGGCACCCCTGCTGCACAAGCTAACGATGGCAGCAACATCTGGTCGGGTCTGACCGGCCAGCCATTGCAAGCACCCAGAAACGCTACGGAACTCTCCCAGGTCGGCGGTGCTCAGGGTTTCTTTAAACATCTTTTTAGAAACAGTTCCGCCTTTCATCTCAGATATGAACTTCTCCTGGTCGAGCTTGAGCTGATACTCGTTGGAGGAGCTGTCATACTTCAAGGAGATCTTCTTGCCCTTGAAGTCTAAGTGGCTCTCCAGCGAAAGCTCATTCTGGCTGCCCCACTTGAACTGGCTGAGCAAGTGGCTTCTGTCATAGCGCATGTCGTGGGCCATGAGAAAGTCATCGACATAGACGACCACAACGGCGCATAGTGTTGGTTGGCTCTCGCCGTCAAACTTCTGGTAGTAGTAAAAGAGCATCTTGTCAAGACTGGATTGTTGATATCCAATCCTCTTGAGAATCTCGACGACGTGGAGTTGCCATGTCCTTGGGGCTGAGGCCAATCCGTAAATATTTCCCACCACCTCCAAAAGCGCGGCGTTCTCAAAGATCTTCGCCTGCTTGCAAATGCCATCTGTCGGTGGTAAGAGAAACAAGGGCATGCTACGCTGTTCTGGTTCGCCCTGAAGGAAGGCAGTCTTCACATCACCTGCCCACAAGGTCCAGCATGCTATCGGATTGCCCATCATCTTGCCGTTTCTGCCAGCGATGAAGATTGCAAAAACCAAAAATTCAGACTGCCTTGTGGGTGTGGCACTCTCCCTCTGCAACGTCCATAGGTCTGGATCTGTGCACCCCACGGCAACAATTCGACATTTTGGTTTCAAAGGTCCAACCCCTCTTGACTTGTCTCTGAATGCCGCGCGCGATCTCAAAACGCGCTTGCGCATCACCTTGTCGTTGAGGATGCGGCGTGCTTCTTCTCGAGGGACAGGTCTCACAGAGTTGAACTGCATCCATGAAACTTCTTCGGCTTTGGCAGCATCGACATAGGCCTGGATGGTCTTGTCATCCATGTTGAGAATGGTCTGCCAAGGTATCTCTTTGTCCAAAGCTTTCTTCTCCTGCCGAGTCAAGGTAGGTGGAATGGCATCTCGCGGTCCACGGAGATCCTCAACCTCGGCATCTGATTCATCACTGTCGCCATTGCCAGTGTAGTTGGTGTCCTTGCGGTAGGCTGCCATGAAGGTCTTGCTGGCATATGGCATATGGACCTCAGGAGATCCATCAAATCCATCAGTCATGCGGGTGATGCCGTCGACATCGTTGATGTCAAAGTCAATGCAGTGGTCTTTTGCAAATGAATTCAAAACCCTCTCATCTTGAGTGGATTGTAAAATTGAAACATCAAAAGGCCCCTCGGCTGCAGCTTCTTGAAAGGTTCTTTTGGCTGGTGTCAACTTCAAGGCTTCCGGTGTTGATGGAGCCTGTTGACCAATCTCGTCTGCTGCAGCTAAGCTTGAAGGCACGGCTTGTTGTGAAGCCTGTTGAACTGCTGCATCATCATCATCGTCTGCGACCTCAATGACATCTGTCGGAGGCATTTCAGGCAAAGGTGGTGTTGCGGCACCCGCTGGATTGGGCAAGGCCAATGCTGTTGCACTGAAGAAGGTCCTGGTTGTTGCTCTGAAAGAGGTTCAGCATGTGACTGTCGCACTGAAGTTTGTTCACCTTGCGACTGTCGTGGTGTCGCAGGTAGAGGTGTTCCACTTGTCAAAGCTGGGTCACGTAGTTGCCTGGCTGGCGTCTTTGACCTCGACCTGTGTGGTTTGCGCACAGGGATATTGACTCGTGGTTGAGCTTGTTGTGCTTCAGTCATGCCAAAGGACTGTTTCTGGATGATGGTTTGGCGATATGTTGGTGATGACATATTCATGTTGATTGTAGTTTGTTGGTATGGATCTGTTTGTGTAGCTTCTTCAGTTAATTGTTGTTGAGGTAATTGTGGTACTGAAACAGGTCTTGGCGTGGAAGGCACTGGAATAAGCTCGACCCCAGGTGCTTCAGGTTCGTCATCTCCTACACCAAGTGGTGGTGGCACTTGTACTTGAGGTTGAACTTCATCAAAGCCAGGTAGCTCTTGTCCTTCAGGTGGCTGTGGAAGTTGTTCATCTTGAAAAACTCCATGCTGAAGGTTGTCAGCGGCTGTCCTAAGAGCTTTGATGTCCTGATATGAAGGATTCCAGTGCTCAAATCCAAGTGCTGGTCGTACTTGATGAGGTGACACCTTCACGGTGTTTGTGCCTGCTTGCAACCACATGCTTTTGTTGTCGGGATCACGGCCCAAAACGCGAGCCAACTTGAATCCTCCTCGCTTCTTGCCTGACTTGGCTGTCCATCGCCAGTAGGCAGCAATGGAGCCCACTGGTAGTTCTTGAGGATCATTTGGAGTTGACTTGCGCAGCAAGGCACGTCGAAGGTTGCTATCCACACTCATAGCTGACAAATGCTGCTGTGCTTCGGCACGCAAGTAGTCAGCTTCTCGTTGGGCTTGTTCTCGGGTTCTTCCAGCAATCAAACCATGCTTGTCTGAGAGGAGATTCATGCCCATTCTAGGCACCCTTCCGAAAGCCGCAACAAAAGGTGGTCTGCCAGAAGACCATGTGCATGAGTTCTTTGCAAAGCAAGCGGCAACTGCAGCTAGCTCCATGGCTTCTGGTCCAACGACTGCTCTGCTGTCGATGGTGCGTTCCATCAATTCTCGCAGTGTTGAATTGTGTCGCTCTATGAGGCCTATCCTGGAGTGGTTCTCAGCCGGCACATAGTCCAAAAAGGTTCCAGCTTGGTCCATGGATTCCTCGAAGAAGCCTCGTAAACTCCCATCAGGGTCAGCTTTGATTTTGAGTGGATAGCCAAACGATCTTGCCCAATGTGTTGTGAACTTGAAGGTTACCTCCTCTGGGCTGCGGTCAGACAAAAGCAATGCCATATGAAGGTGAGTGCATTCATCTATGATGCCCAGGAAGATGTGGTTGGTGGACGTTATGTCCCTGACATAGACGAGGTCCATCTGCACAACGTCACCAAATTGCAAGCTAACATCTTGAGGGATACCTGCAGGTTCTGGTCTACCAGGTCCTTTCACACGCAGGCAAGATTCACATGTGAGGCTTTCAATGGCGTCATAGATCTTCTGATCCTTGATGCCGTTCATCGCAAGCATCTTCTTCAACTCGTTGGCATGAGGGTGGCCTAGGTTGCGGTGTAGCCGCGACAAGGCCGTCTTGATGTCTTGCGACAAGCCAGGCATCTTTGGAAAGGAGATCCCAGTTGTGTTGCTAGCCACAATGACTTGTGGATCATCTTCGACTGGTTCTCGCGGTGGATGTTGCATCTCAGGTTGTGCTGACTCAGGTTTTCTGTCGGCTGCCGCATAGCCAAAGAAAAACACGCCAATGTTCACTGGTTTCCTGAACTTGGCACGTGGATGTCTGATGTCTGCCAGGTCCTCTTCAACAACCTCCACGGTCTGATCGTTGTAGAGAAGGGCCCACCCACGGTGTGTGTGGGGGATGTGCAGTGGCAAGCGCAGCATCGTAGGTTGAAAGGCAATCTGCACTCGTTCAAGTCGATGCCATTGCACAAGTTGTTGAACCATCCTCCAAGTGACATCTGAGGTTGGCAATACGTAGCTTCTCTGACGTGTCATATCAAAAGACCTTTGAGCAGATTCAAAAACAGGCATCCAATCTTGTGGTGTCGTATTCACAGCCATCACCTGAAAACGCATGGTAGAAGAGGTTTGAAACCGGTCTGGATCAAATTGCTCAGCAGTGCGCTTGATGCCGTGCAAAATCTGTTTGATCATGTCATCAGGATAATGCTGCGAAAGAGTGGTTTCTTTTCCAACCAAAGGGACGCATTGTTGAAGTTGCTCTGGATCAAGTTTCCTGGTCAAACGCTCAAGTACATGGGGACAGTTGCCAAGGAACTTGAAGCTCTTCTTAATCATCTGACCCTTTGAGTTGGTTCCACCATAGGCCCCTGAATGGCACACCACAAAGTAAACTCCAGGAAGTCGTAGGAGTTTGAGCACCAATGGTTCAAGCCAAAGGCGGCTTGTTGCTGGATTTTCCAAAAGAAAGTATCGGCCTTCTTCAGCTTGTTTCACACACCAGCGGACAACTCGCCGCAAAACTTTTCTGGCCTTCTCTCTCCGCATGAGCAGCAGGATCTTGCGCCTCACGTAGTTGGTGTTGTCCTGAAGTAGGCACCAATCTTTGCATTCAATGCCCTGCACAAGGAAGAGAGGCTTGAAGCGGTCAAGCAGAAAATCCACATGTTGTTGGTGTGTGAGTTTCTCCAAGTCATAGCCGGTGTTATAGTCAATGGGCTGAAGCGCTTTCAGGCCAAAGCGAGATGCCCTCAAGGTCAGTCCAGCCCGTCCTGCGAAGGTCTCCAGCAAATCCACCCGTGGCCTGCTCTTCAACAAGGTCAAAGGTGAGGTGGATGTAGTGCCGGCCATCATCACATCATGTTCAACTTGGAGTATTTGAGCCGCTTGGCGCACAGCATGTCGCAAGTTCTTCCGTTCCAAGTTGGTCGAAAAACCTTGTTGTGGCTGTGGGTGAAGACGAAAAGTGGTCTTTCCAATCCAGAGTTGTTTCATGCTGGATGCCCCGGACACGTTCCAGTCATAGTTCATCACCTGTGTCCTGCCATCCTCATACAACATTTCAACTGTGCATTCCGTGCACAACCGTCTCACATGCACTGGACATGGATCGCCCTGGTAAAGGTCATTCACATTGAAGAGTCTTTTGCGTGGGATGTTGTGGATCCTTGAAACTGTGTTTTTGTCAACCTCCCACCAATCAATCTCTTCTTCATCATCCATCACGTGAAGTCCTGGATGTCCATGGCGATGTCGAACGGTTGAAACCCGTCCTCGCCCCCATCCGACTCTGGTGGGAAAGCTTCTGGGTCCCACGTCTCTGGCCAATCCTCCGCCGGGTCCAAAGCTGGCATGTAGGCCACTGGAACTGCTTTCGCCTTGGGCTTGGCGCGGGCTTTCGAAGTCGTAGTTCTCGAAGCTCTTGAAGTCCTGCCCGTGCTCGTTCCAGGGTTCGCCAGGATTGTGGAAGATGAGGGCGGTGGCAAGTGCGAAGAAGCTTGCGATGGCGCCTCTCCATGAAGTTGCCATCCTTCTTGGTCTTGGTCCCATTTGAACCTCTGGCCGCACCGCTTGCATCGGCTGAAAGAGCCGTGGATGTTCCCGTAGCGGCGGCACACTGGGTGAGTGCACGTCGCCGGGTTGGCCAATGTCACCGGCCTCATCACTTCGCATCTTTGTGCTTCCACCTCGGCCATATGCTCCCACATTGTCAGCCATTGGCGGCTTGCCAGGCCGAACTTCACCATCTTTGACATTGCCCTGAAAGCATTGAGCCGCAGGGTCATCACCATGATGAACATCATCTCCCATCGCTTCAGCCATTCTGGCGCAGTCTGCCGGAACATCAGCCGGTAGCAGCGCTTGCAGGGGAAGGTCACGAATTGAGCCTTTGTTAAAAGCTCCAGGTGCATGTAAAAGCTCAGGATCAGGATCTTGCCAAAGATGTGGATTGGAAAGTTGCTTCCAGCATGGATGACGCGCAATTTCATCTGAAAACTTCACAATACAAACTGCAAGGTGCCCATGTCTATGTGTCAAAGGCAATGTCACTCCCAAATTGGAAAATGTGATGCACTTCGTGAACATGTCAATGATGCAACCCAAACGTTCCAAGAGAGTTCTGCTTGCCAAAAACGGAATGTTTGTTGGTAAAACACTTGCACCAAAAACGATTCCCTTGGTCTCCTGGCCTTCCATCTGGACCGGGAAATAGGCACGCTCTGCAGCTGCGATCGGCTTGCCTGAGCCGAATTGAAAGTGGTCTGTTGCATCCACCTTTTTGACTTGGAGGTGGTATGTGTTGAGGATCTTGTCGTGTGTTTTCAACCAAACTTCACCACAACATGAACGTTGGCATGCCGTGTCCAACACCATGAAGCCCCCAAGGTCAATGGTTTCCGTTACCCATGTAGTGGATGTTGAATCAGCGCCAAAAACAGAAACGGTGGTAAAAGAAAAATAAGTGGTAGAAGGGCTCGAAGTGATCTCATCATCATGTTCATGTTCATGTTCATGCTGGTCGTGCTGAATGCCCACGACATAGGCTTTCTTGATATTCTTCTGGGCATGTGAGGATGTAGATGAAAAGGAAGACGAACCCCCACTACCGCTCTTGAATCCTTTTCCACCTGAGTCGCGCTTCTGTGCTGAAACGCTACATGCAGCGTCGCCAGCCCAATGGCCGGTCTGACCGCACGCACTGCACGTGCTGGTGCGCTTGCGTTCTTCGATCGATTTTCTGTTGGTAAACTTCCTTCCCAGCACTGAAGCCTGAAGCTTCTTGGAGGTGACGGTGAGGACCTGTGCAAGATCGGCTAAGGCATTGACATCTAAAGGTTCATCGCCATCACCGTCGGCGTCTTCATCGCCTTCAGGGATTGGTTCCAGCTCCTCGTCATTCTCATTGGGTTCCTGCGGATCTTCAAATTCATCATCTTCAGCTTCATCTGGCTTTTCATCTTCTCCAGCTTCGTGTTCCGTTTGGAAGACGCTACGAGGAGGGCCCTTGCCGTAGGGATACGTCTTTGGCGTGTTCCCTTTTCCTGTGAAACGGCCCTTTCCAGATGAAGCTGATGTCGACGAAGATCTAAATGACCCCGTAGAGCCTTTGGATGAGGATGAGCTTGAAGACGATGAAGCTGATCCCTGTTGATGTGGTTGTCGAATCCCGCCAGTGATCCAAATCGGTGGTGTCGGCTTGAAGTCCGGGAACTGCAAAAACATGGATTCAGTGATCTTGGCATAGTCAAGGCTGTTTCCGGCCCCGATCATCACCAATCTTTGCAAGTCAGGTGATAACTGGCATCGCTCCATGATTCTGTTGCCTCGGGCCTCACTGTCGTACATAGTGCTGGTCTCAATGCCAACAGTCTGAAGATCTCGTTCAATGCGGCGGTACCTGTTGACGTACTGTCGCACAGTCTCGTTGCCATGGCGTCTAACGCCTTCGAAGTCTGCAAGAAGCTTGCGTTTCTGAAACAGAACTTTCTGCTGCAAAGGCCCCCTCAGCTCCTCAAGGATGTAGTTGACACCATTCTTGTCGTTGATTCTTTTCAAATCCAAATGTTCGGCTTCTGCTTCTGCCTCACCCTGTAGTGAGGTATACAAAGCCAATCCCATCTCTGAAGCTGTCATGAAGCTCTTCGCCTGCAGCACCCAAGTCTGGACTTTGCGCTCAAACTTGGCAAAAGCTCTGAGGTCCGACTGCTGGTACGTCCACTTTGGTGGAAGTGGCGCAGCACCACCTCTCCATCGAACTCCAGGAGCGGGACCCCGCAAACTGTTCCATGAGACCTCGCTGCCTGTGTTGAAATGCTTCTTCTCGTCCAACAGCTGTCGCATCACTGACAGCATGTCTTCTCGGTCATCATTGCGTTGGGCTCGGTTAGGAGGATCATCTCGTTGAACCGCAGCATCAGGAAGGTGAGGTCGTTGTAGTGTCTCGCTAGCTCCACTCATTGAACCACCTGCTCGCCTGCGTCGGCGTCTTGCCTGATGAAAAGGTCCATCTGGATTGACGACCGGGTCATAGGTTGGTGCCTCACTCTCAGGCGTCTCGGATCTTCCACCAGAATTGCCATCTGGAGGAAAGCCACGAGCCGTCTTGGGGCCACTCTGACCTAAGCCCTCGCCAGCAGACATCGGGGAGCCTTGAGCGGAAATGTCACGCCCAGCGTCACCCGAACAGTCGCCACTGCCCGCTGAACTTGGACTGTGAGGGACATACATCCAAGTGCCTGATTGTGTTTCCAGCTTGGTCGGCCGGTTTTCGTCATAGAAATCACAGCTTCCACACTGGCTGCACTTATAGAAACCCATCTCATAGTCCCAGCTCCAAGCTGCAGAACGACAAACCAAGCATCGCCAACGGGCTGCTACCTCAGTAGGTTCCCTAGGATCGACCTCTGAAGGAGTCCCATCAGAGCGTTCATCAATCAGTCGGCGCTCTTCACGTGCCAGCTCTGAAGGTGTCCAATCGAGAGATTCATCTTCGAAAGGATCTGTCTCATCCAGAGGTTGGCTCCGGTGCCAACTGACCATAACGCTTGCACGACGCGTTAGGTCTTCAAATGCAAATGTGCAACATGGCTGAAAATGCAAAGGACGCTGCCTTTTTCGCAAAGAATCTAAGCTCGAGTGGCCACTGCAGATCGGACGGCCAACTGATGGCACCTGAAACCCTTAGCAAGCAGGAATGTCATGTCATGCGCTGAAGATGCTGTGGTGATTTCACAGATAATGGTTAATAATGGTTGATAATGGTTGATAATGGTTAATAATGGTTGATAATGGTTGATAATGGTTAATAATGGTTGATAATGGTTAATAATGGTTGATAATGGTTGAAAGGGTAATAATGGTTGATTTGATAATGGTCTGATAATGATAATGGTTAAAATGGTTGATTAATGGTTGATGATGGTTAATAATGGTTGAAATGGTTGATAATGGTAATAATGGTTGTAATGTGATGATGGTTAATTAATGGTTGATAAGGGTTGATAATGGTTAATAATGGTTGTAATGGTTAATATGGTTGAATGGTTGATTAATGGTTATAATGGTTGATAATGGTTATCATGGTGTTTGATAAAATGGTTGATAATGGTTAATATGGTTGATAACTGAGTTGTATGGTTAATAATTGTTGATAATGGTTGATAATGGTTAATTAATGGTTGATAATGGGTTGATAATGGTGATAATGGTTGTAATGGTTAATAATGGTGATCATGGTTGATTAATGGTTAATAATGGTTGATAATGGATTGATAATGGTGATAATGCCGTTGATAATGGTTGATAATGGTTAATAATTGGTTGATAATGGTTGATAATGGTTGATAATGGTTGATAATGGTTAATAATGGTTGATAATGGTTGATAATGGTTAATAATGGTTGATAATGGTTGATAATGGTTAATAATGGTTGATAATGGTTGATAATGGTTAATAATGGTTGAGAATGGTTGATAATGGTTAATAATGGTTGATAATGGTTGATAATGGTTAATAATGGTTGATAATGGTTGATAATGGTTAATAATGGTTAATAATGGTTGATAATGGGATAATGATCTATAATAATCCCATGACGGATCCATGGTGCTGGTAGATTAATGCTAACATTGGGGGTAGATTGATGGGATCCATGGAGCACCATATATAGCAGCACCGTTAGGATCCTATGGGAAATGTTGGGAATCGACCCATAAATCATTGAATCCATCTACTAGAACCATTCAAGCCAATCATATGGTATGTCTGACAATGGTGCGCAGCTCTAGCAATCTTAACGGGGAGACTGATAATGATCTACATATTAGCGGTGCTACATCGTATAAACCATTATAAACCCATATAAATATTCCATGCAACATATTTTGGACCTTTTTTATACCAATCTTCGGCAGACGAAGCTGGGTTTTGTCCAAAAAAAATTGCCGGTCATCAGGAGCCTCTCAGGTGCTTTTTCAACTTCAGGCCTCGGTGCCAAGGAATGTGGGAAACAGCCTGGAAATGCTGCCAGCATTTCGTGCCTCGAAAAACCATTGACTTTGAAAAGAAACAAAGTGTAGGTAAACTTAGTCAATTGAAACCTACATTAGTCAGATGTGTAGTATTATTAGTATTCCAATGTGTAGTATTTCAATGTGTAGTATTTCAGAAACCTTGAACTTATTGAAACGTTAATGGGAACGATGCGATTTCATCCTAATAAAGCGACAGAATGAACTACACATATATAGTTTGTCTGTGTGTAATAAATTATAATTAGGGGAGCCCTGTTATCCAGCAATGCATGAAGGCCATAAATTATGTAACCAATGACAATGCATCTAACATTGTCTTTTGCGAGTACCCCATTTTGAGACAGATCCATCTAAATAGTCAATAGTCAGGAAACTGCACAGCCGATGTTCCGATGCCGGGAAATAAGGAGAAGCACATGCGGAAACCATAGATCAAACTGCATAGTGCCGACAGACTGAAAGTGGATTGGTGGTTTTGGATTTTAGTGTGAACGAAACGCACAGTCCATATGTTTTTTCTTAGATACATGACAATTCAAAAGCTGAAGATACCTGGAGTAAGTAAGCTTACCTAGATGTTTTCCCTACAACCCTAGCCAGGCTGTTATAATCTATAAGAAAATTGCTAAATATGTCATGAATATTCATGAATTACAATCAGAACAAGACCATCACAAAGGTTGTACACTCCAGATCCAAATATTCTACAATGTGAGGCCCCCAGTCGATAGCTAAGTTGGTTTATATATAACTCCAATAACTATGGTTTATGGTATTTATAGCTATAGTTACTGGGACTTATAAACCAACTTATATCTTGGGGGCCTCACATTGTAGCTGAATTATCATAATTCACGATCCTCAAGAGCTGCACTTCACACTGGTGATTCCCCCAATCCCACTTTCAGCCATTCCAGTGACGGAAAACACGACGTTTTTCGGTGGCCGGGCCATCTTTTCGCCATCCAATCATAAGAGAATTTCATGGCAGTACAATCAGGTTGGTGGTTGACCTACCCCTCTGAAAAACATGAGTGAGTAACAGTTGGGATGATGAAATTCCCATATTATGGAAAAATAAAAATTGTTCCAAACCACCAACCAGGTGAAAATGGTTCCTTCATGTTCCTTCTCTTGGAAGGTCCAAGGTCGCCGAAGGCTAAGCAATCCATAAAACCTGGGCCGCCCTGACCCCGTTCGCTCGGGTGGCGCTTCGGGCCTTAGATGTTTGCGAATCAAATAGCCAGTTCAGGCCACTTTTTATTTGGATGTGCCACTTCAATTCATTAAGTTGATGCTAATTCCCGTTTTGAATCATTCGAAGTTGATGATTTACCGATTTACTGGTTGGTGGTTTCAAGCCCTTTGAAACATATTATATAGTCAGTTGGGATGATGACATTCCCAACTGAATGGAAAATAAAAGTCCATGGTTCCAGTCACCACCAACCAGATAATGGTTAAGAACCATCAACATTATGTTATGGATGAACCCTATATATCATATGTTGGCCCTATGTATTGGATCTGTTCATTCAGCGATGACTCGGGTGCTTCGACTCTCTAACTTACCGTGACTGGATCGGAAGGGAAATCCTCATCCACTGGGTAAGTCATTGGATGAAAATCCACTGGCTTTTGTTTTCATGAATGGATTATATATGGATTACACCATCCACATCAACAGACCCCGTCCTTAAATCTAGAACGTAAGCCTGTAAAGCCAACTTGTCGCCAGGAAAAGCACACTGGCTCTTGTCAGGATGTACAACCAACTCAAAGTTGACCAAACTGAATTCCGCGAAAGATCTCAGAAGCTCCCTTGCAGCACTCCTTCTGTTGTTGGGAAATTCCAACAAATTTCTAGGCAATTTCGCCACAACTGTAGCTCCATCACCAAGACCTTGATGAGTGTGAAAGGGTCGACACTCATATTTCCTCTCGTATTCATCATTGTAGAGGGACAACACTGACTCAATTGTGCAAGCCTGCACAAGAGGTGGAAACTGATCTCCACTTCTTTGGACAGCCCTCACTCTGAAAGTCTCTGGTCTGACCCCACAACATAATCGCAGAAGCGATTTCTCCAAGATCCCAGAAAAGAGCGAAGTGCTCTTCCGAGACGTTGAAAACGATCTTGTGTACTTGGTGGCTCATCCCACTTAGTAAGTGGGTTATAACCCCAGTTATAAATGGGATAAGTAGGGTTAATCCACTTATAACTGGGGTTATAACCCACTTACTAAGTGGGATGAGCCACCAAGTAGCCCTTTGCCAAAACAAAGAAAAGTCCAGCAAGTTCGTCTTGTCCATTGCTTTGAAGTCAATGTCAGTCGAACAAGCGGCTTCATTGTCGATTGAGTGGATTGTGATTGTATGGATTTAGATAATTTATTGCGATTATACATCTTATAATTGCTTTATAATCAATATATTGCTTTATATACGATCCATTTACATCAATATATAATCCATTGCTTATATATTGGATTATATATATATATATATTGATTATAAATGGATTATATGGATTATATATGCTGGTTGCTGGTTGACCCACCCCTCTGGTTTTCATGAAATATGGCTGGTTGCTGGTAGAAATATGGATAATGAATGATAATGATGGATAAACTATGGAAAAAAAAAATGATGGAGAATGATGGATAAATATATAATCTGGTGGCTGGTATACCTACCCCTCTGAAAAATATGAGTTCGTTAGTTGGGATTATGAAATTCCCAACTGAATGGAAAGTCATAAATATACTGGTTGGTGTTTGAGCCACCCCTCTGAAAAATATGAAAGTTGGTTGGGATTATTATTCCCACTATATGGAAAAAGAACACATGTTCCAAACCACCAACCAATATGGGGGGGCCCTGTAAATTGTCCCTGAAACCAATCAATTGAATCAAAGCAAGACTGGTTTTTAGGGTAGACTTAGAGCTATCAAATGGTGTAGCGTTCTTGGGCTGCAGACCTGCATTCCGCCTTTTCGGTGGCATATGTCGTTTGAATTCCCATTTGTGTTGACATGCGTCAACAACATGTCAGGTGTTTTTCGAAAAAGCACCTGATGTGCGGTTTACCCTGACATTTAAACTCACACAGAAATGCAAAATGAATGCAAAGCATCTGTGTCAAAAAGCATCTGATGTTTCTCATGCATGTAAACTAACACATTTGTGCAAAATGAATGAACATGCATCTGTGTCAAAAAGCATCTGATGTTTTTCCCTGACATGTAAACTAACACAGATATGCTTACCCTCTGGTGAACTAACATAGCAATTGAAAATGCCCATAGATAGAGTGGATTTTCCCATTAAAAATGGTGATTTTCTATAGTTTTTTGTATGTTCACCTCAGAGGGTAAAATGAATGAACATGCACCATTTGTAGATCATGTTTTGTGGGGACCATCGAGTTCCATGCCGGGACGCGTCCAACTTTCCGACCAAAATGGGGGACGATAGGAGGTAGCCCGGCGTTAAACAATGCGTAGCTTATCGTAGGTTGATGGTAACTGATATGCCATGGCTGGAGGTAGCTTGGAAAAAAATGTCCCAAGAGTTTGCCAAGAAATGGAGGACATGAAGACCTGGCTATCCACTTGGCTGATACGTTTGTCGCTAACTTGTTGACTACCCTCTGGTAAATTAACAGTTTGCTATTGAAAATGGCTATTTATAGTGGATTTTTCCATTAAAAATGGTGGATCTTTCCATAGTTACGTTAGTTTACCAGAGGGTAAGAATTTATGGTTGATAAAACCAATCATGATGGATGAGGATCTATGAAGATATGATATATGTCGTATATATCATGGGAATGGGAACATAATGGGATATTCTTGGGAAATCTTGTGGATATAACGGATGTACTGGGGATGTTTTTTGCGGATGCTTTTTGGTGGGTGTAATGTCGATCTAATGGCCACCCAGGTTATAATTTGGTTTACAAGCCAATCTATAACAACAGGTATTATGTCCACCATAAATCCAATTGTTTGCCGAGTTATAAAACAACTTCCGGATTCTTCCAGTACCCATCTACAAATTGTTTGATTAGGGGACCCATCTATTTATCAACCATTCCAGTAATTAGTCCATGGTTTTCCCAATAGAAATACCCTCTGGCAAACTAACGTAACTATGGAAAATCACCATTTTTAATGGGTAATTAAAGTAAATCCACTATAAATGGCTATTTTCAAAAGCAAACTGTTAGATCTGTTAGTTTACCAGAGGGTAGCCATAGATTAGGGCCTGAAGCCCTGCCGTTTCCGTCCGAAAAAAGGTTGGCGCCTCAAGCCCACGTCGCTATTGGACCGTGAGGACGGATTGGAATGCTCCTCTACCTCAGTGACCATGATGGATGTCACAGTTCAATGGGAGAAATTCCAATTTTCACCATGCAATGGATTGGTTTTGTTGGGAAAATCTTAACCGGAAACCATGGTTTTCACCATGAAATATGAGGGGTTTCCGGTTCCAATTTTCCCATCATCCAATGCTGTGAACGAAGCGCCAAACGAGATATTTGATCATGGACTTGTTTTTTGGACAACTGGGATCTCACCCACAGAAATTTTTGGACTCCAAAAAAAACCATGGGATTGTTGACGCTTTCTAGACATCGGGGCCGAATTTTCAGCGACATAAAAAATGGAGATGTAAGCAACACAATTGGGGACTTTCACTTATAATATATATATATATATCATATATATATATATATCATGTATATATATATATATTATATATTATATATATATATTATATTATATATTATATATATATTATATATATATATATAAGTAGCGCTTCATTCCTTCACCCAAGAAACTCCGGCTGAAAACCTGTTGCAGTTGTAGTAGGTCAACAAAAAAATGAGGATCCCTGGGCAGGTTTCTATGCTTGTCTAGCTGGTGACTGGAGAGGTCGAACGTCTACCCTGGTGAGCTCCCAGAAATATCCAGAAATCGGGTCCAAGATCTCAGCTATAGATCAGCAAGTTTATTCCCTCCAAATAGGGATGAAAATAATAGGGCTTTCCGGTTCCAATTTTCCCATCATCCAATTCTATGATCCATGACTTAGTATGACTTAGTATGACTTAAATAAAACACCTCTGAATGAGGATGAAAATGGATGAAACCAATCTCAACGGAGATATAGTTAGTAGATGATGGGAGATTTGACATTTACCCTGGAGGCGCAGTTGGGGTCTGTTTTATGGGTATGACTATGCTAACAATCCTCAAGGTGAAATAGAGCCCCTACAATTCTGGCTGTATTCACATTACTCCCCATTGTTTTTTCTGGTGATGACAACAATCAGAATGATGATACTAGTAAGTTACTAGTAAAATCATGATGGATGCTTTTCCGGATGTGGTGTTTAACGTTGTTATAGGTTCTCTAGAAAGCACCAGATCGTGAGTTTGGACCCACCGTGCCGGGGCCACATTTCAGCCATACGGGTGCGTCTGAAAACGACGCAAACAAAAAAATGCAATAGGAAAAAAATATATGATAAACCATCAAATGGTGATGTTTTTCAGCAACGATATAGGCAAAGTTTATGAAATGATATGAAATGCGTCCATATCTGTCTGCTTTCCTAGATAATGTGGTGTGTCATAAATCATACCCAATTTCACCATAGTTGGGTGGTATAAAGCATCAAACCATCCCCAAATGGTGGGTGTGTTATTGGGTTTACCACAATCATTACTACTAATATCAGTCAATACTCAGCTCTACTAATCCCTACTAATCCCCATGAAAATCACTATAAATCATCTGGGCAAATCATCATAATCTGGTTGGTGGTTGACCTACCCCTCTGAAAAATATGCTCGTCAGTTGGATTTTGATTATTCCCAACCAGATGGAAAGTCATTCAAAATTCCATGGTTCCAGTCACCACTAAGCAGTAATTCACTCACCTGAATCTTGCGGCCATTTTGGGATGATTCCCCTAAAATCAATGGGAATTCCAGGATCCTAAAATGGAGGTACTGTACCATATAAGGCCATATTTTGGGGGTATATCCCCTTAATTACATAGGCCTGAAAAATAGGCCAAAAACATACGGTAGGTACCTCCATCAATTGGATCCTGAAATGGCCACCATAGTTATTGGAGTTATAAACCAACTTAATCCAACTTAGCTATCTTGGGGGCCTCACATTGATAAAATAAACCATGATGAACCAGGCAAAAAGCTGGCCGAGCCCAAGTCGCCGCTCCAGCCGAGGTGTCGCGACTGGTGACGCTGTCGCCGTCCTGGATGGTGAAAATTTCCGGGATCCGAAAATCAGATGGATGAGAACTATAGGGGTAGCTCCACTGGCTTGGGTTGGTTTTGTTGGGAAAATCTTAACCGGAAACCCATGGGTTTTTACCATCAAATATAGGGCTTTCCTGTAAATTTTCCCATCATCCATTTCTATGATCCATGACTTAGTATGACTTAGTATGACTTAAAACACACCTCTGGGCATGAAAATGGATGAAACCAATCTCAGCGGAGATATAGTGGGTAGTAGATGATGGGAGATTTGACACGCAGTTGGGGTCTGTTTTATGGGTATGACTATGCTAATAATCCTCAAGGTGAAATAGAGCCCCTACAATTCTGGCTGTACTCACATTACTGACTTTTCAGAACTTCATGAAGACCTTCGGGAGGCTGTCGATACAACTGGTAGAGCCGACACTATGCAGGCTGCGGTGGGATGGGCGGTGGGCAGCACCACAAACCGCGGGTCCCGGCGTCCAAACGCCGCGGAGATTTTTTTTCAGCAGGCCCTCCTTGAGAATAGAAATCTGCAAGCCTCGATATCAGGTCACAAAGCTGAGAAGATGAATCTAATGTTAGATTTCTCATGTGTTGGGTGATTGCCCTTCCCAACAAGCAAACGGGGGGTTCAAGCCATTACAAAGTAGTCAAGTCGCCATTAGTCAAAACCCAAACCGAGATGATAAGAAACACCTGAAAACAACCAACGAAAAAGCGCGAAGATCCAAGCTCTCCCCAATCGAATTAACTGAAAATAGTAAACTTCACTTTTTTGCCACCAACCACCAAAGACATTGGATACTCCTGCTCCTTTAAACCACTTCTGCCAACCCTGCAAACTTGTGATTCAACTATATAACCAGAGAACGAAATTGAATCCAAAAATTCTGGGATGTCAGCGATGGTCGATATATCGCCCCAAATCTCCATGCTTGTTGCTGTATTGCAACTGACAGTCCAATGATATGTTGGATCGTCCAGGATCTCCACACTATCATCAGGATGACAGTATTCCATACACTGAAGACAACCAAATACCAGGGTTAAATAGGGCTAATACATCCACTATTGATCACATTATTGGGTTTCTAAACCAGGGGTAATCTTTCTATTATAAACCAATCACCTTCACTATCCACTCTTTCTGGAACAACCCAATACATAGAAAGATGACCACCCATTGCAAGTTGGTTTAGAAACCCATCTCGGAACCGTTCACGTGAACTAACTTCCGGCCTTATTATACCATTACGATCCATTATGACTGGAAGTTGGTAACTTGGTAAATCGGTAAGATTTAAGCTGGTAAATAGCATACAAATTTCAACAAATTACAATTTAGAAACAATATAATGCTTTGGTCTTTAGTCAATTGGATATCAATTACAAAGTGGTTAGGTTGTATACGCATTATATATACCACATATGAAGACAATTCGGGTCGGGTCATGTATATATTATATATATTGTATATTATATATATTATGTATCATCTAACTATTAGTACAGTTGTATTCAAAAAGTGTAACCATTAGACCCGTCCTGCGCATTCTTTGCACGTTCCGCCATCCACCTGGAAGAGGCGTGCTACAGGAGGCTACATATATCATTTGGGTAGAACTACTACAATTATGAGGTAAACGGTTGAACAGACCATTAAAAAACATGAGAAGACCATAAAATACCCATGAAATTGTGAGTACTTTGGAGGGTCGTTCAGGATTCATGCTGGAGATATCCGTCCGTTTATCAGGTCCGGTCGTCTGCTTTTTGGGGGATTTGCAATGTGGGATTCAACTGATTCAACTGATTCAACGAGCAATACGGCAACATCAAAACAAGAAAGTGTGAGATCTAACATGATTTAACCAGTTCAGCACATAGAAATTTCACGGCAACGAGTGCACCTAGCCACAGGTTAACTGCAATCTACATATCTTGTGTTTTTTTCCATATTCTAAGAGTAGTGAATTTTTGTATTCTGCTAAAAAGTTGAAGTGTCATCAACAAACATATTAGGATCCGACACATATGGGAATGTGGATTGAAACCGGATTCTGGGCATGTTGCCAGGTTGTTGATCTTGGCGTCCCAAGAGAACGTATGATTGTTTCTGATCATCTACGGATCCAGCCGGGGGTGCTGCAGGATGGGTTTCTGGAAGATCTATCGTTTTGGAGTTTCTATTTTTCAAATAGGCTTGATAAAGCCAGAAACATCACATTCTGGTTGGTGGTTTCCACCTACCCCTCTGAAAAATGATGGACTTTGTCAGTTGGGATGATGAAATTCCCAATATCCCATATGCTCCATGGTGCTGGAATATGAATCCAACCATTTACCCCATGTTTATGGCCCAGTTGTGTACGTACAGTAAATATACCAGCACCATGGTTCGCATATGGGTATATCAATATATGGACTAATATATATATATATATATGATTATATATGGAAAAATCCATTAAAATCCATTAAACCACTATAATCCATTAATCCCAACTGGATGGAAAGTCATAAAATTCCATGGTTCAACCACCAGACATGGATGATCCTCCCCGCATCAACGGGTCGATGACATGGCTGATGGGAGGATGAACAATGAACATGTAAAGAAGTGAAGCTCATGTTTCATACTGTATTTCATGACCTTTTTCTGGCATGTTCTTATTAATTGGGATTTAATTTATGTTTTTTATAAATTCAAAAAGATGTGTTTGGAATTTCAGACCTTATGTTCTCCCATGAAAACATGTTTGATTACAAATTTACAGGCTATCCCCCAATTTTTGGACAAAGCCAAGTTAGGTCATATGCTGTACCCTCTGGTTATGACTAACATAGCCATGGTATAGATGACCCATACAAATAGATGGTTTACCTGGGTTTACCTATTAAAAATGGTGATTTTCCATGGCTATGTTGAATAACCAGATGCATATATATATATATATAAACATATCCCTATTTAAGTGGCAAATGTTCTTAGTTACATATGGCAGCTGGTTAGTATACCTTGCTCATTGATGGCCAAAAAATCGTGTATTACTTTACCCAGTTGCAATTGGAGTATTTTTTCTAATCCCATCACCCATCACGACTTCCCCATTTCTATGGTCCCAATGATGTGGAATCTCCCATCCACCATGGTTTCGTTGAACGGGGGGCTGTTGAAAAAATGAACGGATCAGCCATTTTTCATCACCTGCCGATCTCCTATGATCCGCAAGGCCGAACCACCTGGCTTCCTTCACTTTTCCCAGTAGTTCCTCTGGAAAACAGAGATTTGATGAGTGCAGATGGGACAGTTTCCGGACAAAACTCGACATGAAGGAGTCCATGGATGTCCATGGATGTCCATGGTTTTTGCTCGTTATAGGTTAAAACTGGATATCATCATATAACCATCATATAACCATCATATAACCATTATATAACCATTGAAACCACCACCCAGTGTTAGTTCACTGGAGGCTATTCCCACCCAACTGCATCCCCCAGTGGCCAGATGTGGCCAGTCCTCTTTCTGCTTTTGGAGCTCACGCAGCTCAGCTTCCTGGCAGAGTCGCGTGGCTTTCGAGCGGGACCCTTTTTAAAAGGGACGCACAAAAGGTACAAAGGATAGGAAAGTATAGGTTTCTAGCTCAACTATGGTTAACTAGGTTATATATATATATATTATATCTGGTTGGTGGTTTCAACCCCTCTGAAAAATATTAGTCAGTTGGGATTATTGTTCCCAATCTATGGAAAAAAAATCATGTTCCAAACCACCAACCAGATATATACATATATATATACATTTATATAAGTTTATCCTGGATATGTGATAAATCTAGTCTTCGATGTGTCTTTCAACCAATTTATAACTTGGGGGGGCCTTTGGGAGTCTACTAGAACGGAAATTGCCAGTTTCACCTGCAAGTTTTTTTTTCGGACTCAAGGTGTACATGTATGTAAATTTGAGATTTGGGCTACCAAGAAATTCGGAGTTCGCAAAAATTACTAGAAATCACATCCATTTCCAGAGACACCTGGACGATCTTTAGATTTAACCACGGAAAGCCTGTCTTGACTCGCTCAAGTGGTACCTGTATTGTGATCCCTAGAAGGCTATAGGATTATCAATAGGACAATAGGATCATGGAATCCACATCCACTTTGTGTATCACAAGTCAATGGTTGGAAGCCATTGAAGCCATTCACAAAAGCGCAACTCTTTCATCATCCTATCGGTTTCCCGTTTCACCAATCCTACCGACTCGTACATTACCAACAAACGAACCTTAGATGCTCTGGAGGATATGAGGCATACCATGAACATGTTGCATAAACACAAATAAACCCATGAAATAACTCGCCGACCAAAGCAAGGTATAAGTCCTATCAGTTCCCATAGTTCCCCTACTGATCATTCTCCTTCAAGGGCATTCTCCAGGTGTTTTGTTGTGTTGTAATCATGAAGGCGATCTATTTTGTCCCCAGTTAAAGTTCAAGCCGCCGAACTACAGGGCTATAAACTGCTATAGCTATAATTATACATATTATTCCCAGAGGATCCATGTATGGCATATATGCTAACATTTGGGGTATATTGATGGGATCCATGTTACCATATATAGCAGCATACATGGATCCTATGGGATTGTATATTCTATATTATATATAATTACGCACCACCAGTATTGGTTTATACATGTTTATACCCCTTTCGAAATCGCTAGAACTGCTGCAAGCCCGGAGCAGCAGTGCATCCACCGGTGAATTTTTTTCAGCTCCACCAGTCTTCGGGCGGCGCAGAAAGGTAGCTCACAGCCAAGACATGATCCTGCCGAAGACGCGCTACGCTGGGAGCCACTGTCGCTACCCGGCCTGGTAAATGTTTACAGAAAAAGCTATTGAAGCCATGGCCCAGTCGAAATAGTGGATTTACCATGAAAAATGGTGATTTTCAATAGTTGGCATAGTTGGTCGCTGACCTGCCCCTCTGAAAAATGATGGACTTCGTCAGTTGGGATCATGAAATTCCCAACTGAATGGAAAAATACAATTCATGTTCCAAACCACCAACCAGGATTGGTTGATTCTGGGGCACTGTCGCCTTTTGCACCTGACCTGTGGAAAAAACATCACCAATTGGAAGGCGATTCCTCAAGAAGGGTCCAGAGATTCCTGAAACTTCGCCACATCTAAAGCCCTTTACCAGTTATAAGTCAGTTATACCACCATTTATGGAATGATAACCACAGGTATAACCATTTGTAATTGGCAAAAGGGCTTTAAATGCAGGGTTGGTTCCAAATTCCACGACAAACTCCACGGACCTTCTTTGCTGAAAGCAGCTCTCTTGGCACGCGCTGTGCTCTCCATTCCTCTCCGGTGTAGGCCCATTAGTCGCCATATCATACAGACTCACACACTATACATATATATATATGATAATGTAGTAACATAGTGCATTCTAATATTCTATAAATAATTGTCCTACGTTTTGGACATATCATCATATGTACATAGATGTAGATATTTATATATATATATATGAGTATGTATCACTGTATAGGTGTGGGGGATGGGGTGAACTAAGGAGAAGTTCCTATGCGAACTTCCAGTGTTGCTTGATTGTTCGCTAAATATGAGAAGTGGTCACCCAGATGAACATCCAAGGACCCCACTCCCAGACAATCTGGTTTCACCGTGCTAAATACGTCTCCTTTGAAGCTGTCATCCGCTTAAATCAGCATGAAACTAACCAAACATGTCCAAACAGCAACCAGCAAGTATTCCAGGAGATACGGTTTGTCATGTAGAGTCATCTAAAAATTTCTGAATGTTGTTCACCGTCACTTGTGTGAAGCATCACCTGTTATTTTGTGCAAAAATTGATGTCTGCAAACGGACCACCGTTTGATTCAATCAGCACATATTTGCTGCACAAGATGCTTTTGTCTACAGACCCATGACGGATCCGGCTGGTGCTGGTAGATTAATGCTAACATGACTGGGGTATATTGATGGGATCCATGGCACACCATATATAGCAGCACCATGGATCCGTCATGGGAGATGAGAATCATGTTTGACATTTTGGAGTTTCGCAATTCGCAAGTAGACACCCCTAGTCGCGCTACTAACGCTACTACGCAAAGCTCCAAATAGCTGCTGGTTGCTGGTTAATTTGGCTAATGTGTTTAATGTGGTTGATATGGTTCGATGTCGCTATCTGCCCATTTCGGCAGTTCAACGAAATTGATCTATACTGATGGGTGCGACACCGCTGATGGGAATCCTACTTGACTCATTCCTATCCATAGGATCCATGTATGCTATATATATATATATATGGTAACATGGATCCCAATATACCCCAGTCATGTTAGCATTAATCTACCAGCACCAGCCGGATCCTAATTATGGGTATCTGACTTCAACTGGTTTTCCCGTGGTGAGATCCAGTCCCCTTCCGTCCCAGTCCGTCCTCCACGTGGTCCTCGAAACCTAAGAGCTGGTCTTCTTTTTCCAGGCCGAAACAAAATCAACAAACCGAGTAGATTTTTCTCGCAACGAGCAACGTAGAAGGAGAACACCTGGCACCTAATATTTTGTGTAATATATATATATATATACATATCCCACTAACTGGTGATATACCCAATAATATAACTGGTGTTTTGTATAACTACTATAGTTTCTGGTTGGTGGTGAAAAAACCATCTTGAAAAATGATGGAGTTCGTCAATGGGTTTCGGATGACATCCCATATATGAAATGGAAAATCATCCAGTCATGTTTGAAACCACCAACCAGTATAGATCATCATCATATTCCCATTGTTGGTTTATAGCCTATTAACCGCTATTAACCACTATTAACCGCTATTAACCATCAAAAAAATACTGAACAAAGATCTGTGGCTCATGTCCGACTCATAACATGACTTCCCTGATCGAAAGCCGCTAAGAAGACCATGTCCAGATCAGGGATGTGAAGCGACGATGTCTTTTTTTTTGTGGGGTCCCATAGGAACGGGGGTCACAACAAGATATACAATGTGAGGCCCCCAAGATATGTTTGTTGGTTTATAAGTCCCAGTAACTATAGTTATAAATACCATAAACCATAGTTATTGGAGTTATAAACCAACTTAGCTATCTTGGGGGCCTCACATTGTAGGAAGCACTTCAATCATCCTCAATCTATAAGGATGGAATCACTGATTGAGTCTGGAGGACGGGCTCAAAACTGCTCCCCCAATATGGCTTTGTCTGGGGGTAATAGCAAAATTACCATTTTTATGGCTGATGTAAGCCAAAATATAGTTGGTTTGATGTACTTTATACAATGTGCTTTATGGTTTTGCTTTATTGACATTTTTATACATTTTCAATGAAACCTATGCCCTGTCTCCTCCACAATGCGTGCAGGCAACTCTGCTCCCTTTGCATCGCTAGCACCCGTCGCGGCGGCACGAGCGAAGCCGGCGCTGTCGCCGGCGCTGTCGCCGGCGGGGCGATCTCAGCGATCTCAGCGATCCGCGGCGAGGGGCCTTAGCCCGGGGTCTGTGATGATGTGTGCTACGAGGAATATAGATGGGTAATATAGAATATGGGATTTCAGAACTATGAAATGACAATATATGGCAACATCATACCCTAACAATCCATGTATGCAATATTTGCCTACGGACAAATGTCATCTCCCGGAGGCTACATTGCAATGTCGGTTCCCGGGGCCTACGGACGTGTTTATCGAAATATAATTTGTCAAAATTTATTGAAATCTCAGAATCTTATATAAAATATGATGTATTTCTGTTTATCAAACCCCCTAACCCACCATAGTGATATCCAAGTTGCTGAACTCCGGGTTCACTTCTTGCATCGCAGCCATTTGGCATGGATGGTCAAGAATGTTTCACCAATCTGATAGAGAAATTGAATAGTCAAATGAGCCGGAATCTCAATTTCAGTTTCTTAGTATGTATTTATACACCCAAGAGCCTTTCACATAGCCCAGGTCGCCCAAATGGATCATGAAGAGGGGTGTGATCCGTGGTCATCGCCCAAGGTCATTTTTTTGGGAAAAAACTAGATATAGTTTGATGGCATATGCGCGTGCTCAGGCCACTGGGGCAAGACCTCACGAAGAAAGGCATCAGATGATAATGGTGCGCCCCTTTCGTGCTTTGCACTCCTCAGGATATCTCAGGATCATATGAGGTGTTTTCAAAAGTAGATTCAAACCGGCCCTTGTGTGCTGAAACCTTTTTTTCCTCAGCGGCGTCTCTTGTTCAGAAGTGTAGATTGCCCCGCTGATTCCTCGGTGCGGGCTCATGGCAGCCAGAACCCCAGAAGTGGACAAATATACTGGGCAAGTTGGGAAGTAGGCCAAACATATAGTTGAGCATTTTGAATTCAACATAGTTCCCAGGAAGCCACCCCAGAAGTCTATGCTGGGATGCTTGAGGAGCTAAATGGTGATTTAGTTTTGCCTGCGTTCGTTTCACTTTTGAGTTGAAGTATACATATGAAAAACGAAATCTCAAAACATGATCAACAGCTACTTGCTGTTACATTTTATTTTTCATATGGGCACTTGAACTCAAATCGAAAAGAGTTTCCAAGTAGGATCGTGAGCTTGGTTTTCATTGGGCAGGACATGGTCAACAGCTACTTCCTTCACCAGGTAGACCTTCATGCCCTGCGCCAAGATCCAACTAAGTCCCTCTTTAATCTGACTGATTGTTTTGGGGCTGATTGTGCTCTGGCGTTGGAGCAGAATCATGTTTGGGTTATGGAGCTGTGCGCTACCCTTGCTGGAGCTGACCCATGGCCGCCACACAAGACCTTCAAGGCTGGGTTACGTCATGGAAAGAGAATTGCAACATGTTCCAACTTTGCATTTTTTTTCAGTTTAAATGGTGGTTGCTTCATGATGTCTCTCCATTCAGGGAATCTTCTACAAGAAGGCCATGCTGTATGGGGTCTTTGGTGAGGGAACGACAAAGAAGGCCATCAAGGAGACTAAGTGCTTCACAACGTTGTGTTTACAATATTTTGATTCATCTTTATGAACTGAGCTAGTCTTGCAGGATTGGGCATCGCAAACGGCTAGCTTTGCCCGCGCCCTGGGAGTCCATGGGGTCACTTTGTCCACCCGAAGCGCGTCCTCCAGGAACTGTTATTTCTTATTGACAGCAATCATCAAACAGCTGAAAAAGACACCCTCAAAAAATTACCCCTTTCAAGGGTAATTTTTTGGTGCCTTCACACCTAGGTACATTCCAAATATGTCTCGGCCTAGTTAAAAGTCTACTGCCGCAGGAGCTGGCAGATCCGATTGATCAAGCAATGCGTGCAGGCGTCACTTGCTGCAGGCCCGCTACATTAACTATTCCCAATACATGAGTTATGTGATACCATCTAAAATCATCACCGGTAGAGGTATGGCACACTGACAAACCCTGATTCGGAATAATTTTGTTTATGGCTTCAAACTTATACTCTTCTTGTTTGATCTTTCATATACCTAGACATGGGATGTCTCAAAAATGAGGTGCCCTTTTTGGGTTTCAAAAGTGTGCCTTAGGGGACAAAAAAGGACACCTCATTTTGAGGCATCCCCACATAAGTATTTTTTCCACAGTCCATGCCCTCTGGCCAGTTGCAGATCCAGATCATGAAGCTGACCCGGAAGACTTGCCGCAGAAACAGCTAGAGAAGATTCAGGACAACAAACGCGTAGTCTATCTGAATCAGTTCGCAATCTTGTATGGTTTGGTTATGGACTACATTTATAAATCACGAAAATGTTTGCGCAGAGGATGGGGATGGCTCCAGTTCTTCTACCTCCTCTGGATCTGAAGTGCTGGTTACATGTGAGGTGGGCTTCGGAGAGCTTCCCAAACCCGAGTAAAAGGGTTGTTGGGTTTTTGTTCACACCTATGAAATGATATTTCTTTGAAGCCCCAACAGGGTAAGACAATGCACTTTGAAACTAATATTATTTTGCTTTTTTCGATTGATGATTGATTGGATCTGATGTGAGAAAATCAATCTACTATATCAATCGTCCTGGCTAGTGGCAACCATGAGCACGAAAATGATGCAACAAAAAAACTTTGGGGGTTGCTCTTCCCAAATCTGTGACAGGTCATGGCCCCAAAGGAGTCGACGATGGAGATGCCTTGCCCGAAGGCCGAAAACTTTTGCACTTAATTTGTTCTTGGCTGGGGAACGCACTATCCAGTTGTATATAAAAAGGGTATATATACACCTATATATATATATGTTATATGTGTGTGTGTGGATGCATGTTGTTACTTTGGAGGCTGTTGCCCCGAAGGAATCAGAGATGCCCTGCATGAAGGCCAAAACAGTGTGTACTTAATATGATGCTGGTTTTTGGCTGATGAACAATCCAGTCATACTTATCCGTGTTGGTATGCACGTGTGGGTGCAGGCTGAAATTCAAAACAAGCCTGCAAAGCCTGAACTTGATGAGAAGCCTCCCCATGCCATAATCTCAGCCTGATTCCCTTGAGCATTCTTTTCTGACCGAACCTACTCCCCTGAACTTTAGGCTGATGAACCGTTGGCTGTTTGTGCCCAAGCTGCTTCTCGCCAAGCCCATAAGGAGACATGACTTTGGGTTGATTTTGGCTATGATTTTTGGCTAGGAAAACACATTAACTCATATTAAGTATTTTGTTTTTATATCTATAGAGATGTATAAAGAGAAACCTATACCCTGACCAGAGTTCAGAACCACAACTATATATATAATATATATCACCTACTTAAAGTGGAGTCAGGTTTATTAATCCGAATCCAGATTTAATCAAAAAATCATGTTCATAGAATTTCACATGGTTCATTGAATCACCGGCCGCCAGGAGAAGAAACCACTCCTCCCAACTGGCATCAACCTGGATGCATCACTTGAGGAGCAAGCCAAGGCTCTCTCCAGTGGCATGTTGGATCAGGGCGATGGTGGTGCAGCTGACCTTGCAAAGGCGCATAGCAAGGCTCGGAAACGAGCTGTTCCACGTGTGTGGTGCTTCACTGGAAATCAGGTAATTTTAGATCAAACACAGCATCATCAACAACAACAAAATATCCTCATGGAAATAAAGACTAACATGTTTTCAAAATCAGTATCTGAAAGTCAACTGGATTCATATAGATGTGATTCTCAAGATTGATTTTGGTAGATATTAGACTAGACCTCATACTGATACACACACACTATAAAATCAAGAAAAGAATATAAAAAGATTATCCTTGGATCTTGATATCAAAATATACATGTTACATATATATATATACATACTATTTGTATATCATGATATTCATGCACACACACATATATTAATATATACATAGCTTTGAGGCACCACTCACGCTCACAGGTCGCAGCTGCACTTCGGGGTGAAAAGCGCAGAGCTGAGACAGAAGCAGCGGATGGGAAACCACGGGCCAAATGCAAGGCAAAGGCCAAAGCTAAGGGAAAAAAAGCGAATGCTGGGACTGATGACAGTGTCCCCAAAGATACTCCGACGGACACACCAGGTGAGTCAGTTGAGGGTGGGGAAGTGGCAGCAGATCCTGCTGCAGATGGATCTGTTCCAGACAAACCCGACAAGCCGGATGCAGACCACCAGAAGCAAGTGCTGGCTGATTTGTGGGAGGAGAAGGACTGGTAGTAATTACCTGTCAGTATAACAACTTTATGGCAGAAGAACTGAATAATTATGACCTGTCCTGTTTTTTCACACGTGGATTTAGCTTTGTTTGTTCAGGAGCCTGTGCTGCGGGCTGCTGGCATCCCAATTCCTGATGGATATGTGCCAACGCGAAAGTCCTTTACTTTGTACTCACCAAATGGTAGTGGCAGCGCTTTGGGCATTTTGTCTGGGACTAAGCGGGTTCATATTTATATTTATATGGACAACTGTTGGAATCTACTTGTACAAAATAAAATCTTATCCTTAAAATTTAGTCCCTCCTTGGGCCCAGGTGGCAAGCTGGCCAAATCTACGTCAATGAGGCTGACCCGGTCCTGCCGGGATACAAGAAGAACGCCAAAGGAGGAGTCACCATTTCAGTTTTAAAAAGGGGTGGATGGGCAAATGCCTTCCCACATGCTAAGACCATGGGTGGCTGGAAGGGGTGTGCCGACAGCTGATTATTTTTCATGTGTGCTATTCCTGCATTATGTAAATATATATATATATATGTTTCAGGAATACCTCTCTACTGTGATCATATATATATATAATGCTTTGGGTGGCTGTGGCACACCGTGCAGCCATCGTGATTTAGGAACCTGCCGCTTTTGACATAGGCGCTTTGTACTTCACACTGATGTGCTGTTCACAGCCTACATACAACAGTGTGTGTTTCGCGCAGTTGCTGCATGGCAGAACGCATGGGGGAAAACGAAACTATCACGTGCCAATCCCAAGTGTCCTTGTTTTACTCATACCATTTCCCTCCAAAGCCATCCATAATCCATACCCAAAACACGCCAAATATAGTTATTTGGGACTTTGTGACGCTTGAGCATGATCAGAAAGTCAATATCATAAGGGCTCATGACTCATGACTGCATACAGCCCTAAAAAATCCAATATTACTGCAGGCATTTGCTTACCTCAAAGCCCCTTAGGCACCCCCAACGATCGACATTTGTTATGCCAAAGGGGCGTGGCATCCGATTGAGCGCGAGGGAATGCCACTGGCTTTTACTCCTCGGTGCACCGGTTCTACTGAATCAAGACTGCACTTCTTTGGACTATGTATACCATTCCTTGGATAGCACCAATTCTTATATATACATATATATTATATATGAATCAAGACTAAATTTCTTGGGACTAAACCGATCCAAGCTCCTGAACACCACTTCTAAATGAATCAAGATTGCATTTCTTGGGAATGCGTCACTACTTAGATATGCCAAGTATAGCAAATATAATTCATATGACATCACCTCCGTTGCCCAGGATCCACTTGACTGACTTTGTGAGCCAAGTTGGGGAGCGTGATGGCATGAGCTGGCAACGTGTGGGTGCCCTAGGTCTGCATACCAGCAGTACTTCTTCAATTCATTTTTAAACATAGCCCACCTGACCAACCAAACAGCCTAGGATCTGGATTTGGTAGAACTGTTTGCCGGTAAAGTAGTCCTGACCTCCACCTTCAGTTCCTATCTCAGACTTTCACTGATGGGATGTGCCTGCAGCTATATTCATTTAAACTGCAAGATTAAGACATGTTGTTATTGCGCCAAGGGTCTGCAAACCAAAGAGCGTCCAGGCCCCAGTTGAGATTTGCCACCCAGAAATATACATAGGCCTTCAACCTGCCGTGCTGCTGGTCCGGCTCAGGCAGTGGTTTGATATTGAAGGCCGTGGTGAGGCAAATGACTTTTTGGAAACGCAAGGTTTCCTTTTCGCTCTGAGAGATACAATGAGATTATCTGAAGGAGGCCTGTTATTTGCAGGAATTCCATGCGGTGGGTGCCTTGTCTTTTTCATTCAATTGGACCACAATGCAATGAGTGCATCAAGAAACATATAACACCCAAATTCTTGTAAGTCCTATTCTGCTATGTACTATATAAGGTGGGTATGGATATCCTCGAGTGGCCATCGACGTTATTCAACAATTCTTGGTGACGAGAGAAACTGGGCCTTAAGGATCCTGGAATATGAGTTCCGAGGTCATTTACAGGTTTGAAACATATTCCATAACAAATCTTTGGCAGGGTTGAAGGTAGGGCAAACAAGTGTGGATATATGTAGGATATGACCTCCATGTACCAGATATGCTCCATATCCCCAGATACCAGCCAAGGAGAACCATGGGTGCTGAAGGCCAACCAGATTGCTGCAAGATTTTCTTTGCTGATATTACTTTGTGTGGTGCTTCGGGCCCACTGGGTCGTGACATGTCCTGTTTGGTTATTGCGAAATAAGAAAACACTGTAAGAACCACGCCATGTATGAATTACCCATTTTGAACATCTAGGTATATGAAATAATTCCCCCTGCCAAACTGAGGTAGAACAACCATCTTCGAGCCAACTGGTGTATTTCCCCTATATGCAATTTGCATGGAAGTATTACAACGCATGGTTCCAGCGGTTGTGGCTTGGATCAGGTTTACAATTTACTGATTGTTTATCTGGAGAATTTTGCAAATAATTGGTTCGGTTCTTCATTTTGTTTAATGCTGATCTAAGTTGGATGGGGAACTTTGACCACTTTGCCTGCAAGCCATCATACTTGGTGGGGACACCGTCGGCAGCTAAGAGATACAGTCCCAGGGTTGCCCAAATACATGTCATACAGGCATGACACACTGTCCCGTGTGGTATGTATATATATATATATATATCTCTCTCTTAGTTTTTACCTGGGAGGTCTTGGATTGCAGCCTTGGACTATAAGATGAATCCCGCCAAGAAGGAGGAGATCAAACAAAAGGGTGATACTGGAATGGTCAAAAAAACTATTTCCAAGACAACTCAAAAACCATCAGTGCCTATGGCTCAGTACATTCTAGTGGACATCATACTCAGTTCTTCGATTTTGACTTGTTTTTCACTCCTCTGGTGTTTGGCGCGTTGCCTCAGGTCTGGAGGTCGATCTTTGACTAGCAGTGCTGCGTACACTCCGTCCTTTGCAGCATGGGTGCTTCAACACCATCTGGTGGCTGGTGGGACGGGTTCCACAATTTTTAGATGTTTTTTCATTGGGTGTATATCCCCCAAAATCAGGATTTGGGCAGTTTATTTTTTCTGGCATCTACACAGTCAAATTGCTGTTGAATATAGATATATATATATATATTAATCTATATGTTAACAAGGGATTGAACAGCTAGTCAGAATAATATTGGTCTCAAATTTTTGGGAGAAAGTGAAACACCGCACCTTGAACCCCATAACATATCCCATTGTCAATTTTGATCTTTCGTGGTATTTATATATATATAATATCCTTTATGATGTTCGATGGTTTCACTCCATTGGGGTCCCAAAGATTCACAGGAAAAACTATATATGAGGGTATGTGGATTGTCTTGATGGGGTATGGTGGGTTGTTTGAAGGCCGTCCTGGGGCTATGTTCGTTCCAACACTATTATTGGTATTTGAAATTGCTTTCCAAATTGTTAATTGTTGAATATGACCTTTGACTGTTCAATCTGTACTGTGCCTCCCAAGACATGGCAAATCCTGTCCTGCAGCACTTCCACTTCGCATCCAAGCGCGAATGCAGGCAGAAGACAGAAATGGTGTAGATGTGGTGCTGCCTAAGCAGATGCCGCATGCCCCGTTTGATTGGCAACACGCCAATCTTGAACCCCTTCGGCAAGTGCTTCTTGATGCACAGCGCAAGGGATTGTTCACCCCCCAGCCCGGCTTGCCTCTCTAAAGAAAACATCTCTAGTGTCAAATCCATTTTACAATCCCATAGTACTGATTAAATATGTTAAAAACTTAAGTGGGTTTGTCAATCCCTTGATTTAGTAGCACGCACCATCAAAAAAAATAGGAGTCTTGGCAAGCCCGGGATGATGTGGTGTTGCCACACACAATTCGAACAGGTTTCATCCAAATTTGTAATTTGATTGCTTGTGATTTACCAGGGGTGAAAGGATATGGTGTTCAATGCTGGCATCTTAGGGTGTTGAACTCGTATATTGCATGTTTTGTATCTAGGTGCATCTCTAATTGCCTGTGAGTTGGCTGAAAAACTATGGCCCTATCACCCTATTTCTGAGTTCCTGCGGTGATGTCCTGTCACTTTGCTGTAATCAGCTGACGTGACGGGACCGTAACGAGAGCGTAACGAGACCGTAACGAGACCGTAACGACAAAAGGTTATCGGAATACATACGTAAAAGGGAAAGTATCGGAATCTGTCGAAACACCGTAACGAGACCGCAACGAGACCGTAACGAGACCGTAACGAGACCGTAACGAGAAAACCATAACATGTGATCACCGTATTTTTTGGTTTTTATCTGAAGCATTTCTGACTCCAAGCTGGGAGATTTGCCTTGGGCATGGCCGCTTCTAGCAAGTTTCCTCGAGATGATGATGGCCAAAAGGCACATGGGATATATGACAATTCTGGCTAAAAGCTTGTTTTTTTGGCGTGGGCTACCCCATTCTGGTTTGCTATGATTAATCTCCCAGCAGGTCGTCCAACAAGTGCTCAATGCAGCTGCGCTACGCCGAGCAAAGGCTTTGAGTTTGGCTCCTGCAGCTCCTGTGGCGCCGAAATCTGCCCCAGCTGTGAAAAGGAAGAAGGATAAGGTCACAAAGGAACGGGTGAACATATTATATATATATGTGAGGTGTTTTTTCTTGGGGCTTGATCTTAATGAAATCATTTATCCCCAGCTAGGACAACACAGAGAAGGTCACCCCGGACTCGAAGCTTATGAAATCTGGCACTGCGAGTTCATTGACATCAGAAAGTACTACCCCTGGCCAAGCGGCTTGTAACCTTTTGGCGCGATTTGATGCTGTCGATGGAGGTTGGGTTTCAGAATATAGTTAAAACAATATACATTTCAAAACCCAAATAAACATCAACATATTTGATCAGGTGGTGGCGGATCTACAGCAGTGGCCTCTTGTCCCAGCCCCATGGAGGGAGTGACCGGCCCCTCTCACAAGCCCAGTGGAGGTGGGGGTTGTGAATTTCAAAAATATTTCGGACATATAGAATCAGCAATAGGGTTTAGATTTGCTTGTGTGATCAGGCAGTGGAGAACCAACGCTAACATCGGGGGCATCAGATTCTGTCCCCATGGAGGAAGTGCCTGACATCTCACACATGTCTACTATCTCGTTATCCCCTGGTGTTTTGGATTCCATAGCAGTGCCTCGGTTCACCTTGGTTTAAATTTTCATACACGCACACACACATATTATATATATATACATACACATAGTTGTTTGCTATGAATTCTATCAGCCCTTAATATTGGCCTTCACTCCCAGGACGGACTCGCTTCTAGCCTTGAAGATTCTCGCAGGGATGATCATCCTGGCGAAAGTCTTCCAGAGGCGACACCAACCTTGGCCGAGGATGGGGAAATCTGATGTGTATATTGCAGTGTTGGTTTGTTCACATCCAAACTAATTCAACCTTTTGTGGTGTGGTTACATGCTTAGCCATGGAGGAAACCCATGATGCTAAAGATGGTCAAGATGCTGCAGTGGTACCTGTGGCCACACCGTCCCGGGCATTAGCTATGTTTTGGTCAAAGTACAAGGTGCCAAAGGGTCAAACTGCTACGGTTCCTTCTAGTACCATGGATGCTAGTGACACCACTGGTGCTGCCAACTGTACGGAGCCTACTGGGGTGGAAGGTGAGCCTACGGTGCCGTCTAGTACCATGGATGCTAGTGACACCAACAATGTTGAAACTGGGGCTGGTGCTGCCAACTGTACGGAGCCTACTGGGGTGGAAGGTGAGCCTACCAACACTGAGCATGTTGAACCTCCATCAAGTTCCAAGATGACAAAATTAGAAAGTTCATCTTCGGTGGATTCCATGACCCTTGAAAGTGGATGGCGATATGATGAGAAGATGAAAAAGAAAGAGGCCAAGACAACTTCTACTGGTTCTACGGTAGTCATTCCAAGCCCTGTTGTGGAGACACCGACAGTTGAAACTATGGGACCTAAGGAGGACACATCTACACTGGGGGCTGCCACAGGTGTCCCTACGCCCCCCGAAACTGTGGAGACTGGAGTAACTGGAGAGCTCAAATTTGATGCTGGGGTAGCTGCTGAATTTGCAAGGCTCCTCCATGGAGACACGTTGAAATCAATTGAGGCCCAGGTGATGCAGTTGGGTAAAGCTGAAGTTGATACCACCGTTGAAGCCTATCAAGGCCACCCTAGCATGGATGCCTTTGAAAGCTACATGCAGACCCAGACTCCTGAGGGTGCAACCTACAAGTTTGGGTGTGAGGACCCAGTGGACGAGATGATTGTGTTTCGGGTGTGGCTCCAAGCCATGTTGAATTGCAAACCGGTGGAACAAACTCCCCAAAGAGTTCCACAGAGACCCAGCCCGACTAGTGTCATCAAACAAGTACTGACCCGTGCCACCACCGTCGACATGACCCCCAATGCAGCCGCGGCACCTCCTGCCACTCCGCCTCCTGCACCAGCTGGAGAAGCTGCTACCGTACTGTCCTTGGATGAGTGGTAGTGGATGGAAAGAATCTGATTCTTACCCAGCTTGATGTATATACTTCTTCTAAGGTGTTCTTCTGATATTGGGGGGGGCTGTTTGAGCACCACAGGCTCCGGATGCTGCCTCACTCCAGCAGAAAGTTCTTCGTGCAAAGAAGGCCAAATGGCACCGGTCTATGAAAAGTTCCTTGTGTTAATTCAAGTCTTGTTGAGAACAAAATGCATCAACACATTCCAATTCTTCTTCAGAATTCCAATCAGCTAAGGTTCCAAATGCCCAGATGCGATCAAGAAGAAATTGAAAGAACTTCAGAACAGTTATGCCCCAAGATGTCAGCCGTAAAATGGCACCACATTTTTCCATCTGGTCCCCATGTTGCTTTTCAATATGGCCTAGGTGAAGGTCGGAACCAGGAAGGCTGGGATGCTCTATTCAACATGTTTGTTGAATGCGGTGAAAACTGGTTACAATGCGATTTGGTCACCCAAAACTCCGATGTGCGAGAGCATGCCCGTAATGGCAGCTGGGGGCTGATGTCAAAGGTCGTGACTTGAAAGCAACCAAAATAATATGCACATACCCAGCTCACATAGAAAGTTATACTTTCAAAATTTGCACCTTCAAAAAATATAGATATACATATATGGATTGTCTCTGTCAACTAGCTACATTTTCATCTTTGGGATGTTATTAAGGACTTGGATGAGAAATACAAGGATGATGCAACCGTCAAGGACCTCATCGAGAGGAAGACTGCTGCGCAGCAGTATGAGTCCAACCCTGATTTTCCCGACCGTGAGGAGCTTTTTTTCCCGAGAAAGACAAACCTATTTGATTCTATATTGTGAGGTTTTCAGATTTTATGATTGCAGAATCTTCCCAGGATCTGCGTCTCTATTGGTGCTGGCAATCTACCACTGAGACGGACCGTCATGCCCACCTGAACCAAGTGGGAACCCAAAGTTCCGGTCGCATAAGTGCTGCCCAAGCTCAGTCTCTGCAGTGATAACCTGAGTTCGGATTGCACTCCCCAATATGTTCCATGTGTGCATTACCAACAGGATTTGTTTTACATCACCTTTTTTTGAGGTCAAGTCCCATCGTGGCAGCAGCCCCAACCGGACATCTCCGATCTGGGGCAGCTATTGGGGAATTGGGAGGCAAAGGTGCTGGTAAGGGAAAGGACCCCGCCGCAAAACCAAAACCGAAACCGAAGCCCAAGACGGCCCCCAAAGCCAAGACTCCACTTCAGGAAGCCACTGCGGTATCTAAGCTGTATTGAGTTATATATATATAATATATATATATATAATGATATTCCCATATTACCTAGTATATTGAATCTCACTAGCCGTCACCATCCTAGGCAATGAAATCTTCAGCAGATGCAATTCTGGAGTGCAAGTCATGGCGTTCGAAACTCCAAGGGGCGGGGTTGCAGGGATCTCAATTCAATATAGGTGTTGGGTATGAAAGCGAAACAAAACCACCTGAATACAAGTGCCATTTTACATACCATGTCACCTGTTTTAGATGAGCCTAGGCCTGAGCATATGGTGGATGCCATGGTGAAGGACACTGGTGTGCATTTGGCGACTATTGAAGCCAAACGTTCCTCCTTGGAAACCTCCCTTGCTGAGGGCAAGCCTGATGAAGAGATTTTGGTGTCCACACAGGGACTTGTTCAGAGTGTAAAGGATTACAAAGCTGCGGCAACCCATGTGAAGAAGGTCAGTAGCAAACCCAAGGCTAAGAAGGCCGAAGCCAAGGAACCTGACCAGCAGCCTGGAGCTTGAGCATCTGAAGATGCTGAACCTCGGGGACGGGCGACTGTCCTGAATAATCATTTTGCTTTTGGATTTTAGACATCTTTAAGACGATTTAGACCATCAAAAGATTAATACAATCCAGATTTTGAGCTGTCCCCGGGGCCTGGGTTTTGTGGCAGTGAGAACATTGTCACTTCTGGCATGTCACTTCAGCTGGTTGAGAGCTAGGACCAAACCTCTGCAGCCAAGCTCAAGTATTTTGCCCAAATACGATTTACATTCTGTGCGCAAACTTCGGGAGAAAAAATGGAATGCATGGACTTGGGCATATTACAATGGACTTTGAACTGGAGGTCTTTCTTTAGAAGTTTCTTCGATTAAAATCTTAATCCTATCCAATTATTCATATCAACTGGTTCAAATCAAGAAGCTTGAGAAGAACACATGGGGTTGAAACTTGTACTATATATTTCTGTGCACCAGCCCCCAACCGCAGGTCGGATTGATGAGTCCGAGATGCCGTTTGCCGACACGCTTCTAGCAAGCCTTGGCCGGGGTGCAACCAGCTGCTATGAATTGCAAGAAGCTGCGCAGTCAATGGTGTTGGAAAGCAATGGATCATGTTCGAGGGTTACACGCTTGATTGCGCGAATCGGTTGTCATGGGAAATACCCTGGAAACTGTGAACGGGACCTTTATAGAGCTCTTTCTCTTCCAGTAGATGCTTAGCATGATATTAACAGTTTGTTATTCTTTAAGAATCATATCCAACAAAATATTATATTTTCCTGAAAAAATAGATTACACCTATTTACTGCCCAAAACTGTGTTGAGGAACCTTGGATGGTGGAAGTCCCATGCAAAGATCCACATGATCGGACCAAAACCACAACGATGAAAGTTCCAGTGATCTTACCGCACGAATTGCTCAGTTGGCTTGCTGAGAATGGCCGGTTCTACATAGCCCCAAATATCATCAAAGATTTCTGGGACAGATGGAAACAATTCAAGCCTTACCATCCTGCCACCGATGATGGCATTCACAACCCTGTGGCTATTAGCGGAGACGATGCAAAATACACTTTGGGAGGAGCCAAGATCATCATCATTTGTATTAGCCTGGTGTGTCTTGATCGTGCTAAGAGAAGCCAGTCCAATGACATTCGCACACGAGGCCAACCATATTTTTTTTTGAAATGGTAATATTATGGTGGACATCACCCCCAAATGTATCCAATCCCCAAAAAAAGTTTCAGGTCAGGGATGTTTCACGCCCTGCCAGGTCTGGATGTGAACCGACTTCTTCTGGCAACATTTAGATGTGAGCTATGTCTAGGACCTGCCACCTTGGACCCTTTGTACAGGGTGATCGTTTGGAGTCTGAATGCTGCTGGGTGGAGAAACTTACCGTGGTGAACCCAAAATAAACCTAGCATTAATTTGGAGATGGTATTTATCAACCACAATGTTGGGAGTTGTTTGTGTTTGGGTCTATCTCGTAATTGGCAACAACTTATATATATATATATATATTAGGTTAGCGCGGGGATTTAAAAAGGAAGGCCCAATCTTGGTGTTTGACCATGTCTGGAGAAACTTAGGTGGCATATGGTGGTGCCTTTCCATCGGTGGATATGGAGGGACGACCATTGACTGGAGCTCGTGCAGCCAAAGCTGGTTCCAAAATCCATGGTGGGCCATATTCTCTGGCATCTATCCGGTGGGGTGTATTAAACATAGAATTTTCAATATACATCAATGTTTTTTGTACATAGCTCCCAACAGCAATGAGGTTATCAATAATAATAACAGTGGTATTTGACACAAAGTTCCCTGATCAGGGGAGATTGGAAATGGCACAGGGAATCTTGAAACCTACGACGACATTGGACTTGGAAATACGGCATATGTTTCAAATGCTTCGCCACAGCAGGGTATGGCCCCAATGTGTGGCTTGCACTCAGGGCCACTATTTTGTTTTACCATTTCCTGGCAGTAATATTAATAAACATTTTCCCAAAACTTGTTTAAGTTTCTACCTCTCAACAGCTTAAAATATGAATGTATGCCACAAGCTTAGGTACTATGGCAATTTCGAAGGAATTCCCCGGATGAGCACAGCTCAATTTTTTACAAAGGCCTTGAACCTTGGCTGTGGGTTACATTTTATCACCCTCTGTTGGTGGCAAAGGAATTCCAAGTGTTCACCGGGATATTGTTATGACCTTTCTGCTTGCAATTCAGGAAGGGTTTCATCAACCCCCTGGCATTCACAGTGGGCTTTGATCCCACCATGATTCGCTATTGCCTAATGCATACGTTGCACTTGGGCTTAGCACATTTTTGCAATGGTGGTGCCTTACTTTGCCTCATGAGTTTTGGTTACTTCAGCACCTTGGGATTTGATGAGGTAATCTTTTGAACAACTTTCAACCCTGTCCTACTTGTTCGCTTGAACCTTCTAAGGTGATATTCCCCCCTAAAAATATATCTCACCACTATATTGGGATTAGCCCACCAAGACAACTGCAGCCTTCAGATCCCATGCGGCCATGCAGCAAATGCCAAGGCGAAGGAAGGACATCGCCAGCGCCAACACTTTCGGAGCAGCTCGAGGTCGGCCATGAAACTACATGGGTTAGCTAAGCATCCAGCATCAGTATACGGTGTATATATATATTATTATATTATATTATATGATAGTAGTGCTCCAGTACGTATTTAAAGTAGATATATTCCATCTATATTCAACTTCGTAGGTGATTTTTGGCTACAAGACCTCGTAATTCTCCATCTACTTTAACCATGTTTGGGATCTTTTCGGACAGTGTGCAGGTGCTCACCATGCGTTTCAGGAAGTGGATCACTGCAAACTCCATTCAGTCTTTGGATGCAATTCAATCATCAATTTTCTTTGGGGTATTTTGAGATTCCCAGGCTGTTCCATTCCTATGTGTATTTTGGGTTACCTGACCTCTACCATATCTAGGCATGCAGCCCAGTTTATCACCATTGGCCATTTTGATGCAATTCCTGGTGAACTGCGCTTGAAAGCATATGGCACTCGGATCATGATCTCTTTCTTGGCAGTTTGCCTTCGCTCTTTGTGCGAGCAGCTGGATGCTTCACAGCAAACTGATGAGCTCAGACTGTGTTCTTTGATGATGACCCAATTGTCAAATTGGAATTTGGACTTAGAGAATTGCCCCATTGACCTGACCGAAGAGCAGGCAGAACGTCTTTATGCTACGGGCATGGAGCATCCAGCCATGCACTCTTTTAGAGTATTTTTAGTTATTTCAACCCCTAAGCATCCAGCACTAGTATATATATATTATATATAATTATATAATATATGTTTGACCACATGACCTATGATTGTGAACAAACACTTTTTTTTGAAGAGTATTTTTGCTGGCGACATTTTGAAACGCTCAGGTTTTGCGATACATACAAAGCACTGAACTTGCTCTGTTTTGGGCGTGGGATTGTTCGATATCCTTTGCGTCCAAAACTCCATGCACCATGCCAGCACTAGATTGATCTGTGATGGTTGGTTCATCACCCTTGGCCAAACAAATTCTGAAAGCAACCCTGGGCAACATCTTCAACACCTGAGGCATACATGGAGATTTTGCTGGAGCAGCGGGACTTCCGTGAGTCATGCCGTTCCCTGAAGGAATATAGTGTTAATATCATGTTCGAAATTTATATGTGACTATTTTTCTCTTTGTTTAGGGTTGGGGTCCCCTTCAATGAATCAAACAAAAGCTCATAAGGCGCGTCACACTGCTATGGTGACGAAGATTTCATGGGATCTATGAAATCCCTGGCGAGAAGGGTTCATCGATGCTGGACTTTGGTAAGTACAAGTTTGTTTTTTTATATGGTTTGTTCTTTTCAAGGGATGGTTAGCAACCTTGAGTTATGTTGATTCCTGGAGTGGAGTAAGGAAATGCACTTGAACTTCGCGTTTGCATGCGATGGCTGATCCGGGTAAAACACCCACGGTTGAATCATGCTCTTGAATGAGGAAAAAAACTGTGCAACTTGTGAGCATGCATCTGTCGAAATCTGTCGGAAATAAGAGTCGATTTGATGTAGGCAAAAATCACCTACGGAGCCTCTGTTAGAGGTCATGTAGCCAAATATCACCTACGAAGGCGAATGTATATAATATATACCTACGCTGGATGCTTAGGGATAGGAATACTGGTGAAAAAAATGGGGAATATATATGAACACATGGGATTTTAGAACTGGTAGGAATATCATGGAATATCAATTTGCATAGAATGGGGGTTATACTCTGGTAATCAAACATGGCTAGCTGGAAAATCATCGAACTAGATGGGATAAACCTTGTGTCATCCCCCTTTCAAAATCTGACTGGTAACGAGATTCCTTCTTGGATATTGCTTAGTATATCTTAGTATAATCCCCGAACTACTGTAATCATTCACCAACCATCATTTGTCAATGATATCCATAGATCCTCATAGTTTGATGCTTAAAACATGTTAAAACCACTAGAATGTGAGGCCCCCAGTCGATAGCGTTCAGTTAGTTTGTAACTCCAATGTCACTATGGTTTATGGTATTTATAACATTTTATAACTATAGTTACTGGGGCTTTTGTTAAACCAACAAACATATCTTGGGGGCCTAAAAAAATCTATGAAATCACCGGAAACATCAACCGGTTCAAGCGAGGCGATATATCTGGAAATTCTCACCGAGCACGGTGCGCCAAACTTAGGGATGCACTTCCACTTCAGTGAAAATATGATAAATTTAATGTCCATAGTATTCCAAAATTATTGGGGGCTTATCATATTATATCATGTAAAATATTATGTTATGTAAAAAATCATGTAAAAAATAAGGTGGTGCCAAAAACCAGTTTTTTTAGTTGGTTGATAAACAGTTCTACCATGAACCATAGTTATTGGAGTTATAAACCAAATGAACGCTATCTTGGGGGCACCACCTTGTATATCATGTTATATCATCTGGGTAAATTATAATATTTCACTAACCTGAATTAAGGCCATTTGGGGATGATTCCCCTTACTAACTATGATTTCCAGTGAGGTCGCAGTGAGATCGTTATAATTTACCCAGATATCATGTTATATCCTGAAAAATTGATGGTGCTATTCCCATGGCACCGAGCCGAAGCGCTGCATCCATGGGGTTTTTGAGTCCACCAGTTGATCAGTAGCGTCATCCTGCTTCCATTCGAACAGTCGGCGCTAGCGTCGACTGAAAAACGAATTGGTCATGAAATAGATCATGGGGATACCATGAAATATCAGGGGATATAAATAACAGATGTAACCAACAAGTGGAAACATGTAGGATTAAAAAAACAACTCCCAATATATGGATTATATTATATATATATTATCAATACAATCGATCATATACCCATGACGGATCCATGGTGCTGCTATATATGCTAACATGGATCCCATCAATATACCCCAGTCATGTTAGCATATATATCAGCACCACGGATCCTATGGGTGTGTGATCCTCTGATTCTGATTGAAAATGGCCCGCCGTTGTTGACGAATTTTTGCCCGGCCTGGTAAACGTTTACAGAAAAAGCTATTGAAAATGTCCAATATTTATAGTTGATTTACCCATTAAAAATTGTGATTTAACCATTAATAATGGCCCAGTCGAAATAGTGGATTTACCATGGGAAGAATGGGGATTTTCCATAGTTGGTTGGTGGTTTCCACCTACCCCCCTGAAAAATGATGGAGTGAGTAACAGTTGGGATGATGACATTCCCACTATATGGAAAAATAAAATTCATGTTCCAAACCACCAACCAGTTGCGCTTGTTTTTTGTCTGGCAACCATTTCCATCAAACCAACAACCTGAAGAATTGAGCCATTTATTTCAGCATAAACATTATTTTCCGGCCAGATTGCATCGTAATCATTGAAAGGGGGAATAAACATATTGTAAATCCAACCCCATAGGATCCATGGTGCTGGTATATATGCTAACATTTGGGGCATATTGATGGTAAATGTTACCATATATATAGCATACATGGATCCTATGGGATATTGTAAATCCATGTAAATCCAACTAAAAGTGGTTTAGAAAACGAACAATGGGACTTTGAGCAACAACATCGAGAATTTAAGTACCAGCGCAGAAATCAGGATGTGTGAATTGGGAAATCGTCAATACACTGAAAATATGAGGCGTGGGAGGTATGGTCTTTCAACCACAATTAGGGATTCATCATACGGGGCAGGGAACCCTCCATAACCATCTTTTAAAGCCCGCAAATGACAAATAACCATCTTTTAAAGCCCACGAATGACAAACTGCTTGGTGGTTTCAACCCTACCCCTCTGAAAAATGATATAAATGATAGACATTGATGGACTGAGTAACAGTTTCAACCACCAACCAGATAACCATTTTTTAAAGCGACAAATGTGTGCCATTTTTCGGATGAAACCCTCCAACTTCGGGGACGATGTCGACGATGTCGTGGGGATGTCGCCACTGCGGGATGCCACGGCGGAGCTCAGTTCCCTTCACAACCGCAGCACGCGTATGTTGTAGGTTTTGAAACCATATGAAACCATGCAACTCTAGATGTATCCAGCATAAATTCTAGTTAGCCTAGTTGTAAGTTATAAACTAAGTTATACCATGTTATACCAAGCCATCTACTGCATCTAAGGAGCCCCTTCCTGTCCCCGGTCCTGTCCTGTCACCGGAAGGAGGCTCTTCGGGAAATAGGACGCAGTGCAAATGTGCGCCAGGAAATAAGAGATACCTCCATACCAGCTTTGAAGATCTTTGAAGATCTTTGAAGGGCTTAAAGATCTAGGAAAAAAAAGGCTTGGGTGTGGATTGAAAATGATTGAAAGATTTTTTTAAAACCCTGATGAACATCCGAAAATTGCCCATGGCATTCCAAAACTGATCTAGATAAGAAAGAGATAGGCCTATACCTCAACGGTGAGTATATAGTGGAACTGCGACCATCCCCTCAGACAAGACAATAATGACTGCACGTTCGTTGGTTTCCCAAACGATTCGTAGATTCATGAGGATTCAGAAGTACCCTATTACTGTGTGCTCAAACATGGCAAATCCGCTGGAAAATCCCGCATTTAGAACATTTACTTCGATGACATTCCTATGAAAAATCCATCAATTGGGATGACCTTCAGATGGTCATGTTTTCGGGGACCTTGGGGACCGGAGCAGCTATGACAAACTTTGCTGAAGCGAGTTCAGGCTTAGTTCCCTCTGACAGATAGGCGTACTTCCCCGTTGATGTCTTCCAACTTTGAAATCTCCATCGTAGTTGTATTATGTTTGTTGCGTTTTCTTCCCCAACGCTTCCGACTTCATTCCCTATGTGTCTAGCTTCAACCATCCAAATTCATCCAAATTCATGGTGACGCTTCAAAAAGATCTAGCTTTGTTTGAACATAGGATACCCCATAAGCCATCATACTTGTCCCCATAAATTGCGTTTGTTGGAGGATGTTGGAGGTATACTCCATATTCAGACAGGCCTCAACATTGTAGTGCTAGTTGTGTATATATATATATATATGTGTAAGTCTTATCTAATTTTAAATATGCATCTAATTGTACATATATATATAATGTAGTTATAAAAATATTATATATATATATATTCATTATACATATCATATCATATATATATATATATATATATATATTATACATTTTATACATATATTGCATATATCCCCATTCATATCCCATGTACTGATATGTACTACACATCCCGTTTCAAAACTATACTTTTCCACCTGCCGATGCGAGGCCAAACTGCCAACACCTGGAAAGGCCAAGCTGGAAAGGCTAAGCGATATAGGAACCCATAGTGGCGAAGAACATTTACCCTCTGGTAAATTAACTTGTTGACCCTGAAAATGACCAATTTATAGTGGAAACTAGTCTTCCAACCCCGGTGACTGCCAGGGTCTTTATATACCAGAGGGTAATGACACCATAGTTGACCATGATTAAATATGATGAAATGATATCAAATAGCCTCTGGATATTTTTTACATAGCCATGGAAAATGTCCCATAGAAATCGATGGTTTACCTTTTAAAAATTGTGATTTTCCATGGCTATGTAAAATAACCAGATGGTAACTTATTTAGTAGATTTCAGTAATGGTTAGTCACTTTGTTAACTTGAAAAAAAACTGATATTTGGCAGTGTAACATCGTGTAACTATGGTTAGTAAGTGGTGAAATCCCCTTAGTTATAAGCCATTTATAGATGGGTGAAGCCACAAAATGGGCACTTTCTAACCAAGGCCATTAACCAGTTAGCAAGTGGGGTGATCCTCCAAACTCCCAATCATGCCATCATGTGAGTACAAGGTGAGGCCCCCATTTACAATAGCGAAGTTGGTGAACATAACTATGTGAATTCTATGGTTTACGGTAGATATAAATAGAGATATCATGATATATCCAACTAGTTCATGGGTTTACAAACCAACAAACATAGTTGGGGCACCTCACAATGTAGATATCAACCATCCTTTTCCCCGTATCAGACTGGTGCCCTAGTTCGTGAACGCAAAGTTAGTGAACATAACTCCAATACCGTTTGGATTTATGGGGATAACAATATCTACCCTCTGGTAATTTGTTACAGTGTGCTATTAAAAATGGCAATTTACAGTTGATTTACCCAGCTACAAAATGGTGATTTGCCATTAAAAATATTCCCATTAAAAATCGTGATTTTCCCATTAAACATTGTGATTTTCCCATTAAAAATGGTGGATCTTTCCAGTTCGTTATGTAAACGTTTCCCAGACGGTGTTGAGGGGATTGTGAACCAACCTGCTGGGGAGATCCAATGCGAAACCAAGGCTTCGTTTGGGATGAAGTTTGCCTTTTCGAAGTGATTAAGATGCAATCATGTGGGTTATACATGGTTATACTACTCAACATTGGGACAAAACAATTAAGTTTTTTGTGCGGGAGTTTTTTCTACTGCATGGATAGCCTGAAAACTCAGAGGTCGAAGTGCAAAAACGAACACCCTTGGACCATTCATGGGTTCCTGGGCGTAACCTATCCATTGAAGGTTTTCTCTTTCCCCGAAAATTTGGCAACAAAATCACCGCCTTGAACAACAAACATCAACAAAGACTCGCCATGATCTTTGACAAATGAAGGCACATGAAACCATCACCCATGACTCATGACTACTAGTTGGTGGTTTCAACATGTCCAAAAGCAATCAGCTCATATCACCTCTGATCATCTTACGAAATAAAAAAAAAAATACAGATCCATGTTGTTCACCAACCAGTATGATCAAAATCAAATATCATCAAATCTCATAATTTGTATATATATATATATGTATATATATATTATACATATATCATATATACATAATATATATATATATATATTATATACATAATATACATATATCATAATATATATTATATAAATATAATATATATATATACTGCATGTGATATTCCGTATATTCCCGTTAAACAACGTTCCTCCAGTTTCAAACGTCCCAAAAGCTTTCCCCAATGTGTCCCCGCCAGGTCGGCGCCACCTCGTTCTGGTGAAAAATCGCAGTCGCTCCACCCAGGTCCGTCAAGTACATCACAGAGCTCCATTCCTGGTGAAATCACAGGGAAAATTCTGCTGAGTGCTGTGATGTACACTGGTTGGTGGTAGATTTCTACCCCTCTGAAAAATGATGGAGTGAGTAACAGTTGGGGTTACTATTCCAAATGGAAAAATAAAAAATGTTCCAAAGCACCAACCAGTACAGTAGCGTACCCTCTGGTGAACTAACAGAAAAAGCTATTGAAAATGGCCATTGAAATAGTAAGTTTTCCCATTAAAAATAGTGCTTTTCCATAGTTATGTTAGTTTACCAGAGGGTAGATTTCATGATCTGCATGCTCCAAAAGGAAAAAGGGGCTGTGAACTGGCATGACTATGATGATATTTCACAATATTTTGCATAAAATATCAAAATTAGATATAATTAGTCATAATTCCGAAACTGGGAAGGCTAGTCCTAAGGATAGCCATATTGGGCACGATTCTCAAAGGTAAAAAACAATCCACAAAAGCCAGATTCGGATGTAAATGGATGTCTCTCTCTTTCTCTCTCTCTATATATATATATATGGTGCCCATGATCGCGGGTCATACACCCCATAGGAATTGTCACATACATCTCTGCTTGGTAGTATAAACCTATCCCCAAAATATGCTCGTGATCTCAACCAATCATCCCAAGTATGATTGGGAAACAAAAAATACATATAAAAATCATATAAATACGTGGAACATCGTGGAACGAAAAAACATATATGATGTGTGTTCAAATGTCCAATAACTGGGCCATTTTGTGGATGATTCCCTTTCTAAAAAAATGAGGTCGGAGCCCGCTTTCGGCGCCGATTAGGCCTCCGGGGACCCGGAAATTGTACCCCCACATCAGTCGTGATGACCATGACTTAGGGTTAACCCATGGTGACTGAGGGATCCCCCATTTTAGGAAACTCCCTAATATTGACAGTCAAGTGAGAATTCCAAGGACAAATAAATCCTCAAGAGCATGCTTCGGGTGAATGGTTGAGTAGGCCTGCTTTGAATGCCCAACAATCTCAAGCGGCTTCTCTGCAAAATTCCACGCGGAAAGGACATGACGTCGTGACGTCACAACTTAATGCCAGTTATTCTCAAGTCCTTTTGTTGCATCTCAATTTTGTTTTTGTTTTTTTTGGATCATTGAGCTCTTCAATGGTAAAGTGAACCAAGGTTCTCATGATTCCAAGTGATAAAAAAGGGGCCCACTTTCCCTGAGGCACCATGACTGGTGGTTGTCATGACACTTTTGGATTGGTTTCCAGGGAGTTCGATGACCTTTCTATCGATTTTAAGAGGTTGCGGGGCAAATGAAACTCACATCAATATATAAAATCCCATCAACCAAACATCATTTATCAACTAGATCATCATCTTGAATGTTAAAAAACATCGCAAAATCATGCAAAACCCATATTTTTTTCTAGTTTTTGTGGGTTAAATCACCATTTTCCATGGTTAAACTACCAGTTTCCATGGTTAAATCATCATTTTCCATGGTTAAATCACCATTTTCCATGGTGAAACCGCCATTTTCCGTGGTGTTGCGAAATTACCAACACCCGCCCGCGGCCGTCGCTTCGTCCAGGTCGCAGGATGGGACTTCAGTGCCACGTCCGAGCCCAGCGGCAGAACCAGATTGCAGTCGGTATGGAAGACCTGCGATCTAAGTGCAAGGTGGCTCATCCCACTTAGTAAGTGGGTTATAATTCCATTAACTATAGATATATCATATATAAATCCTATAAACCATACAATGTGAGGCCCCCAAGATATAAGTTGGTTTATAACTCCAATAACTATGGTTTATGGTATTCATAACTATAGTTACTGGGACTTATAAACCAACTTATATCTTGGGGGCCTCACATTGTATAAACCATAGTTATTGGACTTATAAACCAACTTAGCTAACGAACTGGGGCACCACCTTCTGGGAAACATAGGGGCGTTTTTCGCGGGGAAAATACGTTGGATGAGCTATCGCAATTTCAAGGACGTTTTTTCAAACAAAACCACCATGAAAGCCCGTAAAAAACAAACCACCATATCCACCGGGGTTCATGTTGGCCAATACCTTGGAGGTTTCATGTTTTTTTTTCCCTTGGTTCAGTTCTTCAGTGACCCCAAAAAAAGTGAACCAGGGGGCCTTTGGAGGATCCGTGTTGTCGGTATCTTGCCACCACCACTCCGCTCCCGCGCTGTCTGGCAGGAGATCTGCCAAACCTCAACCGGAGGCAGCGATGGTAGGTCGGAATCGTGTATTTGGGGTATTTTAGAAGCCAAAACTGGATAAACATGGTGATGTTTCATGGGATTTGCTAGGGATTCATGGGATTTAATTAGATAGCTACAAGGCTATAAGTTAGTTGAACTGGCGTCTTTTGACGAACATGTCACGGGTGGTTTGAGCACCAGCTGCTTCCTGGTGTTTTTTTAAACCAAGGATAGAACCACTTGCTCGAAAGATGCGGCTGGTTGATGGTTGGTTGTGAGGCTAAAGGAAGATACGAAAACTCATTGGTTATGGAAATTGTATTGAATATTATATAATAAGGATGAGTAAAGATTGGGAACGAATCCGATACGGGAACCGATGACCAAAGTGCAGCTTCGGTGTCAGAGGCCAACCATGCATATACGAGGTCGACAATGCCGCATTTGGATCGGTTTGCGACCGTCACCGTGCACATAGCTTGTAATAATTCGATACATGTGTTGATTTCATTGGAACGAGTCACATTCAAGCACTGTCAAGCATGAATAAAGTCACCAAAAATAAGTGAAAATCACGACGAGTCAACGTCACATCTGTGTCAGTTTTCTCACACTTATTAGATCAGGCAGTTGACTCATTTATTCTGACGTCCTTTACCCAGTGGTTGGTTCGTCAAGAAGGGCTTCCTCCAATTGAACAATCAATTGTTCAAGAATGTTTGTTCAAGAACTGGAAGCGGGCAGTGCTCAATTTTTGAACACCACACATTTTAGGCTTCTAAAATTATAGAAACCTGCTAAGGAGGTATTTAAATCCGCACAGCAAAACATCCGGAGTGATTGTATCCACCATGATATATCCACCGTTTAAATCGAAACCACCATCAAACTAGCATCAAACCAACAATAAAGCCAACCCCCATGAAACAAACCCCCATGAACCCCCGCGGATTGCCATGAAATTCCCAAATTTCAGGGGACAAAACGTTACTCAACCCCTCAAAAACTCCATGAAGCCTGGAGCTCGCCGAAGTCGGCCAATCAGTTCATCCACCGGATTGCCAGGTAGCTCCGGGCTGGCCTCAGACTGTTCCATGTTCCACCCCTACATTTCATGGGAAAATCAAAAAGGTTTCCGGTGATCTTTCCAGCCAAGCCATTGATCTTTGCCAGGTTGATTCAATGACAAGAAGTACCTCACCTCAGGACTAGGTCAGGCCATGTAAGGCCTAAATGTCAGGAAACAGTCCCCAAAAAATTGCCTTCAACATGGCAGCTTCTAGCTCCGTACATGGAAAAAAACAGATGTTGCACCTCCACTTCCCATCCCATTCTGCTGCTTGGTTCATAGCTAACCCTCTAGCTCATATAACCCCCCCAAATATATATATATATATATATATCATATTTATATATATATATATATATGTAGAATATATATATATACATGTATATATATATACATGTATATAATCAGATCGGTTAATAACATGTCACAACCCCGGTGAGAACTCAACAGCCCAGCGTTTTTTTTTTTAACTTTCATGGCTAGGATTCCGCACCCAATAGGAGGCGGTCAATGCATCGGCAGGCGCCACGGGGAGAGGACAGTCGCTGAGGAAGTTCCGCAACGACTGCGAGGGGCGGCTCGGGGCACCGTTCGAAGATGTCATGCTGCCTTTGTGGTACACTGAAAACGAAGCAAAAACACAGGTGAAACAAAGGTGAAGCCCTGTAATCAAAATGGGATTTTGGAAAATTTGGAAAATGATGTTCCTGTTCCCATGACGGATCCTTTTTCGGTGCTGCGAAAAAAATATGGTGTGCCATGGATCCCATCAACAAAAACCCCAGTCATGTTAGCATTAATCTACCAGCACCAGCCGGATCCTAGATAGCTAAGTTGGTTTATAACTCCAATAACTATGGTTTATGGTACTTATAACATCTTATAACTATAGTATACTATAGTTATTGGGGCTTATAAACCAACTTATAACTGGGGGGCCCCACCAAGTTTGCTGTGATGAGGTGAGATTTCAAGAGGCTATCCCTCCACGTGTTCTTGGATGAATGGCATAGTCGATGCTCGCTTATTCGGAGACTCCTCAGAATCGGAAAAGAGTCCCTATATATATTAGCAACCCCCAAAAAAAAGAGTGGGAAAGTTGGAAACCCACAAATATGTATAAAATATCATCAACATATATCAACATCATCTATAAAACCTCTTGGAAACATGTTTCTTTCTTTTTGGGGATGCCTGTATACTGTGTATAATCTATATATACATATCCACCAAATGTCCATCTTCAAGGGACAGTTTGCTTAGTCATAATTTTGTGTAGGTGGTTCAGAGGAGTCCCTTAAAAACCATCCTACAATGTCTGAATGGGCACCCTCAACATCTATATAAGTTTCTAAGGTCTATCTTTTTAGCCCTAAATTTCAGGCAGAATCCCCTCAAAATATGGCCAAGTTCAGAAAGTGGCACACTTCAAAATTAGTTTACCGTTTCGGAAGAAATTCGGAAGCATCTGGTTATTTAACATAGCCATGGAAAATCCCCATGTTTAAGAACGGTAAACCATCTATAAATGGGCAATTTTCCATGGCTGAGTTAAATAACCAGAGGGTAGGGATTTGTTTGGTGCACTGACCATTTGAATCATTTGCCTTGTCATTTCGGCGGGGGCTACCCCGCTGAGCCCTCAAAATCGCCTCGGCTTCCTCTGGGCAGATCATCTCTTCCAACAAGAAAGCGCCAGCCATGGCGGAAAGAATGGAGAGATGGTGCTTGAATGGTGGTTTAATGTGAATATAATGTAGCTTGATAGGATTTAGTGGGGATATAGTCGATATAGTGGGGGTTTAATGGCATTTTAATGATGCTTTGGAAACTCCGAAAGTTTCAGAATCCTCGCGTCTTGGAGTTGACATCCATCTGAGAAACAAGAAAATAAGAAGCGGGGAAAGAAAGCCGAAACCCAGAAGAAACCATTGGAGATGGCGCCAAAATTTTCGCGCTCACGAATTTGGATGGCTAGTAAAAAATAGCGCTCTATATACCAAAACAATGATGACATCCCAATTCCAAATTCCAAAATATTTCCGCACACATGGCTCACTTCATTCACTGGGTTGGTTTAAGGGAAAAATTGGAACCGGAAACCCCCATGATCTTCATGGTAAAAACATGTAAAAACCATGGTTTCCGGTTAAGATTTTCCCAACAAAACCAATCCAGTGATTCATGACTTGTCCTGAACTTTGGGCACACTTTTCCTCATCCGGCCCAGCTGCGGTAGCGAGCTTCTACAAAGGATAGAGGTTTTGGGCAGGGTCAAAATCATCGACAAAGGCAAGTGGGAGAATCCATCCCCAAAGATATGAACTACCATCTGGTTATTTAACATAGCGAACTGGAAAATCCCTTATAAATGGAGGTTTATAGCTGGGAAAATCATCTATAAATGGGCCATTTTCCATGGCTATGTTAAATAACCAGAGGGTAACTCAAAAAAAGTTCAGACATAATGGCATATAGCCGACCAAAACTGGATTCTAATCAAAATTGGTTGCAATATGTTGCAATCATAGGAGCATGAACAACAAAAAACAGTGAAAAAAACTGACAAATCACTGACGTCATACTGGGCTTTACCCATAAATTGCTGATAGGTGCTATCGGGGTTGTGGGTCCACCCCAAAGGACAACGAAACCAACGGAGACCCAAAAACCTTAGCAAAAAAGCGAGAGGACATGGGTCAAGAGGATGCGAGACAAAAAAATGATGAATCATCACCCATAGGATCCATGTATGCTATATATGGTAACATTTACCATCAATATACCCCAAATGTTAGCATATATATATATATACCATACATGGATCCTATGGGTCATGGTTGGATAATGTTAACCTAGGATTTGCGAACCACACCCCGGTTTTATTTCATATGGGCATCATTTTTACTAGCAATTCAGACAACTTTTTTTTGGGTGTGACCACCCCATTTTTTTACAGTCAGGGTTTAGTAATCCTGGGTTGACATTACCACAATTGACCAAGTCTCTACATCCATTTGTCCACCACATCAATCTATTAGATCATTCTGCGGCATGTGCAGGACCCTCTTGCTGGTTCCCTCTAAATCAAACATGTTCCACTTGTTTTTTTGTACAAAACATGAAATGGAGGTTTCCTGAAATGGGGGTACCCCCAAATCATTTTATATTGGGATTGTCCATGACAAACCAACAATTTTCGGGTACCTCCATTGTAGGACACACTAAATACCATCTGGTAAACTAACACAACTATGGAAAATCACCATGTTCAATGGGAAAACCCACTATAAATGGCCATTGTCAATAGCAAACTGTTAGTTTACCAGAGGGTAAAATCCCAAGAAAACCTATCACCTTTTAAAATATCAACTCTGGGACGATGCCCGGCCTGTGCATGATGCTGTGCCGCAGCCTGAAGCAATCATCACCAGGGAACGAAGACATCACATTGACATTGTGAGGCCCCCCAGTTATGTTTGTTGCTACATTAACTTATCAACTATACTATAGCATACAAGGTGGTGCCCCATAGTTCGCTAAGTTGGTGCAAATAAGTCCAATGTCACTATGGTTTTTGTTGGTGATATATCGAACTAGTTAATGGGATTATAACCCATTTATAACTTGGGGGGGCGCCACCTTGCATCTACTGTAAACCATAGAACTCACCTAGTAATCGGTTGGAGGCCTCACCTTGCACATTGTGTTGGAACATCCCAAATATCAGGTCATGCAGAGCCAGGTTGATCATCAGCTCATGAAATACCATAGATTATCACATGCATATGGGGAATCCACCATGAAATTTGTAAAAAATTGGTGGTATACAGTGGTATGCATTGGTATACACAATCTTCAGGTCCACACCTAAATATCATAGTGTTGGCATTTCTTGGCGATATGTCCATGTGTATAATCATGCCCCGTTATTTGGTACAGCAAGCATCCCATGTGAACTACATCTGCATCCCCATGAAATAAAAAAAACAAAATTTTACCCTCATAAACTACAGCCCAAAATGGTGGTTCAAGATGATTTGGGCCCCCAAATCCATAGCAACTCCCATTTCCATCCATTTCCCACACGCAGCTGGGAAATGGGAAATACGAGTATCTAGACTCTAGACCCTCCAAATACCCAAAAAATTGGTAAATACCCAAAAAATTGGTAAATACCCAAAAAATTGGTAAATACCAAAAAAAAATTGGTACAAACGGAGGGTCTAGGTCCAGGTATTTATCAGTGGGAAACTTCCATCTCCCGGCTCACCTCTTCAGCCTCCTTGGAAAGTTGAGCCAAACGCTCCCGTGCCACCTGCGATCTCCGTTGTAAAAAAATGGGGGTTGCTGTGATGGTTAACTTTTAATGCTTATCAGTTGGTTCATAGACCCATTGAGTTATATATATATATATGTACATAATGGTGATTTTTAATGGTGATTTATGGTGATTAAATTAAGGCAATGATTAACAATCATGGATCCCATGACGGATCCTTTTTCGGTGCTGCTATTAATATGGTGCTCCATGGATCCCATCAACAAAAACCCCAGTCATGTTAGCATATATACCAGCACCATGGATCCGTCATGGGATATATATATATATATACATACTGTGGGGTGTATTTTTTGTGTGGTAAAAATCTGGTGTTCACCCAATAACATGTTTATGGGCTGGCGAAAATTATCCATCATTGCCTACCTATGTTAAGCACCAGCTGGCGAAAAACAGATGGCCGAGAATAAGCTGATGGTCACCATGTTCACAAACATCACTGACATAGCACAGCACAAAGAATTTTGCTCAACGAGATCCCCGTGTGTTTGATATTATTACCCTCTGGTAAACGAACAGTTTGCTATTGAAAATGGCCATTTATAGTTGATTTACTCATTGAAAATTGTGATTTTCCATAGTTATGTTAGTTTACCAAAGGGTATCAAAATGCCATAAGACCTATCATATAACCTATCATACAACCGACGGGTTACCATCTGGTTATTTAACAGTTCGCCATGGAAAGATCGAGCATTTTCAAGAACGGTAAACCATCTATTTCTATGGGCCATCTAAAAACCATGGCTATGTTAGTCATAACCAGAGGGTAATTGATACCCTCTGGTAAACTAACATAACTATGGAAAATCACCATTTTTAATGGGACAACTCACTATAATTAGGGTATGTTCAATAGCTAGAGCTAGTCATAACCAGAGGGTAATTGATCATGAAATCTGGGTAAATTATAATATTTCACTAACCTGAATTAAGGCCATTTGGGGATGATTTCCCTTACTAACCATGAATCCAGTGAGGTCGCAGTGAGGTCGTTATAATTTACCCAGATGAAATCATCGTCAATTCCTCCTCATCAAAAAACAAAGTGGGACGGGCCCTGGGACCCTGGGGCCCTGGTTCCACCTTCTAAGGCACAACAGGCCTGGTGATTTGCTGGATCCCACAATGTGAGGCCCCCAAGATATGTTTGTTGGTTAAGAAAAGCCTCAGCAACTATAGTTATAAATACCATAAACCATAGTTATTGGAGTTATAAACCAACTGAACGCTATCGAACGGGGGCCTCACATTGCAGGTGCTCTGGCATCTCCGTTGGTCACATCCACATCGTTGGTGAAAATGGGAATGGGATTCCCAGCCGAAAGTTTTCCCAGCGATGTTCAGGTTCAGCCCATAGCAATGGTTGGTTGAGAAGCCATATCTGGTTGCCGGTTGACCTACCCATCTTGAAAAATGATGGAGTTCGTCAATGGGCAGGATTATTCCATATATGAAATGGAAAATAAAACATGTTCCAAACGACCAACCAGCATATCACCCTTTGATCACTAGTGATATTAAGCCAATGAATGACCATCATATAACCATTATATAACCATTGAAACCCCATCAATGATGACCATGTTAGTACTAATAGTCCATTAGTCCATTAGTCCATGGTTTTTGTTCGTCATAGGTTAAAACTGGATATCATCAAATAACCATCATATACCTTCATATAACCATTGAAACCCCACCAAAAAATGATAAATGAAAAACGAGCGCCTGATTTTTTTGGATTTTTACGGAATATTGGGATATACTTCCACCATTACCCATAGGATCCATGGTGCTGCTATATATATATATGGTTTACCATCAATATACCCCAAATGTTAGCATATATACCAGCACCATGGATCTTATGGGTTATATAACCACCAACCAGCTCCATAAGCCAGCTCCATTCTCGGGATCACGGTGAAACCTCTTGGATCGTGGCCAAGTTCTTCTGCTGCGCCTGGCGCGAGATCGTTAAGGCGATATCGAATGGGCTTCCCCAACGGAGTAACCAATGAAATTTGGATGGCACATGATATTGGATGATAAATCTGGAGAATTTAGAGTAAATCTGCAAAAAAACATATAGATTCAAATCTATTAGAATAGTTTAGAAATGCTTAAAATTTTAAAAATCAACCCGCTTGGGCCCAGTGGTTGGAATAAAAAAAGTAAATGGCTGAAAATCACTGGATTTATCTCCGTTATATATATATTCATTGGATAAATCCATTGGATAAACATATGTAATCATTGGATATTAAAAACATATAAATGGATATAATCATATGTTTTTTTATATCCCCTTCTAGCTAAACATACCTCGAAATCTTAGTTTTATCTAATGACCTGCAAAGAGTTTTGCTTTTGCTCGGATATGTGATACAGTATACACCCATCTAATCACCAAAAAACAAACACATGATACAAAAGACATATGGGTGTGTCTGAAATCGGGGCACACCCCCGGGTCCCTTGCAATTTGGGGGGAAAATGGTAAACCGGTAAACCATCACAAAAAAAATCAGAACAAATATTTATATATATATATATATACAAATATCATACTAAATGTGTTTTTTTTAGTTAGATATTCCCATTTCACTAAATGTCATTGCAGCGCCCGCACCTCCGGTAAAGATGACGTGTCCTTTAGCACTTCCAGCAGACCTTTCAAGAGGAATGTGGGACTCGGCTCAACGACAAAAGGTATGCACCATGTTTATCAATACACGGGGATCACAATAGGAACAGAATGAGGATATAGTGGTGATACAAAGGAATAATGTATAGTCATGTATGTATAATATAAATATAAATATTTACAGATATCTGTATGAGTGTGTGTGTGTGTGCCATCGTCAAAAGATTGTATATGCTATAGTCATCCATCCCATAATGGGAAACCAAAGATAATGGGTACAGTCCAGTATAAATATAAATATATACATATGAAAACAAAATGATGACCATCCTCCAATATGGCTACATAGTCCATTGTTTGATTACGGCACATCTAGTGATGGCAACTTACAGTTTAAAATAGGATTAAAAAAAAAATGCATGTATATAAAATGTTGTAAGTAATTACAAGATAAGAATTTGGGTACCAAAGAAATCGATCAAGAACGATAATTCACCAAAGCAATCATGTAGTGGTGGTATTCAACAACAGAAAATAGGAATTTGATAGACATTCCATGGAATTTGGCCATACATCAAATATATAAAATACATGTTTCTGGGTAAATTATAACTACCTCACTGCGACCTCACCCTGGAACCATGCTTAGGATTCGGGGAAGCATCCCCAAGATAGCCGCAAGTTTCAGGTTAGTGAATTACTATAGTTTGCCCAGATGATTTATGTAGTGATTTTCATGGGGGATTTTTCTAGGGACGAGTAGAGCTGAGTATTGACTAATATTACCCTCTGGTAAACTAACATAACTATGGAAAATCACAATTTTTAATGGGAAAATCCACTATAAATCACCATGTTCAATAGCTACGTTAAATTACCAGAGGGTAGTAGCAATGACTGTGGTAAACCCAATAACACACCCACCATGTGGGGATGGTTTGATGCTTGTACACCCTAATGATTGTAATTTACCCCCTATTAGTATGGCCTATGTTGTGGGGAATATCCCCAGAAAAAAATTAGGACGACCTGTCAGGCCTGGAGAAATATCCTGGTGATTTTTCACGCTTTGCAAAGTGGAGAAAATCACAATTTTTAAAAGGGAAATCATCATGTTGTAGCTGGGTAAATCAGCTATTTCTATGGACCATGGCAGTAACTATGGCTTCCAGTTCGCTATGAAAAATAACCAGAGGGTATATATATTTCATCATCTTATTTAAAACTCGAAAACAAGTTAGGAAGCAACGTCCTAGCAATCCCAACTCTTTTCCACTCCAACCACACAGGCTACAGGGTGAAACAATGTCGAGATTAGGTCTTGAGCAGCTCGAAGCTACGGTATGTACAGTAGGTCTATGACATGTTGAGTCGGCTGGCTTCCCAGCGTTCCACCTTTGGTGAACGGGATTTTAGCTTCAGCCTCATGCCACAAACCTGGTGAACCGTACTCCTACTCTGCTATTCCAGGCTCGTAGCTCTGGAATTTTCCTACTTTGGATGATCAGTGGGCGGCACCACTGACCATTGTGTAAAAAGGGGCTTAGGTCGGTTGACCTAACAACTGCAGTGCCTCGTTCTCTAAGGCATATTCGATCTCTAACCAGCCAGACATCACGGCTTCCAGTGCTGATCGATCGATACTGCCTTTGGTTAGTCCGTCTGCAATCATGGACCTTGTGTCTGTCCAGTGCAGTCCTTGAAGGACCTTCGACTGCAGCAGATGTCTTACCCATCTCACATGGACAAGCAGTGCTGGCTCAGCTGGTGTTTTCAGAATTGGCGCGGTGACTGCTGCCGTCACTGACTTTGCGTCCAGGACCGCATGCAACTGGATCTCACTTTTGGTGAATCCCTCGAGGATTCTTTTTGCCAGGTTGTCGTTCATGAGTCCATACTGGAGTTCGTGCAGAGCCAGTCTTGTGAGCAGTCCCATGTCGATGGCATCTGTAGCAGCAAAGAGTTCGCTGCTGAAGGTTGAGCGAGTGACATGTCTTTGTGCTTTGGACACAAATTCCAGTACATGGCAAGTCGCCTTTGTGGGCGACCTCAACTCACTGGAATGCATCCGCATGGAGACAAGCCCTCTGACACTCAGTCCATCTTCGGAACGCGCCTTGAACCCTGAGTCGCTGAACTGCACCAGGCTATCAGGATACTTATCCATTGGGCGATACCGCAATCCACGAGGGTTCTTCTGCATCCAACGCAGAAGCAGGTTCAACCGTCTCACGTGAATTGGCTTCGGCTTTTGGCATTCTCGCTGCAGGGCTGTTACATACACTGCAGCATCCATTCTCGTCAGCAATGCGTATGCCACTGTCATGAGCAGACTCAGAAATTGCTTCTGCAGGTGTTCTGGCAGTGGCTCATCCGTCTTGGCATATGCTTCCGGGACAGCCATTTCCTTGATGGCTGCAATGAACTTTGCTTGATCCAACACGATGTCCTTATCTTGCGTGTGTCGAACACCGCAAAAGGTAAACGTGTTGTACTCAATGACCAATTTTCCAAAAGCTCTTGCCACATGGTCCACAAACTTTGCAATCAGTTCTTTTGGGCCCGCGATCTTCAGGTCATCCACGTGCTTGATCACCACTAACTGCAGTGTTCCACCTTCATCGTACAACAGCTCAAACTCTGGATCCAAGAACGAACTCCTCAGACCGAAGGCTGCTGTTACTTTCCGCAACTGCATTGAGAAGCACCGAGGTGCATCGCGGCACCCCGTGCCAGGCTTTAAGCAATGTAGCACTTCGGACCGTGGATCAAAATCCTCGAATCCTTTAATCTGCCTGAGACACGTTGTTCCCTGGGTGTTCAGCGTGAAGCTGACGTCACGCAGTGGCTTGTTGGTGGTGCCCGCCAACTCCTGATACGAAACTCCCTGCAGAAACGCTTTAGGGATGTCCGTGGATGCGAGCACCCACGATCGCAGTACTGTTTCCGACACCAACAGTCGTTGAGACAACCTGGATGCTGTAGCACTGTGATTGGTGTCGTTGTCACATCCTGACTCTTTGAAGCCACGAAGACAGAGGCGGGCACGTATGTGCCGCACCCCGCCTTTGAGCTTCCATTTCAGTACCCACTTTGTGTCAATGATGCATTTTGTTTCCGACTTCTTAATTCTTTTGAAACAGCGGAAACCATTCCAAGTGTTTAGTTCATCGAGCATTGCTTGAAGCACCTCAGTTGAGTGCTCCAATGTTTCCTGTTCTGTCAGAAGATCATCGTTCCGATCGATGACTACCTTTCTGGTGTGCGCTTCGTAAAATCGAAGCTCCACATGCTCATCGCAGTTGGGGAGTCGGTCAAGACCTTCCAGATATTTGCATTCTGGATAGTACGCCTCCAAGGCAGCATATGCTCCATACTCATCTTGGTCTTCCAGCGTGGGCAGTTCGTTTGTAACTTGCTGCAACTGCTCGAGTAGGGCATTACTGCTCAGGAAGCTGTCATCTTCTGTCACATACGCGACTTCTTGCCAACTGGGGATGGCTACTTCTTCCATGGCCTTAAGGCTCCTGGTCAGAGCCGGGCCACTGATTTCTTCAAGGGTCGTGAACACTGGCGGCACAGTGTCCTCCTCCTCGGCTGATATGGCAACGAATGCTTCGGCCAGATAATTTACATTGGGATGATCTGCCGGTATTCCGAATGCCTTTTCCAGTTCCTGGATTGTCACATGCGCTTCCTCTTCGTTACTTCCTTCGGGGATTGTGCTTAAGGGACCTCCCACACTTGCATTGTCGTGTGTGCTTGGTCCCGTCGCTTGGTTGGATGTGGATGAGACGTCACTCATCACTTCATCCTCTTTGATGGAGTTCTGAAAATCGTCTTCGGCTGTGACGGTCAGGTATTGAACAAAGCGAACATTTGTCCAGTTCTGACCTAACATGGCTACGAATGACACACTGGTGTCTTCGCTGTTCAGAAACTCCAAAGATCTTGTTCCTGCTGCGGTCCAAAAGACCGTCATGCTTGCTGCATATTCACTCTTCTTCGACAAGGTTCGAACACCCTTGCCAATTCTGACAGCTGCAAGGTTCTGCAACTGAAAAATCAATTCGGCTACGACCACTGCGGCTTGGTACACCATTTGGTGTCGCTCTGTGACTTTGGACATGCGCCACCCAGTGTTACTAGGGATGTTGCCAAGAAGCATTGTGTTTTCAGGTCCTGCTTTCATGTTATCCACGAATTCTTGCAGTACCTGCTGCGCTTGACCTGCTGTGCTTGACAGTGGTGACTCCATATCCACCATGTATGCTAGACATCTGCGGACATCTTGCAGGCGGCATGTAAGCACATCATCGCTGCGGGTCCTGATTCCAACTCGTCCATGCTCCAGACGAGACAGGTCACAGATCGTGGCCGGCCCCCTCCACCCTGAGACGTCTTTACTCATGGGTGGACGGTAGTATTCCACTTGCTCACCTAGGCGGTACTCGAATTCCTCGCCTGCTGGTTTGGTGAGTGTGTGGCTTGCACGTTTCAGCCGGTCTTGTGCGCTGGCCTCGGCAATGCATTGGATGGCTATTTCGCGCAATCGATGGGTGTGTTGCGCAGTCACGTGTGCTTCTGTGTCATCTGTCACAGACAAAGCGTCCGGTAGAAGAGGCGGTACTCTTCCCAAGACTGCTGTGTACGGCGACACCCCTCGAATGGATGTCAATGCGTTGCCTGCATATGTTGCTTCTGCCAGCACTCTGCTGAGTGGAAGCGATATTCCTTCCTCAGACAGCTGGGATGAAATCTTGTGAACCGTGTCACGAAGGACTTGGGTTCGTCGATCACATATTCGCACATGCTGGCCAGGTGCGGATGTCCTTTTCGTAATTCCCTTTAGTTCGAAATATTGGGTTGCTGCTGGGTCATCAAGTCCAGTTTCTCCATCAAAGATCAGGACTTGCATGGGTCCAAACACTGATATCCATTGGTCCAGGCCGTTCAGGATTGATGCAGTTGTCCTGTCGTGCAACACACAGGCAAAGCCCCACCTTACCCCTCTGTCAACGAGGTGTAGAACGGGCGGACTTGCGCCCTGGTGTGTGATGAAGATCAGATCGCCTTCCACTTCCAGATTAAATCCGGTTACCACGCGGTTCACCGCGATGTTGTCACTGGATGGCTTCTGCCACAACCGGCAGATTCTGCAAGTGTCCACTACTTCTGGCACGATATCCAGAATGGACTGCGGTAGGCCTGCGCTCTTGAGCAACTGGATCATTCTGTGGCTGCTTGCGTGCCACCAGCGTAAATGCAGCTTGCGGATGATCCTGCGCTGACCCGCCTCATTGGATAATCGCAGGCCTCGCAGGCTGGCAGAGATGTCAAATGAGGTCCAGTCAGACGGATCTGGCGTTTGGGCCTCACCCTCACGATAAGACCTTCGCACTCGTTGGATCTGATCTGGCCCCCTTCCTGCTCTGTCGGCAGGAACCAGCTGCAACTCGTTGCCCTCTGCGCTAGCTGGCTCAGCAGCAGCTTCCACGGCGGGACGTACTCCGCCGGCTTCTTCAGGTCGTGCCTCAGGGGCATCTTCCAGCTGTTCTTCTGCAGCTTGTTCATCTGCATCTCCCATACCTCGGGCTCGCAATCCTGAGGTTGGTTCGTCTGACGCTGGCACTCTTGCCCTTGATCTCTTGGGAACCTTCTTTCTGGCGGCTGTGACTGCATGCCTGCACTTGTCATCGTATGTGTGGCTGGCATGATCACGTGGTTTTCTGGCCTTGCAAGCCGGGCAATCAAAGGTCACTGGTTCAGTGTCTGGATGTTTGCATTCACCTGCAACTCTGCTGTGTTGAGGGTCATATTTTGGCAGTCTCCACCGGCACCCCTTGCACTTACGCCAGGGTTCGTTGCCGGCCTCCTCAGGTTCTGGATCTTCCTGGGCTTCGTCACCGCCGCCCACAGCCACTAGTTGCTGAATGCCGAAGGCTATTCTGTCGCACATGTCGCGACTCCACTTCTGCGCCTTGCTTGCTTGACCACCGGTCAGCACTGCATGCGGGTGATCACCAGTACAGACTAGGCCCTCAAAAGGTTCCAGAAGGGTTCGTGTACTGGCCACCAACTCGGTGGCTTTCTTGCACAACTGGCCATTGATGTACTGCTTAACACGGCACTGGTGGAAAACAACTTTGACAGTACCTTTATGTTGCAGTACCCTCGGCCAGGGCTCCTCTTGGAAGAGGGTTGATGATTGAGGTTGTTCACATAGGAAATGTCTTTCTTCACTGATTTGATGGAGAGCAGCTCGGCCGCAGAACTCTGCAAGAGGCGCGGACTCTTGGTAGCTGCGGTCCCATCCTTCTGGATGTATCACTCGGTTCCAGCGTCCCAGTGGGCCGAAGGGATCACATCTGGGCGCCATCACGATGACCAAAGGCTTTGCTATGGAAAGGTACGATAACACTTTCCTCTGGGTGCTGGTGTCTGTGAGATCACAGCCAGTCAACAGCTCAAAATTGTGGCCTGTGCTGAGCTGACGCTTGACTGCCATTTGAGTGGTCAGTCCCTGACCACCACAGAATTCAACGATTTCAACACCATATGGTCGATTGATCAAGATCGGATAGGCTTCTTCAAAGTCGACCGCAATGACCATGCCTGGATGTGTTGACGGAGGCAGGTCACTTTCCGAACACTGGAAACCGTGTGTAACCCAGGATGATAAGATTTTGTGTCCAATGTTATCTTCTTCATCGGATGAATATCCGTCGATGAACATGGACAGTTTTGGGTCCTTGTCACAAATTGGTGTCAGATCTTCTCCACAGTCGTCGAAATGTTGTTCGACTTGTTTCTTCTTTCTCTTTGGCAAAATGCCATCTTTAGCACGCTGCTTGGCAGCCAACCGCTGCTCTGTAGGGTAGCATCCGACTTGGATCAGATGAGCTTGTTCATTTTCCACTGGTGCTTCACAGGTGTTGCACCAGGCAGTCTCACTTGGAACAAGCAGTTCGCAGCAACGGCATTGGAAAAACGTAGCGCAAAAATTGTGTGGTGTCTTGCTTACAGTGCTCTGTGCGGGCAAGGTTAAACTTTTAAACACTGAAGATTCTGGTGCGGGATCTCGAGCTCTTGACGAGTCGGAACTCGTCGCGTTGTGCTCTACGTGTTGCGCTGGATGCGCGGATTGACATGCTATCTGCTGGCTGTCACTGCCTACGACTGTACCTTCCATTGATACTGTTGAGTCGGCTGACTTCCCAGACACGGATTCGCAAATCCATGCGGACTCCAGGAGATTGGCCGCTGCTTCAGCTTCATATGTATGGCGTCTCTGGGCAGTGCAGCAGGGATCACGCAGGGCCAAGTCATGCACATGTTCAGCATCTGCAGGGCATTGGCAGGGCGTGCTCTGCCACTCAAAGGTGCTTGCACACCGGTGGACGACGGCACTGGGGTTCCCACCCGTCGTCTTAAGTCCGAAGGTGCACCACCTGTGGGTGCTCAACTTCAAACCACAGACGTCCACCAGGGACTGCACACTTGAATGCTCCCATGCTGAAGAGTGCGAACTGGCGATGACAAGCGGAACATCATACCGTTGACTTGCCGTCACCAGGACACGCAACCTCTGCATGACCCGAGATAGATTTGTCGCTCCGACAAAGCGCTTGGGATGAGCAAGATCAACCCACACCATATCGTACCTGTCTGTTTTGATGAATTCAAGGATGGAATCGAACCCTCCCCGTGTCAGTTCCACAGGCCTCACACGGGTGACTCGGCAATCCATTCCTTCAAATGCACATGCATGAGCATCGAAGTTGCTGATGCTCAACAACCTCAGCTCTTCTTCGGCCAGGCTGGATAGTCAACTGGGAGGCGGCTCGCCTCTGGCTTGACGCACCTCTCTTCGCGCCTTGCGCTTGGCTGTGCGAGTCGCACTTGGGTTCGCCATCACCTCTGTGAGGTGTGCTTCAGCTTTCGCGATCTCAGCATCGGTTCCGCGCTGCAAGGGTCGAGCTCCTGCAGCTCCAGTCTTGGCCGTTGGCGGATTCTTTGGCTCTGGTGGTGGCTGGAGGAGTCGCTTCGGCCGCGGCGGCGGCGGCGGCAGTCGCTCCCCTCTCACCACCTCATACTCTTGGCCATCATCTTCCCTCGTCACCAACCGCCGCGGTGGAGGCGGCAGCGGTGGGCTTGACTTACCTGCACCGCGCTCCTTGGGCAGTTGCGCTGCCACGGACTCGCATGCTTTGGCCACTTCAGCAGGGCGTGCACTGCTGCTTGCTGATCCACTCTTGGGTGTGATCGTCTCCGAAGGCAACGCCACATATGATTTGTCAATTGGCCCCTCACGACGTGGTGTAAGCACCACACTTCCACGGTCAGTGTCATATGCTGACGTTTGGTCAGTTGCTGAGCTTGGCGCTCTTTCGACCCCTTCCTCATGGCTAGTCTGGGACCCTTGGGATGCCCATCGTTTTGTCTCCCTTGGAATGGCACCTGGCGAGACAGGTGACCGTTTTCGTCTTCGTCCGCGGCCCTCTTCGTCTGGCGACCCCGCTGGGTCTTCTTCCTCTTCTGCTTCACAGCGTCTCTTCCGGCGGCGCCGCCTGCCACGGCGTGAGCGAGCCCCACTTGGATCCCTGGTCAGCTCCTTTTCTTCGGGGTATCCTTCGCGGTCTGCGATCTCGTCCAAGATCAGATTCTTGAAGTCACCTGTGTGACGGCTTGCGGGCTCTGCCTTGGGCTCGGCTGTTGCTTCAACAGAGACTGGCGGAACAGCCTCGTTTGCAGCTGTCACTTCCGGACTGCTGCTCTTGGCTTCTTCGGCCTCAGCGGCAGGGACTGGCGTCACAGTCTCTCCTGCCTCCGGGGCTGGTTCGTCAGCTGGTGACGTCGGCGCTTGGGAATCTGCCTCTCTGCTCTGACCTTCCTGGTTCTCCTCAGGTGCATCGGATGCAACTGCAATGCTGGGCTCGACCGGACTTGCTGCAGCAGGCTCTGACGCTCTGTCTGCCTCTTCCGGGGTGTTGGTCGGCTCCTGTTTGCATTGCTCGGTCTTGACAGTGGTCATGTACCCTGACTCGTGGATGCCCTCCTCACTGAACAGATGGCGCACTCCCTGAGACCCACTCGCAAGACGTGAGAACTCTTGGAAAGGCAACAGCAGGTGTCCAGTGGCTGCCCGGGTCAAATTAAAGGTCTCTGTCCCTTCTGCCAGTTCGAAGCGGGACTCTCCTGGCCCCAGCAAGTGTAGCTGGTTGGACACCAGGTCGAGGACTGCCCTGTGCTGCGTCAAGGACTTCAGGCCCAATAGGGCTGGTGCATTTGACCCTTCGATGACCGGGGCAGAATAGGTGCCACCTTTCACTGTCCCATCGGATCTTGGGATGGCCAACGGAATGACCACGTCTTCCCGACAGTTTTGGCTTCCCTTGCCGACACCGCCGACGCGAAGGGGTGCACTGCGGGTTTCTCGTGATGCGGTCTTTCCTTGGCTTTGGAGGGTCTTTTCCACCTCCTCAACCCATCCGCTTCCCGCGAGATTCCCATAACTGCCTGGGTCGACCAGAAGGCCCAACTGACCCTGAGCATCGCCTTTTGATTACAATCAATTAGCCCCTATGATTTTTAAATTGTTTTTTTTTGAAGAGGTAAAATCAAACGGGAAAAATCATGACTTGGAGGCAATTTGGCAGGAATTTCCTTTTTGATTTTGCTTGTTTTGGATGGATGCTTTTCTTTTGATTTTTTTGGTGTTTTTCCAGGCCTGTCTAGTAGCAAGTTTGCTGCTGCTGCACATGTTTTTTTCATATGTTTCTGCAGCTGTTTGTAGCTCAAACATATAGAAATCAACATACAATAAATATATATATACACACATCAAAAATGGAAAGCTTTGGAAAAGGCAAAAGTGACATCTGTGGAAGTGAAGGCTTTGGAAAAGGCCAAGGTGAAGGCTTTAGAAAAGGCAAAAGTGAAGGCTTTGGAAAAGGCCAAGCTGAAGGCTGTGGAAAAGGCGATGAAGGCTTTGGAAAAGGCACAGGAAAAGGTGGTGCCAGACACTTTCCAAAACCTTACATCGATTCAGGTCTGCTATACAAAGTATTGGCAGACAATGTGTTGGTTTTGAAGAACCTGGGCAGCTATGAGCATGTCTCCAAAGCCAATTGCCCTTGCCCAAAAGGGTTAGTCCACACCATTGGGCTCTGGAAGTCAGTGCTGAAACTAGAACCTTCTGGAGAGGTCCATCCTCAACCTCTGAGGACAGCACTGATCAGCCTGCTGGCTGAGAGGCCAGAGCTCAATTGCACCTCGAGCTCTGGCCAGGTGTGGGCTAACCTGAGAATGGAAAGGATCTCTTGCATCCTCTTCCATGTGAGGAAGCTGGGCAGAGATGGGCTCACATCTGCTGCTGCCAAACTCTGCAGAGATGATTTCTCACTGCTGCAGCAAGGTTTGAAGCTGCTGGAAATCCCAGATGCTTTGGAAAAGGTACCTAAACCAGTGGCACTTCCTTTGGAAAAGGGAAGAGCAGCAGAAAACTCAAATAGAAAGCTGAAAAAAGAAAACAGTGATGTTTCCATGGATAGCAAAGGTTTCCCCAAGATGTTTGAAGACAGCAATGCAGGCACTCCAAAGAAAACAGGCACTTCCTCTGGTGCTGCAATGTGCATTGCCAGAAGAAGGCCTGGGCAAATGGTATCTTTGGAAAAGGATGGTTTGCAAGCTGCCTTGGGGTATGGGAAAAAACCATTGAAAAGGCCAGCATCTGCTTTGGAAAAGGCATTGAAAAGGCCTGCATCTGCTTTGGAAAAGGTAGAGAAAGCAAGGCCCAAGAAAGATGCAGGCAAGACAGAAAAGAAGAACCATGCAAAAACCTCTTTGGAAAAGGAGAAGAGAAAGCCTTGGCTCAAGATCAAGAAAGCAGTGGCCTGGAAAAAACCCAGATCTTACTTGACAGGCACCACAGAAAAAGGTGGAAAGTTGAAGCTGATTGTGGAAGTGTCTGGTGCTAGGTGCCCAGATTGGCACAGCCAAATGGTTGATGAGATTTGGGCTTCTTTGGAAAAGGAAGCATTGACAAAGTCAGAGGCCATAGCCCTGAGGGAGAAACTTTGCAAGGAATGGGGTGCCAACTGGTAGATGCTGCATGTGCACCTCAAGCATTTGGAAAAGTGCTCTGCTCCAGCAATTTTGAAGCAAGTGGCTGCCTTTGGAAAAGGGCATGCTTCTGAGAAGTGTCTGGCAAGGCAAGCCCCAACATGGGGCCAGCCTAGATCTGACCAATTTTGCTTGAGGAAAAAAGTGCATCCAAGAAGGCACTGGGGCCAGGAGGGGTTAGGCTGGTGTCACCCAAAAACATACCACTTCAACCCCCCTTAAGTAATAAAATATATACTTTTTACACACATATTTATATATATATAATCACAGCTGTTTTTTAAATAGGAATATACCACATGTGCATATATGTGTATATATATATATATGTATATATGTATACTATGTATGTATGTATGTATGTATGTATGTATGTGTGTGTGTATGTATGTGTGTGTATGTGTATATCAATAGACATATATATATATATATATGCACCCAAGCCTGTTTTCAAACATGTTGTCAAACATGCATGGTTTGTTCTTGTATAAAGTTGTAAGAAACTGTTTGCACCTAAAAAACATGCATGTCTTATGTGCTCTTTGAAAAAGGGGCAGTTAGTTTTGAGTTCCAATGCATTTTATGTTTCTGCAGCTGTTTTAAACTCAGCTAAGAGCAGGCTCACAGCAAACACCACACTTACAACACATAACAATTTTGCTAACAATTTCACAGCTACAACTCACAGCAGCATATAGGTCGGGACAAGCAACATAACAAGTAACACTCACTAGGTCACAGCAACAACACAAACTTTTGTAGTTGGGGTTGGGGAATCCAAGGGTTAAAACAACCCTTTCACTGGGTTTGGAAAAGCCTTAGGTTTTGGAAAAGACCTTGGTTTTGGAAAAGACCTTGGTTTTGGAAAAGACCTAGGTTTTGGAAAAGACCTAGGTTTTGGAAAAGACCTGGGTTTTGGAAAAGGCCTTGGCTGAAAGAACCCAGCTGCCATGTCAAACCAGTGGGATGACTGGGATGACTGGGAAGACTGGCAGGACTGGGGGGAGCCAAACAGGTATGGGTTTTATGGCCTGAACTGCAAGAACAGGCCATCAGGCACAGGCACAACCCATTCCAACAGAAGGGAGGCCAGAAGGAATCTCCAATGGGACAACCTTACCAAGGCTGTCCCAGACACAGAGGAGACCCTGGCCTCCCAAGCTGCAGCTTTGGAAAAGGCTGCAGAGAAAGCCAAAAAGAAACTGGAAGAGATGAAGAAAAAAAGGGAAGAAGAAGAAGAGGGCAGAAGAGGCCTCTTCTTCCACCAATGTGAACTACAGGGGCAAAAAAAAGAAGCAGAGGTCCAAGTCCACCAAAAAAGCTGCTTTGGAAAAGGCAGCAGGAAGTGCTTTGGAAAAAGCAAAAGGTGATGAGCCAGCTTTGGAAAAGGCTGAGGCTGAGGGCACAATCAGAAGGGGAAGGAGGGCCAAGCATGGCCAAAAGGAACTGCTTATGGAAAAGGAGGAGGAGGAGGAACTCCCTTTGGAAAAGGGGAAGAAAACAAAGCAGGAGCAAGATGTGTCTTTGGAAAAGGGCACCAAAACACAAAAGAAGTCTTTGGAAAAGGACCCCCAGGGAGTGGTTTTGAAGCCAGCTGCCAAAAACCCTCCCAAAGCAAAGCTGGTCCCAGCAGAAAAGCCTTTGGAAAAGGGCAAAGAGGAGAAGGCCATCTGTGTGGTGGACTGGCACCATACCCTTGAGGTCAGGGACATGGTGCCAGAAAGCCACATCAAGGCCTTAAGGGGGCTGGTCAAGGCCACCAAAGAGGTCCACATAGTGAGCTATGTGGAAAGTGAAAAAAGGGAAAGGCAGGTCAAGAAAGATGCCAGGGACTTCCTTCCCAAGGACCTGTTCGAGCAGTTGAAAGTTCACTGCACTTGGAAAAGGACAGGTCCAGGGGGAAAAAAGGAAGTCTGCAAGTACCTTGGGGCCTCTGTGATTTTTGATGATTCACCAGAGGTGGCCCAGGAGTGCTTGCAAGGTGGCTTGATGGTTTTTGCCATCTGCACAAAGTGGTGCAGGCATGGTGATATGCCTCAAAGCATGGTTTTCAGTGACTTTGCTGAGGCAGTGGAGGCTTACCTTGAAATTTAAAAGGTAAAAGCTTTGGAAAAGGCAGCCTCCAAAAGGTTTAGGAAAAGACCTGAGCCATGCCATGCCTTTGGAAAAGGGCTGCACCACAAAAAGCCTTTGGAAAAGGGCACCAAAGCCACCAAAGCAAAACAAGAGCCTTTGGAAAAGGGCTGCACCACAAAAAGCCTTTGGAAAAGGGCACAAAAGCAAAACAAGAGCCTTTGGAAAAGGGCCCCAAGCCTTTGAGAAAGGGTTCAAAACTTTTGGGAAAGAGTTTCAATCCAGTTTCACCAGCAGAACCTTTGGAAAAGGGTTCAAAACTTTTGGAAAAGAGTTTGAATTCAGTTTCACCAGCAAAGTGTACAGAAACCAGCAGGCCCACAAGTGGCCAGCTGGAAAAAAACAACCAACTAATGAAGAATAGTGAAAATGAAATATAAATAATAAAATAAATAGTTTAATTATAAACATATCTAAAGAAATTCTAAAATGAATATATTTTTCATGATAGCAATTTGAATTGTATCAGGAAAGGCTTCAGAAATGTTTACCTTTAGTCAAACCATAATGGAACATTATAAACAAATCTATGTATATATTTGAATGTTTATATTTAAAATATGTTTTACAGAAAAGAAAATTAGATAGAGATAAAAAAAGGTGCCAAACACAAACACTGAAAACAAAAGCAAAACAAAACATGTGCATGTGAACTTTATTTGTTTGTAATTTTGATAAGAGCCCTTTTCCAAAGGCTTCTGCTGACAAAATTCCAGGAATCAGTAAAACCCAAAAACAAATTCACTGGAATTTCATTTGAATTCAAACAAAAATCACTTGAATTCAAAAAAATCAAAAAAACAAATCTGATCAAATCTGATCAAATCAAATCTGATCAAATCTGATCAAATTTGATGATTTGATCAGATTTGATCAGATTTGATCAGATTTGATCAGATTTGATTTTTCTGTTTTTTTTGATATTGTCTGATTTTTTTTGAATTCAAGTGAGTTTTTTCTGGTTTCACAAGTTTTTTTCTTGTATGTTTTTAATTCCAACCATTTTTTTGGTTTCAATGCAAATTGGCTTTGCTGAATCCCAGTGAAATTTTGGCTCAAAAACTGAAGCAACCTTAGTTGCCAAGTTGTGTTTAGGATCTATGGGACCTAAGAAAAACATGAAAGCAATGAAAAAAGGCAACATGGGTTTGGGAAAGCCCAGTAGTGTGAAAAATCCAAAGACAGTAATGAAAAAAGCCAAAGCCAAGGCAAAGAAAAAAGCAACTGGCTCCAAAAATGCTGCTTTGGAAAAGGCAGCCAAAGCCAAGTCCAAAAATGATCTGAACAGGTCCAATTTGGAAAAGTTGGGCAAAATGTCACTGGATGAAAAAATCAAAGCAGCTGCTACCCAAGGAGGAACCAGTGAAGAGCAAGCCCAAACTTTGAAGGACAGCCTCACCAAGGAGGAACATGCAAAGGTTTGGTCCAGACACCAGACACATTTGAAAAATAACCCTTTGGAAAAGGGGGAACTGGAAGGCATGAGCAAGAAGGAGAAAGGCATGAGGGCTGCCCAGTGGCTTATGGAGACCTCTGGGAGGAAGTACCTCCATGCCTCCAGGGAAGTGGTGGCCAAGCAAAAAACCACCAAAATGGACAGCTGGATGTCAGAGAAGCAGGCCACTGACAAGTTTGGGTGGGATGAGCTGGTGCTGCACTGCAACTCTGGCAGAGTTGTGTGGCGCCAAGACCCAGCCACACCAGGTGTCTACCAGTACAAAGACCTCCAAGATTTCCATGGCCAGGTGGAAGTCTCAAGGGGATCCAAATGGCAACAGGGACAGGAAATGGAACCTGGAGATGAGGAGCAGGACAGGTTCAACACCCTGTACCACCAAGATGCCATGTCCCTTGGTTTGGAGGACATAGAAGGTGGGAAAGGCAAAGGCTTTGGAAAAGGCAAAGGCTTTGGAAAAGGCAAAGGAAAAGACAAAGGAGCAGGCTTTGGAAAAGGCCAGAAGCAATTGGCCATCAAGGACAAAGATGATGAGGATGAAGAAGAAGAGGAAGAAGATGAAGAGAAAGAACTCAAGGAAGCTTTGAAAAAGGCAAGGAAAGCAAGGGACACAGTGGCCAGCACACAAAGTGATTTGGAGCTGGCTTTGGAAAAGGCCAGCCCAAAGCTGAGCAGGCAGGGTAAGGCTGGAGCTGAAGGTTGGTCCAGCCAACTGACCAAAGTTTTGTCTCAGCTGAAGATGGCTTTGAGTGGCAAAAAGAAAACCACAAGCTCTGCTTTGAAGGCCATCTTGGAAGAAAGTGCCAAGCTGGTGAAGGGTGCCAAAGATGAAGCAAAAGAACTGAAACAGCTGGCCCACAAGGAAGCTTCCCTGGCTGGAAGCAAGAGGTCTAGGGGCAGCAAGTAAGATTTTGGAAAAGATCATTGCATGCCAGGCAGCAAAAGCATTTGGAAAAGTGCTGGTGGAAAGCATTTGGGAAAGTGCTTGCTTTGGGGCATGTGCAGCCTTTGGGAAAGGGCAATTTTGGGTAAATTGGCAGCCTTTGGCTTAGGAGTAGCTCTTCCAAAATGGGAGAAGCCACTGCACAGAACAATATAGACCCATAGGCGACAAAAGATAGCTGTCTGCAGCTTGGGGGAAGGGTGGGGGGTAGGGACAAAGTAAAATGGCAAAAATGCACTATAACATATTTCTTGAAATCAGCACCACCAAAAGGAAGGAAATGAAGTTGTAAAGGCAAGGTTTCAAATTGTACTGGTAGTTTTTGTAATATTGGGTGTGTTTTTTGTTTTATTTTTTACAGTCCCACATATGTGTGTCAGGGATATCTATATATATATATCCCTCTATATATATATATATTTATATGTATATCTAAAGAAATACACACACACACATATATATATATATTTAAAAGCTAAATATAAATATATATATATAAATATATATATATATATAAATATATATATATATGTGTGTGTGTGTGGGCAATAGCCATCCCCCTAGGTAGCAATAGCCTCCACCCTCACTCTTCTTCTTTTGCAACAGGCATATGTTTCTGCAGCTGTTTTCAGCTTCTGTTCAAACTTGTAGGAAGGGGCTTTGGAAAAGGCAAGGGGCTTTGGAAAAGGCAAGGGGCTTTGGAAAAGGCCAGCAGCAGAGCCATGACAAAGAGGCTCAGAGGCTGGCAGCTAGAATATGAATCAGGGAAGGCACCTAAGGCCAGAGCCAGCAAAGCTTTGGAAAAGGCAGATGGTTCTGTTGCATAATCAGCTTTAGCAAACAAATTGCTGAACCTTTGGGCAAAAGGAGTCCTCAGTGCAACATTACTTCAGTCCTTGGCAGCTTCTGCTATTCAGGATGGTGCCCAGCATCAAGACCTTGTGGCAATCGCACAAACAGGCAATTGGGGGTCCCAGCCTGGAAATTGCCATAGACAAATCATGAACCATTTTTGCTCCAATGTGCAGATTGCTGACCCTTATGAAGTGGAAGTTCCATGCAAAGACCCAAAAACTTCCAAGGAGGCTTTGGAAAAGGCCTCATTGTTTTTGCCACATATGATGTTTTGGAAACTGGGTGTTAACTACCCACAAGTTTTCCATGAGCTATTCAGCTTGGGCCAGGGAAAACTCAAAGCCTTCTGGCAAGGGGTTGAAAAAACCAATGATGACAAATTGAAAGATCACCCTATGTCTTTGGAAAAGGACTGGGAAGATCTTACTATCCCCCTGTTTCTGCATGGCGATGGGGTTGATTTTTCCAACAATGACAATTTAATGGTCTATTCCTGGGGCTGCTTACTCAGCAGCACCAGCACCTTGCTGAGCCATTGGCTCCTTGCCTGCTTTCCTAAAAGCTGTGGCAGCAAGACAACATGGGAAGTCATTTGGAAATATCTTCAATGGTCCTTTGAAGCACTGGCAGATGGCAAGCACCCAACCATGGATCCAGACAACAAACCTTTGGAAAAGGGTTCAGTGTTCCACAAGCTAGCAGGCCAGCCACTGCATCTCAAAAGATACAGGGCTGTCCTGTGGTCTGTGATTGGAGACCATGAGTTTTTTGCTAACTCTTTGGGATTACCACATTGGAACAGCCATTGGCCTTGCTGGGAGTGTGATGCCCAGAACTTTACTCCATGTACCTTTGGAAAAGGGTACAAGGAAATTTGTTTGGAAAAGCAAAAGTTCAAAGTCTTCACCCATGAAGAATGCCTGGCAGACCCATGGAGTGACCATGCCCTTTTCAAACTGAGCCACATCTCAAGCAAACATGTCCGTGGAGATCCACTACACATCTTGTTCTGCAAAGGACTCTATGGACATGTTATAGGATCAATTCTCCATTATGTCTGTTACATTGAAGGCCCTGGCCAAAGAGCCACTAAAAAGCCAGCAGACAGACTTGCAATTCTCTTCAGTGAAATTCAAATTGAATACAGCAAACAGGAGTGCAAAAACCGCTTGACCAATCTCAGGATGAGCATGTTTACAGACACACAAAAGCCATGGGCCAAATATCCCCAATTGGATTGCAAAGGAGGGGAAGCCAGGCACCTCCTGCCAGCCTTCATTCCTGTTATCCAAAGGCTTTTTCAAGACACAATGGAAGAATGTGAGCAGCACATGGTCTTGGTGGCTACCAGTTTGGAAAAGCTGTGAAGCTCTGGGATGAGGCTGACACATTTCTTACTTCATCACAGTACCAAAAGGGCTTGAAGCTGGCAGGTGATTTCCTGAGAAGCTATGCCTGGCTGAACCAATGGTCTTTGGAAAAGGACAGGATGAGTTTTCACATAGTTCCAAAACATCACAGCTTCATCCATCTGGTCTGGAATTCTAAGTTTTTAAACCCACGAACACAGTGGTGTTTCAAAGCTGAAGATTTTGTAGGGCAGGTGGCCAGATTGACCCATTCAGTCTCAATGGGAGTATCATCCACACGCCTGTCTTTAAAAGTTGCACCCAAGTATCGCATTTTGGTGCATCTTTTTTTGACAAGGTCCATGCAGGAGGAAAGTGGTGATTAGTTTGGAAAAGCTCTTTGCTTTGGAAAAGGCACAGTGTAGACTGGAAACTTTGGAAAAGGATTTCAGCCTACTGCTTTGGAAAAGGCCAGATGGCTTTGGAAAAAGCCAGCAGGATTACTTAGCCAGCTGTGTGTACATATATATACTTTAGGTGCAAAGCCACCTAGAGATATGAGGCATGCCTTCAAAAATCTTGCTGCCAGAGCTGCATCTGGAAACACCTTTTTTGATCTGTTTTTAGAGGTTCCTTTTGATTTGCTCTTTTGATTTTTGCCTTTCAAAAACTATGTTTTTCAAATTGATTTTTGACTGAAAAATTCCAATTAGGCATTTTGATTTCTTAGGCCTCAAAATCAAATCTTTTGATTGTAATCAAAAGGCGATGCTCAGGGTATTGTCCATGAACACCTAGAATTTTAATCCGCGATCTAGAATCTAGATGCTTTTGGGGGATTGTCGAATAGCGTCGGATAGCGATATGGTGTTGCGGAGCGCGTCGGATAGTGTCAGATATCGCTAAGTGGAGGGGTGTGTGTCGGATAGCGTCGGATAGTGTCGGATAGGTCCCTCGCGGTCCCTCAAAACAATTCATTCACCAGGGCCCCTGTGTCGGATAGCGTCGGATAGCGTCGGATAGCTTTTGCGTTTAGGGGTCGCGTCGGATAGCGTCGGATAGTGTCGGATAGGTCCCTCGCGGTCCCTCAAAACAATTCATTCACCAGGGCCCCTGTGTCGGATAGTGTCGGATAGCGTCGGATAGCTTTTTGGGAAAATTACGCGTAGGTATAACATAATTTTCATCCTTGACCCTCAGCTGCTCCAGCTTGCTGAACCGTAGTGTGAACATGGTGAAAGAAGCTCCGGGCCAAATGGAGGACAGAATGCCATGTCTTTGTGTGTGATCACTTTTCAATTTTTTGTGAGGTGCATCCCCATGGGAATCAACATGAATTAACAAACATTAGCTACATGATCCCAGGACCCAGTGCGGTCCGTATCCTTCAGTCCGTGTGGTGCCTCTACTAAGAGGGCATTCTTTGACCGTTTTCCTGGTGCCCAGAAGGCTGATGGGTTCATTTGGGTTCTATATGGAATACCTGCATGTCTTATGGCCCTACAACTTTACAACAGAAGTGCTTAGCCTAGCTTGCGAGGCCTTTCATACGCCTCCACCAGTCCGGTCTTGTTCGTCCCCTGTGTTCACTCCGAGCCCTGCTGAGGACTTTGTATTTTCATGAGGGGTGTGTGCCCTGTTGAGCAGTGCTCAAAAAACCTTTTGCACATCCAACCTGTTGTACCATACAATCACCAATCAACAAATGGTTACAGTATTATGAGATTGCAAATCCCATCCATGATCACATATGTTTAGACCATTTGGTTTTTGCAGACTTATGGATTTTGGTGGCTAGGACTCCCAAGCTACAACCACGGCTGCAAATTCTGAGACCCAGTCCGAGGCATGGGTTGATGATCGCTCATCATCGTTATGTAAAGCCTAAGCACAACAAAGTGTGGCATTGATCCACTATATATATAATATTTATATATATTATATAGCTATATATAGTAGATCTATATTATATATGTGACTTTCATCTGGCAATTATCCAGCATTTGATGGGTGTGTGGACCATGTATTGGTAACCTGATCCCTTATTCCTTCAATGTCATGAAAACAGGTATCAGATGTTATGTGGCCTTGCAATTTGGACTTCTCGCCGCATGATGAGTCGGTGATGAGACTGGGAGAGCCCTTTGTCAGCAAAGTTCGGCCTGCTTCCAAACCATGTAAACAAATGATTGTGAAATTTGGCCATACTGTGAAATTGATAAGCCCCTATGTTCAACTTTCAAGTTGCAAAACAGACTTATGAATCAGGAATTGACCCATATTTGCTCTAGCTATCTCTCTCTCTCTCTCTTTCTCTCTCCCTCTCGTTCTCTGTTTTTCTCTCTCACTCTCTCTCTCTCTGATTTTTGATCTCAGGTCAGTTTCCCCAATCAGCGATGTTCCTCCTTCGAGCGCTGCATCTCCCCCATCTGCCAGCCCACCAAGCGTGATCCCTCCCGGGAAAGCAAGCCTTGCAGGAGCACCAATGCCTCCACCGCCTGTGCCCTCCCCAAGCAGCAGCAAACCCAACAAGAAAGCAAAGTGCGCTATGCCCCCAATGCCGGTCCCAGATCCAGCACCACCTGTTTTGAAGAAAGCCAAAAGTGAGATCATGGGAGACAAGGCATTTGCAGTCAAAGGGGTGGGTATGGGACGACCTCCAGCCACACCGCAGACCAAAGGTGATGGTTGTGATCCCAAGCGCGCAGCCCCACCACCTCCAGGCATCATGCAGCCTATGGTGCTCAAAACACCACCTGTACCGCCCAAACTCCAGGCTTACGTGAGAGAACCAGTTCCAAGTCTTGTCAAAACGGAGTTGACACCAACGCCTACTCAGAATGCAGCAGCAGCCTTACGACGACAAAAGCCACGTCCATCGACAAAGGTGGAGCCAGAACATGAAGAACATGGGGGGGTCACATCTTCCAGCCCTGATGACACACCAACAGCAAGCCCTCCTAAGGCTACCAGCCCTGTGGTCGCACCAAAGGCAACCCCGATGCTCAAAGCACCCCCTCCCAAAGCGCCAGCGACCACACCTGCAGCACCCAGCCCTGAAGCCACGAGCCCAGCACCTGTGGTCACACCAGTGGCCACCGCACCTAAGCCAAAGCCTATGGTCACACCCATCGCCAAAGCACCCAGCCCGGCCGAAGCTACGGGCCTAGCACCTGTGGTCCCTCCCATGCCTGAAGCTCCAAGCAACTCAGCAGAGATTGAACGGGAGAACCGTGTTCGATCTTGGACATCCAAAATGGACGATCAGGAGACCACCAAATGGATCCAGCAATGCAAAGGTGACCCTTTGTTTCCACAATTTGAACAATGGAGACGGAAGACAGTCTTCGACGCGGGGCCAAACGAAAGCATTCCGGAGTTTGGGGAGGATGACGAGGAAGAAGAACTAGTTTCCTTCCTTCTTTGGAAAGAAGAACATGAGTCAAAGCCCAGCCCAGACAACGCTTTGCCAGACCCAAACCCACACGAGACAGCAAGCATTGCAGTTCCTGACCCGGACGCTCCACGGAGGCATGTGTCTTTCTCACAGGAAGTCACCATCCACGAAGCTCCAGCAGTCCCCAATACGGCAGTCCCACCAGCACCACCGTCCATCCTCAAATTACCCAAGACTCCAGCACCTGTGCCACCCACACCACCCACACCGCCCACGCCTCCACCACCCAAAGCATCCCCCACACCTGTTGCAGCTGCTGCGATGCCGGCTGTGGTGCCGGCTGTGGTGCCGGCTGTGGTGCCGGCTGTGGTGCCGGCTGCTTCCACTGCTATGGTGCCGGCTGGTTCCATGGCCAACCAGATCCAAGTTGCTGGAGGAGTTTCTCAGTTGCAATTATGTGATATCCACTGGATATATGATAACATAATATTTGATTTAGCTCTAGCTAGCTATAGTATATATATATATTATAGATTTATATTATATATATGATCGAAAAAAACCTGGCCAACCGTCCCATAGAATCCATGGCTGAATGGGAAAACAATAGGGTGTTGCTATCAACCTTTTTGAGGCTCCTGCTGGAGAGGTGAAGTTTGACACGTACAATCAGAGGCAAGCGCAGTACGTCCAAATGAAGAGGCCGGTCAGCCAAGTGATAAATTGCTTTTTTAAAGTTCAACCCCTATCAGGGCAATAGATTGCAAATCATCATGCATGCAATTAAAACATATCTATGTACCGCGTGATCATTTTTTTTCGGCCCCATCAGTGTAAATCATTTGTTTCACATCTATGCATAATTATAGATCATATATATTGAACCCATGAACACATACCATTTGGATATCGATGAGGAATCCTAAACTGATATTTCCATCGGTCCCACCCTATTGTTTCTGACAGGCAGTTGGAATGCCCCGAGAACTATGAGATTCCATCCGAGATTGTGGAGTCTTGGAAACAGGCAGTTCAGTCCCGAAGCCGACAGGCTAAGAATGCTGTATTCCAATCATTTCTCCGAGCCGGAAAAGATTGGTCGAAGTTTCTTGTATGTTGTGTATTTTTTTTGGTTAGCCCCCTAGTATATCCCCTATAGCTACATATATCCAGAATTTATTTGCATTCATGGCTAGTTACCCGTGATTCATGTGAATCCTGCCCGAGGCTCAGCATCAAGTGCTCCAGGAGCCGGACGGACAGAACCATCGGTCGTCGGCGGTATGGTTCATGCCTTAAAGGGACAAATAGATCGATTTGATGGGTCAATACAAGATTTGAAAGAATGAACATCACCCATATAGATCTGAACCACGCAATTGATATAATATATGTTTTATCCCAAGTGCCCAGGCTGGAAGACCAGGGGGCAATTGATGCAGATGCACCAGGATGAGAACATCGTGAACAGAATTGTGGACCAGAAGACTCGTTCGAATGAATATAAGGAACACCCTGATGCCCCAGGAGATTTGAGCGCAACTTTGTTCTATGTGCTCATCGACATGGATACCATTGATGAAGACGAACATGCAGATCAAATCTCTTTGGGTGTGTCTGGTGTGGCACATGGCGAGCAGGTGCCTCCCGTTGATTCTTTTATAGGTCACTCATAGCATTAGGGTGTTCAATTTCCCTTGCATATACATTTCACCTTTCAAGAAGGAAATATGTCTGCATATGGTCATAACCAAAAAGTATTTCACCATTGTATTTCATAATTGCTATTGGATTCATGTAAGTTATTTCATGTATGCAATTTCATAAAACAATAACATTTGGTCAGGCTGAAAGAATGGCATCTCCTGCTGCATTGGCAGCCTTGGGTGCCAACGTGATGAATGCCCCGGTCCATCTCCAGTTCCCAAAAGCTGAAGGGCAAGTGGCGGAAGGTGCACCGGGATCGCATGGGTCTGGTGTTCCGCCTGGGACCGGTGGGGCAGCAACCGATGTTGGGAAAAGAAAGCCACGGAAGGGTGCAAATGGTGATGCTGACGCAGCAGCAGCAGCAAAACCTAAGCCCAGAAAGATACTCGTTTGATTTGTAGGTTGTACTGTTCTTCCCCAAACTTGCAATCCCAATATATTGAATTAGTATGGGGTTGGGGTTCGAAGTACAATTCTCTAATACATGGGAAACCTCAATTTGGATTACATGTGAGTTGGGCCCGGGGATAAACCCAAATAGTAACACTTTGGGTAGAAAATTGAAACGTTCAATCATGGTGTAATTTATGGGGTAACTATGAAACATGTGGTTATAAAGTATATATCAAATTATGGGGTACGATAAGACCACGGATTTAAAAACCGGTTCTGCCAAGGAATGAAATGCCAGAGGAAGGCCGCCCAAAGGCAATGTGGATTCTGAACAAGATCAGTACGGACTTGCAAGGAGCCCGTATGTGGCCAGTCAAGTTGTCCCACCTCAAGCACCAAGAGTCCCTTTGTAGCTAGCCTGATGGGGATTATTACATTGGTATTCACGCTCAATATTGGGTAAGCCCACAACCTCATTTTCACTGGACCATCCAAATACCAACATTGATCATTATAAAAAAACATACTATACATCTCATGCATGGTATTTGGAGGGCCTAGGTATATTCCCCATCTTTTTATGAGTGGCTGAAACCCAGGCAAAAGCTTTGTGGGCCACGCCGATGAACTGGAGCGATCTTTCTTACAGCTCACAAAGTTGACTGTCAACAAGGAGAATTGTCCAATGTTTCGCCATAGGGGAATGGGTATCATGCACATAATTTGGTACATGCTTCCTTTTCTGGGTGCAAACCATGTGTGAATCATATGTGGGCCCCTTTTTGGTTTTTGAATATGTTTTGCATGCAAAACATATTCAAAAACCAAAAACGGGTCCGTTGGGGTTCTGATTCTACTCGATGCGTGTCCCCAACACTTGGTTATGTGTTTTTATTGGCCCTGCCAGGAAATTCTCGATGCAGATATCCCCGCTCTTGAGGCCGCGTGCACTCTTGCGATTCAGCGCATGGAACTGTACTCCGAAGATGCTAAGGAAGCCTTGACGTTGGAAAAGGCTTCCAAATCTACCAGCTCGAAGGACTATGTTAAGGATGTGTCTGAAAATAAACTACCACCAACTAATGTCAAATAAACTTCTATCCCCAATTCCAATTTATATATAAATTTTCACACTTAATGGATTTACCCCATTTGCAGACACACCCATATGGTCCAGATTTATATCGATGTTTTATAATTATAAATTATATACTATAGTGACCCAGCATAGGTACTCTGCTCCATTAGCCGGATTGGGGTTCCCAGCAGTATCCAGGACAAGTCAAGGGCCTCCCGGGCGGCAAGCAAATGATGGCCCAGTCGGCAAGTGATGGCAGTGATGGAGCCTACTTTTCTTAAGTCACCGTGACAATCGGATGACATGGGGTTTTGAGGGCCTGGTTTTCTTAAAAACCGAAGGTCAAATCAAATGTTTGCAATGGATGGGGTTAACATCATGGCTTGACCAAAGTCGCTGTGGTGACCGGCCAATACTCGTTGGCATCTTTCATGACAGAACCGCTGGAACTTTGAAATGTCCGATGCATCGGAAACAATAGTTTCAATTAAACGGTATGTTGCACCATAGTAGCTGCACTTCCACATCACAATACAATATATGCCCATCATTTGTGATGTGCAGGATTCCACCGACGCCGTGCTGCAGCTATAGCATCAGTGAGTGCCAGTTCCCAGGACTGTAACAAATCATGGGCTTAGTGATTGAGAAAAAATGGTTTCATATTTAAAAATGGTTTGATGGTTGATGAAATTCACAATATACCGTATACCACCTCTATGCATGTGCCGCCCATACTCCCTTTCTAGGCCTTGTGCCGGCCAATCTTTCAGGAGCCACCATGCAAAAGACCTCGGCTGACGCCACATGAGACGGCAAAGATCTTGCAAGCGAGGACTAGGGTCAATTGCCCCAAGCCCAAAGAACCTCCGGAGCTTGAAGATTTACTAATTGGGGACTTTGCATCTGGCAAAACAAGTGCAACCAGAGTCTCTTGGTCATATGTTGGGGTGGTATAAACTTCATGATTTGAGTGATCAACAAAGTACATATGGGCCCGGATTTGTTTGTAGTTTGTGGGGCTTGGGTCGAAGTATAGCATATAATATGATATTAAAAGAGTGATCCTCGAAACCATGGGGTCGATACTGAGCTAGTCCAGCTTTGGATGTTTTGGTGCTGTGTTTTTTTAGGACAATGATGGTTAGTAACCCGTTAGTGAATCATCTTAAAAAATAAGATTGTCCTCAATTATCCTATATTCATGTTTGCAATACCCCATTAAGAAATTTAGCTTTTATAACCCCATTGAGGATATCACAGTATCATAGTCATTAAGGAATGATCCGGATCCTATATATACATGGAATTGTTACATCGTTCCCCTTTTCCCCGGGACATGCCCAGGTTCAACAAATGGCATCTTCAGCTGTTCAATGGTGTGAGAAGAAAGGTGGAGTGGTTGGAAATGATGACTTGGTGAACCGGATGTCCCGGCTTGGCACCGAAGGTAAACACGCAAAGAACTGTGAACGTGATTTTCATTTCCTTCTGCGATCATTTACAAAACGGTTTGGTGTGAAGATCAACAGGGTTCCCGCTCGTCTTTATTCCCATACTTCAGCATCAGTTGAATGGCAACAGATATCCGTCATTTACCCAGATGACATGGCAACGGCTTTGTTTGCGAAGGGTGAGAAGGTTTGGCATCACACCATGTTTGGCAGCCATACCCAGGAAGAAATCAAAATGTTCTGGGATCACTGCAAAAACAACTGTGATTGGTTCAAAGGAAACCAGTATTGCAACTACCCTTTGCTGGGAAAATTGGTCCCCATGAGTTTCTACGGAGATGATATTGCTGCTTACAAGGGGTCTGAAACTGGGTCAGTGACAGTTCTGGGGTGGTGCAGTGACTTTGCATACCAGAATTCTTCGCTGACAAGGTATTTTCCAATTGCGATTTATCCTGAATATGCTGCTACTGAATTCACTTACGATGACATTATGTCGCATGTGATTCCCAGGGTACGCGACATGGTGGACCCAACAATGCTTTATGATTGGTCCAGTTCTGGCTACGCATTCACTTTCTCTTCCCTCCAAGGGGACCTGAAATTTATTGTTGAGCAGTACGGGCTTCACAACTACAGATCAAACACACCTTGTTCTTTGTGTGGAGTTGTCAAGAAGGCAGAGGATGGGGACGTGAGCAAGACTATGGGGGATTTTCGCTCAAACGCTGCTCATGTTTCAAGCTTACCGGATTTGACTGAGTTTGAAAGCAAAAGAAGCTAGACTGGTTTTGATGGTTTGGAGACCTTTTGATTTCTTTTTTTATGGGTGCTCGCTACTTTGGTTTAGTTCAGTTTGTTTCCTTGATTTTCAACAATCCTGCACAAGGATCTGTCGTCTTTACACTTGGCTTCCCCCTAGACAGGGTCCTGCACGATTGCTTACATTCTCAACTATTGGGAACTGGGAAAACTGCAAATGGTAGCGCCATCGTTTACCTAGCTGAAGTGGGTTTCTTTGGTGCTTTTCCGCAACATGGTCTTTACAGCGATTCCTTGGCAATTGTGCTTAGACAGGCGCATCTACACTTCTTGCGTTGGAAAAAGGAACATGGTTTGCAAGCGTCTCAGCCCAGGTTCACACCAGCTCGTTTGGCTAGAAAGACTCGGATGAACTACCCAGTTCTGAGTTCAAAGGGTATTCCCAGCAAGGTTGTGACATTTTGGATTGCCAATTGCTGTGTTGAGCATGCTAGCCGGGCAGAAGCTACAGATTTGGATCGTTTGGTGGCTACCTGCCTACACTCCTATGCAAACTCATTACGGACTATGGATACAGCCGGCTTGATTTTGACTGAACAAGAAGGGGAGTCTTACTACAGAAGTGTCATGCAGCATTTGCTATCATATGCTGCCTTACATAGCAAGAGCAGAGCAGCAGTGCGACGGGAACCAAACCGTACAAGCTGGTTGTTGCTGTGCAAACACCACCACTTCATGCACCACGGCAAGACGGTCAGGGTTGAGAGACTCAATCCAAGGATGTCTCAACTTCTTTCAGCAGAAGATTGGGTAGGAAGGATCGGGAGGATTGCAAGAGCCTGCCACAAAACTAGTGTGAGTTTGCGCACTCTCGAGCGCTACTTAGCATTGGTCTACCTCGAGCTTTTAAAATTGAAATGACACCGAGCCCATCTTAGCCCACCTTTCTGCTTGGAGCCCGGGCATTGGATCCGCATGATGTTGCGGTCGCGAAGTTGAAAGGAAAAAAAGGCTGCGGCTCACCAACTACCCATGGGATCCCCAAACCTTTGATGGATTCATCACTTTTTGAGGGCCCCAAGATACCCTGGTCCCTCGTGGTACCTGGTGATTTTCTCGCCGAGGGCCCAAGTCAATTTGAGGGTTCCAACCCTACTCTGAGCCTTTGGGATATATCTAATACATCATAATTTTTAATATAATATATATTCCAATTTGATTGAATGTTTCCAGTATTTTCCAGTGCGATTGGATCTATTCCTATCAAAAACCTCACTTAAGTTGTCATTGTGACACATCGAGCGAATCCTGGTCCACTGCTCCGGTTTTCCGGTGTCGGAGTTGGCAAAGTATTGCAGTTTTCGAGAGGAAATGGTGCATTGTTCCAAGACTCTGCCGCCAACATTTCAGAGCAAATGGATCTTAAATGGCTTTTGAATTCTTACCCTATGGATCCAGTTGTACCTTCATAGGAAGTACTTGGGGTATGATTTAGGGGGCTGAGTACCTTCTCAGACAGTGTTTGGATCCATAGGGTTACAGCCACTATTTCAAGTGAACATTGATAACATTTCCGGACAATCAATGCTGTAAACCCACTACAAAAGCTGCAGTGTTGCATCGTTTGTCCAAGCCGTGTCTGTTTAGTTTGGGGGGCTCATAGTCGTTGATTGATTATTTGCTTTACCACCTCAGTGCAAGATTAAAAACCCATATACAGTATATATCAACATGTATCATGATAATGCCACAGACTAATTTCCTCTCGTGATGGGCGGGAAGCCCGGTTGCCCGGTTGATTCATGAAAATTGGAGGTTAACCCCCCGTGAACTATCCAGTGGCATATTTGTTCTATTTACGTTCGATATTGTGATGGAGTTTGTCCATAAATTTACGCAAACAGGTCCAGATCATATCATATCATATCATATCTAGATGTATAAACAAATCAGATCAGATAACTAATTAATATAAGCAAAATTCAGACACTTGTTTTATAAACAATATAGACACTTGTTTTGACGCTGTCCAATAGATGACATTCACGACAGACGTGACTTTCAGGCCCTGCTGCCATGCGTGCGTTCCGCACGGCTATGAAAGAGGCTGGTGGCACCAAGGGGCTGGAAAACTATCTTAAACTGTTTTGGGAAGACACAACATGAAACAGAAACTCTCCATGTTTATTTCCCATTTATTTCCCATCACTATGGATAAACTCTTAAATTTTCTGACAACAACCATGGGTAAAATTCACCAGTGACCATCAACGGGACCCGTGACCTGCCCCAGGGGGTGCAGCCACTCCACTCGGTGAAGCTCTGTTTGGTGGGCCATGCACGGGCTGGAAAGACCTCCACGTTGCGTTCTCTCTCCGGCAGGCGATCAAACATGGCTGGGACAGAAAACCCGGCCTGGTCATTTAACCAAAAAACTATGGAAAATCACCATTTTTAATGGGAAATTTCTGGTAATTTAACAGTTTGCTATTGAAAATGGCCCAGTCGAAATAGTGGATTTACTGTACCCATTGAAAAATGGTGGATCTTTCCATAGTTTTTTGTATGTTGACCAGAGGGTAAATGGACAGATCATCTCTTCCTACGGCGAAAAAATTGATCGTATTGCCATCTGGGAAATCCCCAGCATCAGTGGAGGTTGATGGGTGGGAAGGGCTGATTCTTTGAGGGTAAAGTTGTGTTGAGTTTTTACCAGGCAAAGTTGGGATCTTCAGCAACGTTGGGATATCGTTTCACAAACATCAATAAATATGGATGTGGGTCAAAATGGAAGACCGATGTGGGACCACTTTTTTGTTAGTCTAGTTTAGTATTAACCATCCAATTATTTCGGTACCTAATTTTGACCCATACCCAACAACCATCATTTTTCGCAGAGATTTAAGGGCAACCTTTGGGCAAAGTCCTGTCCAGCTAAACCTCTTGGGCCCTACAACTTTGGAGGCAACGGCCAAGTCTGTCGGATGGCTTCAGGGCCACCAATGTGATGAGAACTATTGGCATCTGTAAACTTGGAATGGAATCCTCCTGCTCTGAAGTCAGCAGCAAAACATTTTGTAAACCCATAGTAAAACCCATAGTAAAACCCAGAATTTTCTGGTTGCCAACTTGCCAACAGACCCTTCTCCTCGCGCTTTTTGTGGTATTCCTTGTCCCCCCCATGTTGGATGGCCGAGATCCCCATGCGAGGTATCAACCTTGTTGTATCTTGTTGTCATTTTTTGTTGTTCCCGAGGGTTATCCAGTTCCCAAGCCGATTCAATTTCCCTCCGCTAATCCATGGATTACCCCCGGGCAATCTTGGAACGATCGTGACAAAAAAATACTCCCGCAATAAACAAGATGACTTGGAAATCCCGAAGTTCCAGGAGACAACTTAAGATACTTCAGAATCAGGCTGAGTATAGCACAGCTGGCCAAGAATCAGAGAGTATAGCACAGTGCTATGTATAGCTGCTGAACTCTTCCCATGATGCTCAACCATTCCTATCAAAAACCCACCAGTCATCCAGGGACTTCAACCCGAAGCAGCAGAGCACCCATGGCATCTTGCCGGATGTCGACCATGTCGACCGGGACCATCGAACATGGGAGGTTTGATATGGTTTAACCATGGTTTAACCGTTGAACCATGCCATTTCAATAGGGATATGTAAGGTAATTTACAGATATTTACAATAGATATCTGGTTGGTGGTGACTGGAACCATGGAATTTTATTTTTCCATTCAGTTGGGAATATATGATCATCCCAACTGACTTTCACTCCATCATTTTTCAGAGGGGTAGGCTCAACCACCAACCAGTATATTATTATCATTAACCATATAATAACCATCTATATTAACCATTAATATTATATAACAGTATATTACCAACCAATGGTATGTATCCAATATATCGTATTTTTTGATACGACCTTGGAAGCGTCGATTTTCGGATCCCCCCAACGTTCGGGGAAACTTTTGAGATCGGAGTTTGGGATGAGCCGCCACCATTGGGGTGGCAGCTATGACTGTCATTGTTTACCCTCTAAACTTATCACCCATAGGATCCATGGTGCTGGTATATATGCTAACATAAAAGGGGTATATTGATGGGATCCATGGCACACCATATATAGCAGCACCATGGATCCTATGGGTCATGCACCAACTTTTTTGCAGTGTCTGACGATTCTGTCAGGATTAACAGTTTGCTATGGAAAATGGGTAATTGATAGTTGATTTACCTATTAAAAATGGCGATTTTCCAGTTCGCTATGTTAAATTACCAGAGGGTATCATGAAACCCTATGATAATCATGATTATCAATCACATAAGGCAAATGGAAAATTGTCCATTTTTAATAGGTAAACCTCTATAAGTAGGCCATTTCCCATGGCTATGTTAAATAACAAGATGGTACCTTGACAACGAAAATGGTCGAACGGTTCTCGGTTACCTTTGGTCATTGCTGGGCGTCAACTGCGTCAACGCTCCGCTAGCGAGGTGTGGAAACCAAGAGCTGTACGCTCGACAAGGACAGACGCGTTCCACTGGATGACTACAGGATGACTACATCCACCTTAGCAAAACTTATCATAGGAATCATAGGTACATCATATAGGTAGCTATATGTAGCTATGACATCCTTTCAGCGTTTGTTATGTTCCGATGAAGATGCTTTTTTTGCAGCACAGTAGGATAGCTTTCTGATTCGAGCTGAAGGAGTCAAAAACCAGGTTTTTTTTCAGACATGGAAAAGCCTATGGGGAAAGCCTAGCTATGCATATCTCTATTCATGATTATTCATGTACTGGAGGACACCGAGATTTTAGATTTGGACTGGCAAGCCTCGAACTCCCTTGTGAAGTTCCCCCGTGAATCCCTGGGGGAAGTTCCCCAAAGATCAAATAGAACGAGTTTCAGAAAACACACAACCAGGGGAAGTTACACTACATAGTAAACTACGTAACTACCGGTGCAGTTCCCCCAAATCCAGGAGGATTTTCCCAAAAGTTCCAGGTAAACCAATCTTCAGAGAGAGTCTCCCCCAAATCCCCAGGGAAGTTCCCTTACAAAAAGAGGAGAAATTCTGTTTGAAAAAAGCAGGGAAACCTCCTAAAACATCCTCATGGAACATCAATTCCCTGATGAATTTCCATTTAAAACAAGTTGGGGACGTTTCCTTCAAATACATACCCTGGGGAAACATGTCATTTAAACATGGTAGGAAAAGAGTTTCCTAAAATGTCCTAAATATCCTGGCAAGTTCGGCAAAGTTCCTTCAAGTTGCCAAGGATTTGGCGTCAAAATTGGCATCCCTTGACAGGAAGTAAACGCATCGCCTCAAGCTTTCAAGAACTGCTTGCGGTACATCCAGAAATTTCACGGTTTTACGTTTTACGTAAACACTGAAAAGATTCTCCTACGGTGGATGGTTGCGAAATCCTGCACTAGCTGGTAGGTGGTAAACATCCCACTATTTATAGGGTTTCAACATGTTTCAACCATCCAAGGAGGTGCAGGATTTTGCTGGCCCATCCACAGGATTTCTTGCGAGATCTTTTCGGGTTTGTCTCTTTGTCCCCATTTTAGATCTTGCAGCACCAGGTAACCGTGGTAAGCATTGCCCGACCTGTTTCAATTCCGGTCATAGGGACTGAATAACCTTGAGAACACTTGTGGTTGTATATTGATGATCCACAGTATGTTAAAGGTCTTAATCCCATAGCATGGTCAATTGTCTAATTGATTGTTATGTACATGTTGTATATTGCTCTGTATTTTGTGATCATCCCAGATTTATGTTTTCTAGTTATTAAACAATATTAAACATATATTTCTTGGATATATGAACTAATATGACATGACCTGCTTTAGTAAATCTCATAGAAATCTCATAACCTTTGATTCATAGAATTGGATGATGGGAAAATTTACAGGAGAGCCCTATATTTGATGGTAAAAACCATGGTTTCCTGTAGATTTTCCCTTAAACCAATCCAATGATTGATGATTAGACTCGACACGTCATTTTTTTCCAATGAGCAGCTCGACCCCCCTTGGAACCAACCGACATTTTTACCCCAAGTCATGGCTGGGTGGCACCACATCCTGGTGGCATCTTCAGAAAAGGCATCAAAAGGAAGGGGCTTCCGTAATACTCCAATGGTTCTTATCCAATCATCCATTAAACCATACTTTGATTATATATATATACATACATACATATATATATATATATATGTACTGTATATTTATATATTATATGGTACTTATGACATACATATCATCATTCATCATCCATATGATATAAAGCATCATCAAATTACTAGGGATTTACCTTTTTTTCCCGATGGATTTTGGGAGAACGGAACGGCAGGAGCTCTGGACCCCCGGGAAGCCAGGCTCCGAGGCCACCAAGACTTGCGAGACCACCAAATATTGAAGATCTTGATTGGTGTATCCGATATACCAAAATATCTGTTAAAAATATCTGAAATTCGGTGGCGGTTACACCGAATCTGTGAAATTTCTTGCAAGATTTTGACATTCTGTTGTCACTTCTTGGTAGATTCGTATCGGCCGTATCGGCAATCCCTCTGTGAAATGTCAAAGGCACTTAAAATCAGTTGGATGGGCTGCAACAACCAGACACAGCGACATGGCATTTGAGCAGCAACGAACTGTGGAACTGAATCTGACTTTCACCATCGTGTGATGGTGAGCCATATGTAGCCTATTGATATAACAATCGTTGATCCAGTGGATTAAAATGGTTTGAATCATTTGTAATTCGAGTATGCTAAGAATATTGACACTACAGTAAATGAATTCAATCCACAGAATGAATGATTGTTGATATCAATGTTGTTGCCCCAAAACTGACAGTTTCCTCTTCGGTTTCTCTCGTATTGATTTTCTTCTTTTTGATACCAATTGTAATTCCACATGTTCTTCACTATGTTCTACCATTTTATTCCATCAATAGTGTAATAGTTTGATACATATATGTTCCCCGTATTTTGTCTAATTTCTCCCGCCTTATGTTCTTTTGCGCTGGTTTCTTCAAAGTCGATCTCCCTTACGTTGTTTTCAACCCTCAATCCAGATTTAACAGGAACCTTGGCAGAGCCGTTGCAGTCTTAGACCTAGCATTCTTCTGGCTTATTATATCATATGTATATATATATATATACATATATATATATATTATATATGGGAATGAATCAAAATCATTGGGCTCCAAACATGTATGGGGTAGTGCTGAAAATGACCAGCCATCTATGGGCCGAGAAGTTGAGAAGTGCCCCAATGATTTTGCCACGCCCAACTCCACTGATTTGTCATCAGTTTTGGAGGTATGATGTTAGTATAGCAATAGTAAACTATCCCCCCCATTTTACCATAAGCGGTAAGGAACAACGATCCATGTGGGTGGTTTATTGCCTAACATTAGTCCATTTTCAGTTACACCCAATATCCATTTTGGTAACTTAACCCTTGACGGTTCAATCTCCAAGTTTAGCTGTAAGAGATGGTGATATCCGGAAAAAATCCGCATTGATATCATATATGATTTACATATCCTCAATGTTTAAACATGATTTTTCCTTCAAATTGTGATATAGTAATCCCCAATTATAATATAGTAATATCGCTTCCCATTTTTTCCACAACTATTACAGCATAAATCATATACCATCAATACACGCATATCACTTATCACCAGAATTTAGTAGCATCTAGCCTAGGGTAAACTAACATAGATGTGGAAGGAAGACAATCTGTAGATTCCGGGCCCCACAGTTGGTTTAGAGTTTCTCAATTTCCAAGGTAAATCACCATCAAATCCCATTGAATCACCGTTAAATCATCATAAAAACTACGATTCATCAACTAAATCCCATTAAACCATCATTGAGTCACCATTAAAAATCAATTCATTGTCATTGATTAAAAAATCAATTCATTGATTAAAACATCAATTCCTCATTCATTGGTTTTTATGGATCAGAATCACCATTATTGAATCACCATTATTGATTAAAACATCAATTCATTGATTAAAACCAATAATTAAAACATCAGATTAAAACATCAATTTTGGGATTAAAACATCAATTCTTGATTAAAACATCAATTCATTGAGCAATTCATTGCAGATCAACGGGGCGTGGCAAGAGCTGTCGGAAGGTCTGGGCTCTGTGGCGAAGCTCCTTGAGGTCATCGGGGGAGGGTGAAACCACCGGTGCCCCAAAGATTGCGGGAAACCTTTGGAAAATCGATGGAAAATCTATGGAAAATAGCTTCGATGGAAAATAGTTAACTGGAAAAGTTTACATTCGAAATAGTTTTTACAAAAAACTCTATGAAACCATAGTTTTATAAGTGGATCATAACTTACCAAAAGCTAAAAACATGAACATATTTTTTCGGGATTGAATGGATCATAATCATGAATAATCATAGTGTTGTAGGATAATTATCATAATTGAGGTATCATATATTACCATACTAGGAGGTGGTGTTACAAACCCAAATAATAGTGGGGGTTCATTTCTTTAAGGGTAGAATTGTTCAATATCCCCAGAATATTCCAAGAATTTGCATAAGATCATGCATCTGAATATCTCCAAATTTCAATAAATCATCCCAATTATTTTCATATCCACACCCCAACGGCAGGAGAAGGTGGCCATTACTGTGGCCGACACCATGAAGGCCAGGCATAGCATTTTTTGGGTTACCGCAGATTTGGGTTATTGGTATCCAGATTTTCGGGAACCCAAGTTTTGACCCAGAAGCATATATGATATTTACCTATGATAAATGGTGATTATTAAGGGATTATATATGGGTATACTGTTTTTTTTTGCAGAAAATCTAGGTTCAGAGGTGCAAACCAAGACACCAAGTTTGACTGTGGTGCTCTATGCTCTCACATTAAAACAGTGAGTGGTAGAACCCTGGAACTAGAACTTCGGCTCCCGAACGACCATTGATCCACAACACGTCTTGGAAGGGGATCTGCTGTCCTCTGTTGTTTCAGGTAGAGTACATGCAAGAGAGACTAGATGTGAAAACAAAGAATTGGGATCAGATATGTATATATATAGCCAACAAGGAGTGGGAATAGTTAGGATATTCCCAATGAACATGAGCACGCAGCCAACAATGATGGGGATGAAACAACGAAAACAGGGGCGTATAAATGATAAGCACCTGTGTTCAAGATGATGCAGCTATGATACAGCCAGCTTAAAAATTGGGTATCTTTAACGAACTAGTCATAAGAAAAGGAGTATTACCAAGTCGTACACCCAGAAGTGAAGCTACCCTTGGGTGATGATTTTCACAATCCATTTATGGGAATAAGGGGATGGTTACCACATACATTTTGCACAATTTTTGCACAAGTATATTTGTCCCCAAGGCTTCTTGAAACCCAATTGAGAGCAGTTTGAACACAACTATACAGTTGCTTGATGATTTCTTGGAAGTTATACTACCCAATATACCCTCTGGTAATTTAACATAGCTATTGAAAACGATCATTTATATAGTTCGTTGATTTACACATGGTGATTTTCCATAGCAAACTGTAAACGTTTACCAAGAGGGTACTGGGGGTGATCATAATTCATGAGCTCGGAATCCCATGAAAACCAGTTCGCTCATCTTGTTCCTGTTTATTGTCACACATTGGTCCCCCAAAAAATACCATCTGGTAAACATAAAAAAAAGCTATTGAACATGGCCATAGAAATAGTTGATTTATCCAACTATAAAATGGTGATTTTCCATAGTTATGTAAACGTTTACCAAAGGGTATGATGACCATTTTACTGTTCAATTTCAATACCTGAATTGGATGGAAGGGAATGTCTGCCTGAAACCCCTGTATTTGGGGCCAACATTTCCCATAAACAAATCCATTGATAGTTGTTTAAATCACCATTGTTCTCACAAAAAATCAAAGTGTCACTTATGAAGTCCCAATTGTGGGTGGTTCATTCAAGTTCATTCCCACTTGAAGTCCCACACATTTTTGCCTCAGATGTTGGACTGGTTATATCAGGTTACTATCTTTTTAGATTTAACATAGCAAACTATTTGAACATCACAATTTCCATAGGTCAATCCTCTAATTTATGGGCCATTGTTCATCCATTCTCCAGTTCGCAAACTCTTAGTTTACCCATGTTAGTTTCCAGTTCGCAAACTGTTAGTTTTCCTCGAATTTATGGGCCATTTTCCATTTATGAACCATTTCCATAGGTCAATCCCCAACTGGCCCAACTGGGATGGTTCTCCTGCTGAGGCCCAGGCCAGTCTGGCTGCGGAAATCCAGGTGTGGGAAAAGTTGGGTGGAGAACAAAAAATCTGTCGTGGAAATATGGGGATCTTATGAAATTCCATGGGGATTGATAGATTCTATACCCTCTGGTAAATATACACAAAACTATATGGAAAATCGCCATGTTTAATGGGAAAAATCATTATTTCTATGGCCATTTTCAATAGCTATTTTGACATAACCAGATGGTAACTATGAAGGTATAACTTCTATGGTGACGTCTATGGTATCGGTTGTACCCGGATTTTTTTTGGTGAATGTCTTGGAAGGAAATCACCCAAGCAGTACCCTCTGGTAATTTAACGGCTTGCTATTGAAAATGATCATTTATAGTTGATTTACCTATCATAAATGGGTAATTTTTATCAGAAACTGATCATAATTAGTTCGTTGATTTACCTATGATGAATGGTGATGTTCCAGTTCGCAAAAACTGTAAACGTCCGTTCGTTTACCAGAGGGTCTTTCATGGGATGGGATTTGTTACATAGCCATGGAAGCCATGGCCCCAATCGAAATAGATGGTTTACCTGGGTTTATCTTCAAACATGGTGATTTTCCATGGCGAACTGTTAGTCATGAGCAGATGGTTTTTTATTTTTGGTGTCCCATTGTGGGATGCATGACCATACCACACATACCACCATGGCACATCCTGAAATGGTTTGGGATGCTTTGAGATGGATTCTCACGGATTCCCCCCAAAAATAGTTGGTTCATTACCACCATGCCAAGTGAGATTTTTCGTGATTGTTAGGAAGCCTTGTTCCGTTGAAGTCGCTGGTTTTTCACATGTGCCGAAATTTCCAAACATCCCTGCGGGGATGAATCATCCATAGCCATCAGATTTTCAGCAGCTGTTTGGTTTTTTTGTAAAAGGGAAAGTGCCACTTGACCCATAGCCATATGCCCATATGAATTATATTCTAATAGTTGTATCCTTGAATATATCCTCTGAATAATCAGTATATTCCACGTTGAATCACTGCTTCGGATGCGACTGGTCGCTCCATAGCCATATCCCAGGATGCTTCTCCGAGTTCTCCGAGCGTCAAGGGTAGGAGCACAGGCACCGAATCTGGGTCGGGGGAACCATGCCCACTGGCCAGTTCTTGGCTCATGGATGAACCACCCAGCCGCACCAAGGGTGTGGTTTTGGGGGGATTCTAGTACGGCGGCAACGCTGTGTTGTTTTTCCTACCAAGATATGATTGATTTCCATATGAAACAAACCATTGCAAGGGATGTTCCCTAATCATTTTTCAACGCTCAGATGATCTCTGAGGTCAATTATGACACATGATAATCCTGGTATCGCTTTGTAGAAGCCAAGACGGAGCTGAAAGGTGAGAATTTCTCAAGGGCACAAAGCACTACTATAGATACTGCAAATGGTTTTAAGATTCACGGATAGAATGACAGGATTTCAAAGATAGTTCCCTTGTGTTCTTTTACAAGCATCTACCCCGTCAAGACTCAGACAGGAGAATGAAGGTATCGGGAGATTCCCCAAACTGGTGGACAATCGAACTGGTTGAACAGCAGGAAACCCTGCACCAGTCCATCGACACTTGATACCACCATTTTTGGACTGCTTAAGTGATATTACAAATGTCCCCATTTTGGATGGTCCCCCATATGATGCCCGAATTTGTTGATTTCAGCAGCGGTGATCATCAGCACCAGAAAATAAATCATGTATCAATCATATCCCCATTTTACTGCTTGAAACCAGCTGATTTGTTGTTTAAATCCTCATTTCAAGGTGAGTTTAGTAGAAACATGTATAAACCCAATGTAAAGATCAATTTCCGATGACAATCCCAATTTCTTCATGATTTTTCCATGAAAACATATGAAAACACCAGCATTTATAGATGATGTTCTCCAGGATTTTCCCATCAAAAAACCCGCCATTTCCCCAGGTTTTTTCGCCTTTTCGCCTTTTCGCCCGCCTCCAGGCGACGCCTTGGCCGAGGACACGGTGCTGATGATCCAGCGCGCCATCTCGGGGGAAGCATTGGCAAAACGAGCCGAAGAGGCGATGGCCTTCGCTGGGGAATTTTTCAGTACCCATGACGGATCCATGGTGCTGGTATATATGGGGAATTTTTTGTAGGATTCAATAGGATATGAATGGGATATTAATGGGATTTTATAGTGATTCAATGGGATATTAATGGGATATGAGTGGTTTTTTTTTGTATGATTCAATGGGATATTAATGGGATATTAGTGGGATTACCCTCTGTTTATGATAAGTATTTTTATGATCATCCATGATATAGATTGATCACTGATTTAATCATTTAGTCCAATGTATAATGTCAACCCCGGATGAGACTAAACCATGGTCTATTTTTTGGAGGGGGGTATTCCTCCAATAGTCATAATATGATACTTTTTTTATGGTACCCTGGGTCGACATTAGATTGATCATCCAGCTGAAAATACCATGATAAGTATGAACAATTACACATGGAACGATCCACCATTTTCAATGGGTGAATCCACGAACTAAATGGCAATTTTCAATAGCTATGTTAAATTGCCAGAGGGTAATAGGTGATTAATTATTGATATTTTCTTATCTACTATTTACCGATAGATGATAGCATATGATAGTTAATATGATGTATATATATATAATGGGTATATCAATGTATATCATATAACCAGTGCTTCAATGGGCAAAATTATATTGGATGATCACTGGAAATGATTGGATAAAAAGAACACATGATGCCGCATCTTCAATGGATGATATATGGGTGAAATACCTTGGATACCAATGAGTGAAACTCGGGAGATACCATGGGTGATAGATATGTAATATCACATACTGGGTTTACATAACGGTTCAATATGGATTTGCTGCGGATGACTTTCATTTTCCCTATGGGACATCCACTACGGAATTGCACACCGTGAGATGATATAGTACGTATTACTTTCAGCACCTGGCTGAGATTTTAGCAATGATGGGGTCAAATTTTTATGTGTTTATCATCATTTTCCCCACTAAAAACTGCAGTTTTGTTAGATATATACCCATATATCATCAGTTTCCCCAGTAGAAATGGCAATTTTACAAGGGTCCTCAGCCCATTTTTATCGAATCCCAATGGACACACCCCCTGAAAAGGTGGTGGTGCAGACGTGGGACTTTGCTGGCCAAGAGATGTACTACAACATGGCGCACGTGTTTGGAACCCCAGCGGCTCTGCGGGAACGAGTTGAGGCTGGTTCAAACATCCCATTGAGACCATGGGTTTGTTGAAAATACTCGGAAAATCACCATTTTCAATGGGTAAATCCACTATTTCTGTGGCCATTTTCAATAGCTTTTTGTTAACGTTTACCAGAGGGTATATATCGATAAATCCATTGGTTCATCATTTTCCAGATGAAAAAAAGGCGACTTTCCCATTTGGACACGCAATTTCCAGGCAAACCTCAGATGGGGGTGATTTGGGAGTCACATTTTTCCCAAGTTTGGATATGGCTTTGGGTCAAAACCTACTTTCCCTAGATAGCTTGGGGTCACACCACATTTAAAAAAATTAAGCTCAACAGGACAAGGTCATCAGCCCAACAAAAATCTAACGATCGGCTGGATTGCTCAGCTGAAGGGGTACCACTGTGCTGTTCCATGTTTACCTTCATTTTATGGTACTGTTCAATAGATTTAATTTGATGTCACCAGAATTTTCGTGGATTTACCACCATTTTACCACTAATTTGATGTTCATTACGGCAATTTTAGTGGATTTACCACCCATTTTTCACATTTTTTGTGGGGCACATGCCATGTATCCAATGGGAGTTTCAGGTTCCTGACAGCTCTGGGCATCTACGTCTTGGTTCTGGACCTATCGGCTTGGCTTCATGCCACGCCGGTGGACGCTGGCCGGTTGGTATCAGCGGGCCATGGGATGGTCAGTGGATACCATGGAAGGAATGGGTCCTCTAAAAACGTCACCGGGAAAGGTCTGACGAGGTCTGGCGATAGGTGTTGGTGTAGTTGAGGTACAATCCAATGAGATATGATCAATTTAAATATGGGCATAATTGGATTCGGTTGAGAACCCCATATATTTTTTGTTTTTACCAGTGTAGCATTCTTCTTCAATGCGTTGTTTTTCACTTGTCACCTTTGAAGGCATTCGAGGCATTATTTGTGGATCCTTTACTTCCATCGATGGCCATTTCAGGAACCTAAATTGGGGGTACCTACCATATATATGGTACCACCGTACCTCCATTTTAGGATCCTGGAATTCCCTTTGAAATGTGGAGTTGTCCCAGAAAATGAAGCTACCTCTAAATCGTCCTAAATTTAATGCTTAGGTCATCATTGTTCTCAAAGACAGTATTGGAGTATACAGTATACCCCTTTGTCAGACCCCATTTTTCTACGGGCCCCCAAAAAAGTTGTGTGAACATAGAATACCGCCGCAAATACCCCGAACTTGATGGTTTATCATCATTTTCCTCGTTCGAATTCATCTTTTGGCTTTTTTCCAAGCCATTTCCAGATCATATTAAGTGGGTTACATACCCACTGGTTGGTGGTTCGGAACATGATTTTTATTTTTCCAGTTGGGAATTTCATCATCCCAACTAGTATTTTTCAGAGGGGTTGGTAGGTATACCACCAACCAGCCCATTCTATTTCCACGAAGTGAAATTCAATCCCCGTGGTTGATGGACATTGTTTCCATGGCCATTTCAGGAACCGATTGATTGGAGGTACCTACCATATATAAGGCCTATTTTTTACCTAAATTTCAGGGAATATCCCCACAATTCATATGGCCAAAAATATGGTACAGTTACGTACCTCCAATCAATTGGATCCTGGAGATCTCCCATTGATACCCTCTGGTAATTTAAGATAACTATGGAAAATCACCATTTTTAATGGGAAAATCCTCTATTTCTATCACTATTCCCATTGATTGTTGGTTAAATGGGCCATTTTCACCAAGGAGAAAGTCGAATCGATGGATTTTTGGTTGGCCGCTTTACTGGTCCATGCGAAAGACGCCTGGCTGGTCATTGTCGGAAGTTTCTTGGTTCACATTGGAGCCGTGGGTGATTTCATGGTGACATAACCAACATTAACCAACAAAAATTGTGATTTAATTGTGATTTAATAGTACATTAATAGGCAATTCAATTCTATGAGGCTCCACCAAAAGGACACCAATCCCAAAAATTGCCTCATTGAATCCCATGAAATATCCCATTTAATAGTGCTTTAATTGTGATTTATATGGTGATATGGATGGTGATTTTTCATGGTGATTGATGCAACATTGTGATTTATATGGTGATATCAGTGATATGGTGATTTTTCATGGTGATTTTTCACCAAGAAAAATGGTGATGACAAATGGTATATTTCATGGGATTCAATGAGGCAATTTTTGGGAAGTGTCCTTTTGGTGGAGCCTCATAGAATTGAATTGCCTATTAAATCACAATTATATCACCATTTTTGTTGGTTAATGTTGGTTATGTCACCATGAAATCACCATATAAAGCCGTAAAGCCCAGATGTTTCCGAGATGTCTTTGACCAAGGTCATGCTGATGCCATCGAAGAGTCCATGCGCCAGGAAGTTTATGACCGACTCTTGGCGCGGTGTTGGGAAATCCGGTTTTGGAAACGGAAACTGGTGAGCTTTTATGGTGCTTTAATAGTGATTTATGGTGATTTACCGGGATTTTATGGGATTTTTAACCAAGAAAAATGGTGGTTGATGGTGATACATAACCAACATTAACCAAGAAAAATGGGGATTGAATAGTGATTTAATAGTGATTTAATAGTGATTTATGGTGTTTTATGGTGACTTGATAGTAATTTATCCAAGAAAAAAGGGAGATTTTATAGTAAATCATGCCCAACTTTATCAGCTTTAGCCTAACACTAGTGGTCTACTTTTGGTGACTATATATATATAGTATCTGAATGGGATAATCATAGGGATATAACGGGGGATAACAAAAATGTCGTTAAACCCAATAATAGCCTCTGGTAAACTAACATAGCTATGGAAAATCACCATTTTTAATGGGAAAACTCACTATAAATGGCACTATAAATTGGAAAACCATCTCCAAAATCGTCATAAACCGGGGTGGTTTTAGTTGTTATCGCCAACTGGCGGGAAAGAACGCATTGAGTTTACCATGTGGAACGCTTGTCTTATTATTACTACTATTATTATTATCATTATTATTAGGTAACTTTATAGTAATTTGACCGAGAAAAAAACCTATTCGGGAGTGATCGCAGTTCTATGGCTGGGAAATCAGTGGATTTTAATGACCGAAAGATGCTGCAAGACACCAATCAGGACCTACGGATTTAAGCAAAATCGGGATATGACTGGGATATGGAGATTACCAACGAGAATGAGTGGGATCTGCACGATTTTTTTACACCCAGATGTTCATTGGCGCAAAAAGGCTCACTGTCTAGCAAATCACATACAGAACTGTTATATATATATTATATATGTATATTAGTAAATATTTTTCTTGATATCTCATCATATTCCCCATTTGATACATCAAAATACATCAAGGTTATGCTTTATATTCAGATATCCCTATCGCCAACAGTCAGAATTTGTGGATCGGGAACGGAACCTTCGTTTTTCTTCATGGCGCCATCGTGGCATCCGAATGAGGCCTTGACTTTCATCTTCAAAAACGCTTGCGGCACCACAACATGCTGGGGCAGCTTGGTTTCCCAATGTTTCCCATCAAGGCTGAGATCAATGGGAGATCTTCAGGATCCAACAGATGGAGCTACGGTAAACGTACCATATTAGTCTGGCCATATTTTGGAGATGAGATAACCATCAATCATTAGGGTCTTCTCAAATATCCGATTTTGTTTGGGGGGTATCATCAGGCCATGGCAGCCATGCCCACAAAAAACGGCTTATGCGTGTACTGACCACTTATGAGTCCTGGGACCTTCCAGGTAGGGTCTTGGCGTAAACCTTGGGTGCCATGCCTTTGGTTGCTGGAAAAGTAGATGGGCCGATTTAGGACAGATTTCCCAAATAACCATACTTTAATAAGGCGACTTATACTGGTTGGTGGTTTGGAACATGATTTTTTTTCCATATATTGGGATAAATGTCATCATCCCAACTGACTTTCATATTTTTCAGAGGGGTTCAAACCACCAACCAGATAATAATAAACAATGGATTTTAGGGTTATTAAATTATTACATGTTATTACCATATTTTCAGACAAACCCATATTTTATATTATGATCCTATGTTATCCAAAGTATATAACCATATATAACCTAAATATGATCCCATGGTTATAACCTATATATGATCTAGCGGTAAATCCTATGTCAACCTTCAGCAACCATGTGGGCCGAGATGTACGCGCCGCCTCTGGGATGGCTATCATCCATGGTTTCCAGGGGAAATTTGTCATACATTGTCATACACATGATGTTTTTCTATGTTTTTTTGTCAAATGATTACAGTATACAGTATATTTTGCATATCGACCAGATAGGTACATATCTATATATATTAATACTTTTCCAGTGTATATCTATCTATTGTATGCAGATGAATGCATGCTGCAGTATATTTTAAAGAAATGCTGGAGCCGCCGTAGTTGAACTTTGTGCGTTGGATCTTTGTCGATTGGTGATTTTCCCAAGAATTTACCGATGTTTATGGATGTTTATGGGTGACTGTGAAGTAACTTGGTATTCGTATATCCAGTAACGAATTTGAATGTGGATCCGGCTACAGTATTGTTCATGCTTCCAAAAAATGTTCCGTTCTCAATTTTCGAAAAGCAAGACTCCGGTAGCCAGAAATGAAACATCACCACTATGACTTATGGACAATCTCTTGCCTCGATGGAGGATTTTGTCATTTTGTCCCATACGGCCATGGTTTTAAGGATAGCAGCAACTGCGCCACAGGAATCAAGAAGATGGGCTGCTGTTCTTTCCTGTGGACAATCAGCAAAATACGCCGGAGAGCCTTCGAAGCATCCAACATCTTCGACGAGTGTCTTAGCTGATGTCGATTTTGCGGAACCAGCCGATTTGTGTACGCATTCCCTTGGCTATTGGAGATGCTTTCATCATCTTTCATCTATATCTACGTAATCTACATCTGATAATCATATAAAATTCATATAAATATGTATAAATATATACAGACATTATAGTCATAATATATATATATATATTATTACTATATATAATATATATATATGTGTTTTATATACACATACTTGTTGGTGTGGTTAAACTTCCATTTCTTGTAGGGTAGCTATGTATTGTAATTCCCATTCTTGTAGTGTCCTTCAAGTTTTCTTTTGCTTCAAACAAAACAATCTGCGACTTTGTTGAGGAGAAAAGATACAGGGAACCCTTATGAAGCTGATAAAGATTCATCCCCTGTTGGTGATGATCGCTTCAACCCCCATCCCAATCACGAATTTTGTCCTAAAGACACACCATATAACTAGATTTTGTTAGATACATATACATACCAGCACGTTCAAAGGGGTGCCTAATGAATTTCACAAATTGAGATTCTTAAGGGGTGCCTAATGGACACCCCTTAGCGTTCATGGAGATGGCACACTAGAAAATAACTAGTTCCAACCCGAAATCTTCCAATCCTACCCGCGTGGCATCTGTGGTGCACCTGACTTCATTTTTGGCGAGAAGAACTACATGTGTGTCATTTCGTGTCAGATGTAAAATATTCATGCGACATGTGAATATTTTACAATATTTTATCATATGTAAAATATTCATATTCTTCGATTTTGTCATGTGAATTTTAAACAAACTAGTCAAAATCGACACGAAATGACACGCGCAGGGGTTGTCCAAACAGCACCCGACACGTTTCTGAGAGGTGCGTATTGGACACCCTCTACCGACCGACACGATACGGCAATGACACGCATGTTTTTCTTGATTTCTAAAAAAAAACGTGACCCCTTTTGACCGACACGGTTTTTTTAAAGTCGTGCCCTGCGGCGCAGGCTTCATGTAAAAAGGGGGAAAGGTCTAGCGCGCGTACATGTAGCGTAGCATGATAGGCGCGGGGAGAACGTTGCTATCGCCACCCCACCCCGCCAACCCCCCGCAAAAGAGAACAAAAAAGGGAACATATATAACAGATACAAAAAAAGACGTGTCACGCTGAAACAATTGAAAAGAACAATTAACCTTTTATTGAAAGAAAAATAAGGAAAGACATGAACCACCACACAAAAAACAAAATGAAAACTCACACTTTCGATACATCAACAAACGCAAAAATCCCGTGCGCCTGCCAGCAAAAATGAAACTGTCACTTTTTCAACCATCGCAAAGCACTGCGCCTGCCACACAAAATAAACGTGCCGTTCAATGAAGAAAAAATACGCACAACCATGAACCAGGATAAAAGACAGAAACAACATGAAAAAAACACACTTCAACACATCAAAAAATGCGAGAATCCCGCGCGCCTGCCAGCAAAAATGAACACATTTTTTTTAAAAAAACATATTTTTTACAACCATCGCAAAACACCGCGCCTGCCACGCAGAATGCACGTGCTCAACTTCGTTGCTGGCCACAAGTTAAAAGGAATAAAAAGGGGAAAAACGCGCTTCACCCACACGAAATGCAAGTTTCGAAAATGACATTTTTTTTTTTGCGACGGCGAAACAAAGAGTGCGGGTATATATATATATATTTAAAGATTATATATATATATGGTTTTAAAAAAAAGTCCTTTAAATATCCCATATATATATATATATCCTTTATATTCCTATGATATTCCTTTAAACCTCCCCATGTTTCGTAACTTTTTACCGAACGCTGAAACCCGAGGAGGTGAGCGCCTTGGCCTCGAAGGTGGCCCAGGAGCTGGGGACGATCCCCACGCGCTGGGCGCATTTCTTCCACCGCCTGGAAGGTGGGCTGAGCAGTTTCTGCGGCCTGGAAGGTGGTTAATAATGGTTAATAATGGTGAGATTCATGGTGAATATGTGGTTTATTTATGGTGAATACATGGTAATAATGGATGATGATGGATGATATTTGATGATTAATGGTGAATAATTGGTGAGTTATTCATGGCCAAAAATGGTGATTTTCATGGATGATGAATGGTTAATAATCAGCAATCACCTGGTGAATAATGGTGAATAATGGTGAATAATGATGATAATGATTATTCATGGTGAAAAACGGATGAATCATGGATGATGAATGGATGGATGGATGATGAATAGTGAAGAATAATACTGATGGATGAATGGTGTCTAATGAAAACCAACAACAAATGGTGATTGATGGATTAATAATGATGGATTGATGGTCGTTGATGGATGATTGATGGATGATCTTAACTAGTTTATAGGAGTGATACATCCAATGGTGAGATTGATGATAATGATTGTTCATGGTCAAAGATGGATGATGAAAGGATGATGAATGGATGGTATTTGGTGATTAATGGTGAATAATGGTGAGTAATGGTGAGTTATTCATGGTGAATAATGGTGTTTTTCATGGATGATGAATGGTTAATAATCACCAATCACCTGGTGAATGGTGAATAATTCTGAATAATGATGATAATGATTGTTCATGGTGAATAAAGGGATGACGAATGGATGATGAATGGATGATATTTCATGAATAGTGGTGAATAGTTGTCAGTTATTCATGGTGAATAATGGTGTTTTTCATGGATGATGAATGGTTAATGATCACCAATCACCCGGTGAATAATGGTGATTTTCATGGTGATTTTTTTTTGTGGGAAACTCACCATCGAATTTTACTGTCTGGAAAACTCAACAAAAACTAACACACCCTCTGGTGTCCAAAGAAAGACAGCACTTGACAAATTGAAAATTAACCATTTGGAGAGGATTTTCCATAATTTTCCATTAAAACTTCCATTTTGAGGGAATTTCCCGCTCTGTTTGACTACCGGAGGGTATGGAAAATCACCATTCTTAGGAGGTAAAACATCTATAATTGCGGCTTGTCCATTGCTATGTTGGTTTACTGGAGGGTAACCCTTCGTGTTGGTACAGTCCCTAGTTTTGGCGCTTGATTTTCAATTCTTGAGATTGAAACAGATGATCTTTTGTTTGTTGATGAAATCCAGTTTTTTTCTAGTTTAACCACGATTATACCAGAATTAAACACACACACAATTAACCACATACTACCATTTTTTTCCAGTTGTTTGATTTTCGAAAATTTCACCACACTATTATACCACAATAAAAAAATTGATTGCACCAAGTTTTCACGACCCAAACAAATTCACCGATTTCACCAGAGATTTTCGAAAAAACGGGGGAGAAGTTTCTGATGGCTCAAAAACCAAGGGTTTTCCGTTCAGTCCTCACCAACTGTGCCACTGAGGAGAAAAAAACGGAAATGCTTGGGATCGGCTCAAAGAAATTGAGAATTTTGACCCACAATTGACGATACTCTTGTAAAGGTTTCAATGTTTCAAGATTACTTGAGCACAAAATGGTTGATTTGAACCATTTCTCATGAGTGGGCAATACCCTTATTTTAGTTGGATCAGTATTGGATGGCTTTGCAAACAGGTGTTTTTTTCCGATTTTTCCTAGATGTTTCAAGATTGTTTGTCAAATGTCCAGATTTTCTCAGATTTTCCAACTAATTTTTCCCGGATGTTTCCCAGAATTTCCCAGATTTGTCATAGAAATTCACAGTTTTTTCCAGATCTTCCCAGCGAGGCCTCCATGAGCCCTGCATCGCCCTGGATCGCTGCCGCACCTTGGCGGCGGAGTTGGACATGGATGGCCAGCAGCTGGAGCTCTTCCTAGGCCGAAACGGGCCATTTTTGGCGGGAAAAATGGGGATTTCACCAACCAAATATGAAGAAATCCTTTCGAAATGAGGATTTTATGTGAACAAATCATCAAAATGGTGGATTTTATGGGATTTAAGAGATTTTAAGAGGATTTTATAGGATTTTATAGGAAAAATAATCAAGTTTTATAGGATTAATACACCAATCATCCAAAACTTGATGATTTTACTATGAAAAATCGTTGGATTTCACATGATTGAAGCATCCAAAAATGATGGGACTTCAACAGCAAAATTTCGGGATTTATTTTACCCCAAATAAAATGGTGATTCATCCAACTTGAGGGATTATATGATGGATTTTTATATATTTTTATTATGTCAACGTGGTGAGTTAGGGAGCTTACCAGGAATTGTTATGGAACTTCCAAATTGGTTCATATGATGTTCATGGATAAGGAAAAATATCGGGAACTTTTCCGGATGGACCTGATTTTTTGGGAAGTACCCAGCAGCATGTACTTTTTTTTTCCGCAATTTCGGTCGCTTCACGGCCGAAGTTCGCAGGACTTTTCCATCGCTTGGGGCAGCTGCTATACTTCAAGGCCAGCACGAAAAACCAGATCAACAAGGGGGATGCGAGCAGTCCCCATGGGCTAAAAGGCTACCCTCTTGTAAACGTTTACATAGCTATTGAACATGTTCATAGAAATACTTGATTTACTCAGCTACAAAATGGTAATGTTCCATCGTTTTTTGTATGTTTACCAGAGGGTATCCCTTATTCCCATGATATTCCCATGATATTCCCACCATATTCCCATGATATTCCATAGGTTTTTTGATGTTTTTTGTATGTTTGCCAGAGGCTACCCGGTATTTCATGGTGCGGTTGTCATTTTGACCGTCCTGAATGAAGGGGATACTTTTCGGCCATCAGTCATCATGGAGAAAATGATGAGATCATATAAGATCCATTTTTTTAGACAACTCCTAACGTAGTGTTAATATATGTTAATATCCTATGAAAGAATGCCAGATGAACCAATACAGCAATTATCAAACCAAGATTTAGCCTCTGGTAATTTAACGTAGCTATTGGAAATGGCCATAGAAATAGTTGATTTACCCATTAAAAATGGTGGATCTTTCCATAGCTATGTAAACGTTTACCAGAGGGTAACGTTCAGCAATCGAGACCACCCCTAAAAATGATGTGTATTTTTTCAAAAAAGTGCCCTGAATTCACCATAAGAATGCTGTTTTTTTATTTGAAGAATCTACAGAAAGGTCATCGGCCACAGTAGTGTTAATATCCTATGAAATAATGCCAATTTTGTTCTTGAAAAGAGGGAGAGATCCTAAAAAATCGTCTGATTATCAGCATGTTCCCCGTCAAAATTATGAGGTCTCCGCCATTTTCTCACAACATCATATCCTTATTTTTGAGTTAAATCCAAATTAATCCAAGTGTTGGGTTTCTTTTTTTAAGGTTGGTTTTTTCATACATCACCATGTTGGCTAGTTACACTTACATCAAACTCATCAGTTGATTGTGAAACTCATTAGTTTTGAAAAACTTAAAACAGTTGAATTTTGAAACTAATCATTAAAAACTTAAATCACCATGTTACACTCATCAGTTTTGATGAGTTTTGATCGTGGACTCACAATTCTTTCGTTCGTCAGGGATCTCCTGCGGTGGTCTTGACACCCCAGTGGCTCCTAGATGCGATGGCACAGGCGCCAGTGGATCAGTTGGGTGGATGATTTCTTTGGAGACTTTTTTGGTGGTCCCTCTGGTAAAATTCAAAAAGTTGGGTTGAAAAAAATAAAAACTTTTTCAAATAAAAGCCCAAGTGGTAACCTGGTAATCAGTCTCATGATGGTGACCCTCTGGTATTTTTTTTATATTTAGAAACCATGAATTTAACGGCTGGAAAATCCACCATGTTTGATGACTGGAGGGCATTATATACTGAGGTTTTTTCAGCATCAGAAGATACCCTCTGGTGAACTAACATAGCAATGGAAAATGGCTATTTTATAGTGGATTTTCCCATGAAAAATGGTGGATCTTTCCATAGCTATGTTAGTTCACCAGAGGGTATATGATATGTGTTTCATATGAATTGATGGATGAATTGATGGTGATTTAATAAAGTTTTAACCATCAAACTATGGGGGATATAAGTGGTTATATAAGTGGATATATCTGATAAACGATGGAACCCTGCTGAGATGTAGGAAGATGTTGGAAGTTACCCTCTGGTAAACTAACGTAACTATGGAAAGATCCACCATTTTTAATGGGTAAATCCACTATTTCTATGGCAACTTTCAATAGCTTTTTGTATGTTTACCAGAGGGTATAATTTCTGTAATACCATCCCTCTATTAAATATCTCCTCAATGGTTCCAAAATATGTGACAAAAAACCTACTTCCGCCGCCCATGATTTCTAGGTGGAAGGGATTACTGTCTGGTTGGTGGTGACTGGAAATGTTTGGAACCATGGAATTTTGAATGACTTTCCATTCAGTTGGGAATGTCATGATCCCAACTGACGAACTCCATGATTTTTCAGAGGGGTAGGCTCAACTACCAACCAGCTGCAGTTTGTTTTTTCCTTTTTACAAATGGATTATACATGGGTCATTAAATGTCCCCATTGAACATCACCCAACCATTAGGTATATGGTCTATAATGGCTACTATAAGGTGATGTCCAATATTCCCAAAATGGGACAGTTACCAACCCCTGTTATAACTTGTAATATAACCGACGCGGACGAATTTTACTTACCCATGGATCCCATAGCTACCCATAGCTAGTGCCACGGGTGCCTTCTTTCGAAGTGTTGTGAGCCACTAAGTGTTGGCTTTACCAATTAGTTGTTCACTGAATGTGTTAGACGTCTATATGCAAATCATCCACTTATAGAGGGGATTTTCCATTATAAACCATCCAGCTATTGGGATACCTCATACCTTAGGAAAGCTCCATATGTTCAAAAAGTTACGGGATACCCCAAAATGGCAATTGGGGCATCCTTTTTAGTAGCCGACAAAGGATGGGGAGATACTGTTTCAGTAGACTGAAACCATCCATGGATTGTTTTTTTTTGGTAAATTGAAACAGGAAAACTTAGGAAAACCACATATTTCATGGGAAAATAGCTTTGGTTTCCTATAGATTTTCCCTTAAAACAACTAGAGCCTCGTGATATTTTCGCCAAATGCGACTAGGCAGACAGCACGAAAATTATGACTGGCAGTCACCAAGGCTCAAAAGATAAACTAATGAAGTTAATACTCAATGGATTTGGTTGAAGGGAAAGTTTTAATCGGAAAGCCTCATGATTTTAATGGGAAAATAACTCTGGTTTCCGGTGTAGATTTTCCCTTAAACCAATCCATTGAAATACTGTATTCATCTTGGATGTTTATAGCCAACCACATTGGGGAAATCCAAAATCCACCATTCCTCTGAGGAACGGAGATGGGTAGAAAAGTACTCGAAGTACAGGTATGCTACGAAACGATCCAACTTCTGCAAGAACCAAATTTTGACCATTTGTGAGGGCAACCTCAAAATGTGAATTATGGGTAGCCATTTTGAAACCCTGATCCTGTGCTGTTATCCTTTGCAACAAAGGACCCTTGAAAACCAAAAAAGTCAGGGTGGGTGTCGCGAAGATTTCAAGTGGTTTTCTCCATATGTGGTTCTATTTGCACCACATTAATTTGACCCATATTCATTACATCTCGGCTCTATCCCATTCTATTCATGTTTACCATTAGATCACTGTTCATTTTATCCATTTTCTATCACCGTTGATATCCCCATTAAATCACCAGTCTAGCCTTTAAACCAAATTAAGAACCGCCAAATGCGATGTTGGTTACAACCCCATTTCCTTATAACATACTTACTTTGTAGCCCCATAATGCTGAATATACTTATATATACATATATGTATATGTATATAATATATATATATATATGTGCACACATGCACATATATGTGATTATTATATGTATATATACAGATTATTCATGTTGCTCCGTGACAAACACCGCCCACACCACGTTGTCATTAGGGGAAATGTTTTTCGAAGTTGAGGAGTATGGTCTGGTAGCCGGGGATGCGGGCTGAACATGGGCATACTCGGGCCCAACCGAAGCCTACTTGGGCCAAACTCGGCCCTATTGCCCCGTTGGCTGGGAATGAAGTTGCAAAACAGGTAAGGCGTGAAACATAGTATAGAGCTGCTGGCAGAAAGAAACTCGTTGCTGCCGGCATTGAGCCTCTGATAAAGACTGACGCTCGCATTCTGTGTCGTCATTTGACACCTCTGACCAACCGAAAGTTGAATGATGCTGAAGTGGGTCGTATCAAAGAAACCAAAGCACGCCTGGCGCGCGTGCGTTGCCTCCATATTGAGTAGATCACGGTTAGCTAGGTGCTCGGCATGTCCCAAAGCAGCATGGGGTTGACTCACCAAGCGTCCATCCATTGTTGCATGCACACCTCTTCAACAGACCTGTAAAGATTTGTTGAAATGGCATGAAATGGCCCAAACAATCGAGTGTTTACTTACTTCTTTTGGTACGTGGTCACCATTGGGATCTGCGTTACAACCGTTACATTTGTTTGTCGCCCACGTTCCGGCACTTCGGTGGGGGCAGATTTGTTTATAGCCTTTGACCATCTTTGACCTATATCCCCTTTTGTACAAAGTGAGCGCCCTAGTTATACATTGGTTTACCACCCATTGACCTATAAGCACCAACAACTAAATTTGTCTACACTACAAAAATTGTGACTACCAACCTAGCAATGTCAAACTTGGGTACCAACAGTATTACCAACAATATTTTTTACCCCATTTTATCCATTTTTATCCCAACGTTTTTTCCCTTTTTTGCATTGAGTCATCGCGTCAGGTGATGGCGTGCCCGGCGGTGTTGAAGACGGATCCTTTTCGCTCCAAGGCTTTGCGACAGGAAGGACTTCTGCAGAAGGACCTTTTGGAGGCGGGGAACCCCAAAAATCACCCAAAATTTTGGTTATTATGATTGGTTACTGTATACCAACATATGGATATCTATATATATATATGGATATATATGAGGGATATCCCCAAATGAGGGATATATAATTGGTTATTACCATAAATGAGGGATACATACATATATATATATATATATATGGATATCCCCAAAAATGGATGGTTTACAACGGAAAATCCCATAAATGGATGATTTGGTGGTACCCCCCATTTCAGGAAACCTCCATATAATGGAAAAACCAATGGTTTGAGGTAACTTTTCTTTGAGAAACCTCCATATGAATCGGATTTAATACAGATTCAGATGGGATGTTGATATTATGGGAATCAGATGGGGATGGGACATAGCGGGCTATGCAATGGTTTTTTCCATGGATATATTGCGGGTAATGGGATATAAAATGATGTTAGGGGTGATATTTTTTGGGATACATAACCTTACCCATGGGGATATACAAGGTGATGTTGTGAGTAAGTAACGCATAATTGAATGGGGGATAGAATGAGTACTGTAGCCAATGATTCCATGGATACAATGAGAGATGTCATGGGTGCAATGTAGTAACCGCAATGCCGCAATGCCAAACACCTCCCATTTGGGCATGGTTTTTACAACCCATTTCTGGTAAAATTAAGGATGGTTTATTTTGATTTCACAGGTATACCTTATTTTTATCTGATATGAATGGGATATAAATAAAGGTAACCGGGATACAATGGGAAAATGAATATCGTGGGATACAAACCTGTAGAATGAGATGATATGGGATATGAATGGATATAACTAACCTAACCCCTACTGTAATGGGATTTCTGATGTGGATTTAAGCGGGATTTGTGTTTTTTTTTGGGACAAACTTTGGATATTATGGGGAGGAAATTGATGATGAAATATGTATATATATATTATATTATATATAGGCATATTATATCTTATAAGTTCATATATACTATATTATATACACATAAATTGGACATACATACCAGGATCTAGTAGCTGCTCAGAAACTATGTCCATCCTGTGCGCCTGAAAATGGGATATACCACCCAAAATGGTAATGTCAATGAGAACATCATGAAAACTCGACCAGCCCTTCCCAAGTATATGGGCCCTTAATACACCAGGGGTATGTAACATCCCTACAAAAACTGCAGGGGTGCTGACCCAGTCACCAGCTTCCCTTGTCATTTTACATCATTTTACCCAGATTTCTCCGAAAAAAATCGATCCCAGCTTAGCTTTTCACAGGTTCTGTGGAGAGATCCCAAATTTCAAGGGCAGCAGAGAGTTCTGCCTCCTGGCTTCACAGGTTAATGGGATTCACTGGGCCACCAAACCCAACTAAGAGGAAGGGACAGTGGGACATCTTCGAGTTTTTAACTTGTCGTAGATTTGCTGTCCAACATGCTGTGCATGTTGGTCATGAACGTCTTTTTGTTTTGTGAAGATTTGGATGATTATGATGATGCCAAGTTTGGGTGATGTTAAGACGACCCAGGTTCTGTCGGTGGCCTGCATATTTGAACCGGGGTGCACAAGACACATCAAGACACGTTGCAGTCCTATACATGAGGCATCACACAACTAGAACAACCCCCAGAAACACCTTTTGGCCATGCATGGGCGTAGAAGTCGAACATCGTTTGTAAACAGCTGATTTTTGAAAGAGTGCCTGGTATGACTTTACCGTGTTTTTCTCGCTTTTGTCGAGGATGGTTTTGATATACTTTTCGACTCCGCATTTTCCGGTTGCCTAAGGCAATCATTCTTGGAACATTTCGACTTGCTGATCCCGAAGGTGTGCATTGTCAACGACATGAGTCGTTGGTTGAGACCTATCACTAGGACGGCTAGGATGAAAGCAAACCAGTGAATATGAATATGTATTATACCATATGTACCGTTTTGCCAGTTGGTGTTAGTTAATATCTGAGTTTTTTTGAATTTCTACTCTGCTATCATTGTATCTCTGATTGATTCCGCATTTTCTGGGTGTAGAATAGAAACTTGGAAACAGTTTGTTTTTTCTTGGTTGCAGCTGCATTCTTGTTGGTCGATATCCCCATTCTGTTGCATCAAATGACTCATTTTCTGGATGTTGGAACCACTTACGCGTGTTTGCCACCTAGTACAGGTGAATGCTCGGCAGGCGTGCTGGACATTTTGTTGTTTTACCTCTTCATTTACCCTTTATTTAACATAGCCATGGAAAATGGCCCATTTATAGTGGCCCATTTATAGATGGTTCACCTATTAAAGATGCTGATTTTCCACGGCTATGTTAAATAACCAGGTGGTATCCAATTTAGATTGTTCCTTATGATCCAAGTTGATACAACTTATAATAATTAATGTGTTCTGTCAGCATGGAGAGCAAAGCGGAAACAGATGCATGAAAAGGCTCATTTGATCAATATTTCAGGATTGGATAAACTACTTTTCTGCCTTGAAGGGGTCGTTGTGAAAGGACATTATCACTATTTCAGAAGGATTGTAGCAGCCCCAAAAAGGATAAACAAGTAAATTCCCACTAAAATCGTGGTAAATGCGGTTTCTATCTTTTTGTGGTTTACTATCAGGTGATTAGTTGGTTAAACCCCATGAACTACACTGATCATAAGTAGCATAAACCTTAGTTTTTTCTTCTTTTTGGGGTGGTTTCCTATATCTGATTTGTGGTTTGGAACATGTTTATTTTTCCATATGTATATATATATATTGGGAATAATCATCCCAACTGACGAACTCATATTTTTCAGAGGGTTGAAACCACCAACCATGCAGATATATTCCATATAAAATTTGTTATAATCCCATTAACTATAGATATATCCACCATTTTTCCCATAGTTATTGGATTTATTTGCACCAACTTAGCTAACTAATTATGGGGCACCACCAACCAGCTATATATACATATATATATAATCCATATAATCCATATAAATCACCATTATTAATGGGTAAATCACCATTATTAATGGGTAAATCACCATTATTAATGGGTAAATCACCATTATAAATAGTAATACCCATGTTTTTCTTTGGTTCACCAAGAAATATGGGAGCCTTGCTGAGTCGGGCCAGGGTGAGGATGGTTGGCGGGTGCCCAGTTTGTTGCCAAGACGACCGGAGATGCTTGGTGCAGCCGTTAAAAACAGCAGTGTAATCATCTGTAAATTGAGATTTAAAGGGCTCAAATTGGGATCTTCACAAAAACTCGAATGACATCTTGAATTAGTGTGGAGGATTAAATGGGATTTAAATGGAACATCAGCCATATTTCGTCACATTTCAATTGGAAGCTCATCTATAAATTGGTGTTTTCCACCACTATTTATCACACATTATACAAGAATGGGTGAAGATGCATGGGCATCCTTTCCAGTGAGAAGCCGTTGAGTTGGGACACCAACTTAAATGAGGAAACCACGCCACCAAAGTGAGGATTCCCACGTGCAAAGGGATAGGCCGCATAAGGACAGCACGAAGAAACATGGCTTATTATACACTAACATAGGTATTTTAATATATATATATATATTTTGCATATTTTAATTTTTGTTAAACACATTTTAACATAGTTGAAGCACATCAGAAGGATCCGAACTGAGGAAGATGATCCCTTTGGATGCTCCAGCAGCTTGGCGATTTTTTCACACTGACCATTCACCATTCAGAAAATCACCGACCAAACATTGTCGTTTGGGTCATCAACAAAGCTGTGAATTTATGATGGAATCTCATGGATTTGATCGATAAATTGGGCCAGAATGAAGTGCATGTACAATGACGAAAACATTACTGCTTGGTGGTGACTGGAACATGGCTGGATTATGACTTTCCATGAAAAGTTGGGAATGTCATCATCCCAACTGACGTGAAAACTCCATCATTTTTCAGAGGGGTAGGCTCAACCACCAACCAGAGCTTATTCCATATATATAGTTATATTATAGTTATATTATAGTTATATATATATATAATCCATATATAATCCCCATATAATCCCTATATAATCCATATAGCAACCAGATCAGTAGCAACCCCTTCTATGGCACAGGACTTGGCCTGGTCCCATAGACATACATCGTCCAAAACGATGGACAGATCGCCACCATTTTTCATGGGGATTTTTCCACGATTTCGACTGGGCCATGGCTTCCAGTTCGCTATGTTCGTTGATGTTAGTTGGTAAACATACATAGATAGCTATTGAAGCCATGGCCATAGAATTAGAAATAGTTGATTTACCCATAAAGAATGGGTGGATTTTCCAGTTCGTTATGTAAACGTTTACCAGGCCGGGTAATCGCCCAAGGAAAATGCCATGAATCACTCTAGTCTTTCTTGGCCAATAACTTCCACTTGTGTTCCTATGTTAAGCTTACAACTGGCAGGCTCCTGGTAAGGAGAGCATTTTTCAGAACCATTGTTGGTTGATGATTCTAGTCAGTTGATAGCGGTTTAAACATGGTTTAACCATCAAACTATATGGATAACAAGTATAGTATACAGATGATATTGATATACTATATTATATTTGATGGTTGGTATCATATGGTGATTATTCTATATAACTGATGGTTGGTTGGTGATTATATGCGATTGTACTACCCACAAAAATCTTAGAAAAATTGGACTGTCAAGACCCACATTGGTCATGCAAAAATCATCGAACACATTACTGGTTGGTGGTTTGGAACATGGCTTTTATGACTTTCCATTCAGTTGGGATTAATGGATTGTAGTGGTTTACTGAATTTTTGAGGATTTTAATGGAGTTTTCCATTCAGTTGGGAATAATCATCATCCCAACTGACGGACTCCATCATTTGTCAGAGGGGTAGGCTCAACCACCAACCAGATTACAATACCAAATTCCATGTATAATTAGATATATAGATAATCCATATATTATCCATATAATCCATATAATCCATATCTAATCAAATCCATATATAATCCCCATATAATCCATATATATTCCATATATAATCCATATACCCCGTTCAATTTTTTCGGGTCAAGCGGGTCAACTGGCTTCGGAAAACAGGTCATCCCCGTGTCGAGGTCTGTGTGCTGCTGGACTTCAAAGGAGCCTTCCGACGGCTCCTCAGCACGTTGATCCCCAGGTGGGGAACTGCAAAAGGGCCCAGAGATATCATGTATACACACATACATATCTATATATATATAATTACACAAAAAATATAATCATAATATATGTTTATAATTGTTTATATACAATATGTATACATATATATATATATATTGGGTGCTTGTCAACTTTAGAACTTGAATAATTTGAATATGATCAACACAATTAGATATAATTATTTTTGATGATTTTTGATATATTTGTGAATTTGATGTTTTCAGGAATCCCGAACTTGAATGAAGTTTGCATAACTTGCAATATTCTGAGCCCGCATCCAAACACGCGCTTACTTCCGGTTACTTGCAATATTCTGCAATTTTCCAATGGAAAATCATCCATTCATACATGACTTGCATTGTGAGTTTCCATAGCGATGTTAAATTGCAGAGGATGCCCAATTTCCCAGAGGATATAAGCATGGTTTAGTCAGGCATTTACACATATTTGGGACCTTTTTGGGGGTTTAATGTTAAGTGGCTGGATTTCTTCCCATTATCATCCCTATCCATGACTATCCACCATGTGCAGAAATTTCATAGTCAAGTCCTTATTGACTATCATAGTTCTGTCATGTCATGATATCCACATTTTTTGGTCATTATTCCCATTAATTGCAGGATATTCTGTTATATATATAATATTATATTATTATATTATTTTATATTATATATCTATATTATAATTATAATATTATTATATTATATATATATACTATATATATATATATATCACTATTCCGAATTATTCTCATGGTTACACTTTGTGATATCCCTATCTTTTCCAATGGATTTTCCTATGGGATGATCATTAATCGGGTCGTCTCGGGTCCTGGGAGGCTCCTGTGCCAATTGGAAAAACGCCCTGCTCCTTGGGTCCTTTCGTGTGGCCGTGGCGCGGAGGGATCTGTTGGAGCGGAAGATCGCCAGAGGGGTCCTGGATGATCATCAAAACACATCCAAATCATTCCCACCATATGTGTGTTGTTCATCACTTTCATCACTTTCATCACTTTCATCACAAAAACATACAAAAACATACAAAAACACCATTGATTAAGTCGTAGTATCAAAATGTATCAAAGATATCACTATCACTCATCACCATGGTTTGTTTTCAATGATTTTCACCATAAAAGTCGTATTTCTCCTAACCAATTATGCACTGTAAGTCCCTGTAAGTATCTACATTATATATATATATACATACATAGTATATAGATATACATTTATATATATATATATTTATATACATATTTATACTGTAGTTCTCCATGTTTTTTGGGGGTGGGATGATCCCAACCGAACTTCCCTTCCCAGGTCATTGCAGAGATTCCTTTTTCAGAGCACTGGCGCAGCACGCGGGACGTGTTGCTGCGGGGCAGGAAGGCGGAAAACTACGAGTTCTACGACAGGTGCGCTCCAGGGGCTGATACTTTCCGGTTGGTACCCTCTGGTTATGTCAAAATAGCTATTGAGGCCATAGAAATAGTGGATCTACCCATGAAAATGGTGATTTTCCATAGTTTTTTCATTGTTTACCAGAGGGTAAACATGGTAAAATATTGTAAAATAATTCGGATCTATTGGTTTTACCAGAGTTTTTGTTTTAAAGGTTTACAAAGATGTACAGATCACAGTTTTTACTAATTAGTTGATTTAGTTGAGTCGGATATATGGTTTCTTCTTATGGTTGCCACAAACACCCAAAAAACACCAAGTCAGGGATGAAACGGACATTTTGCTGTGATTTTCATCAAGATATCGAAGAATGTGACCAACAGCTTAACTGTTAGAGCAACCAGCGGTTTCTCAGTGAGTAGTACTATCAACCCCCAGAAAGATGGAGATTGGTCAACTCAACTACTATCAACTCCCAATAGTATTTAAACCCCTGGAATAATCTATGGTTAATCTATGGTTTTCATAAAGGTTAATCATTGGAATGACAATATATACTGGTTGGTGGTTTGGAACATGACTGGATTATTTTCCAAAATATATGGGATCATCCGAAACCCATTGACGAACTCATATTTTTCAAGATGGTTATTGCACCACCAATCAGTAAATCGCAGAGATACACACCAACTGGTAACAAGTTGCTACGGGAAGGTACTCGATTTGCAAGTCACGCCCACAGGCCCAGAGGAAATCTATCTCATTTGATTGTCCGTTTCAGGAGCGCAACTCTGAAATGTTCTTCTTTGATTCCCGTCTTGTTGGATACACCCTCAATGTGTCACTGATGTAATTCGTTGTCCTCGTGATTTTCCAATATATCCCAATCTTTATATTTGGGATGTAATATAGGAATATATATATATATATATACAGATAGATAGATACATATACGCATATAATATATATATATAATATATGTATATATATTAGATAGGGTTATCATGGGTTAGCTCCGAATATATCCCAATACGATCTATTTGTGCCCCTATATACATATCATTACTCATTGTTCTCCGATTTGACAATTTTTTGGCTCCCAACTATGGTTCAAACCATTCAAAATCCCCTTGAACGACAACCATGGTTCAAAAAAACACTTGAATGCCATATCCTGTTCATGTATATAGATGTATGCGTATATGTAATGGATTTGATTGTGTATAATATTATATTATCTATCTATATATACGATATATTTGTACCATCCATCCTCCTCCCATGTGACCCCACAAGGCATGGCAATCGACTGAGTGGAGTCGCGGAGGTCCCGGAGGGTGGATTTCCGCTGGAACTTCGGCATCGCCAGGCGCGCACGTGCAACTGCGGATGATTAGCGAATTCTGGGCGGAAAGCATCATCTTAGGATCCCGAAATTCCCATGTATAACATTGTATAACCTCATCTAACTATAGTTGGTTACAACTACCACCCTAGTGATCTTCCAGTATCCTCCAGTGATGTTGGTTTATAATCAATGGGAATTTCAGGATCCTAAAATGGAGGTACGTTAGTACCATATTTCTGGCCATATGAATTGTCGGGATATTCCCTGAAATTTAGGCCTTATATATGGTAGGTACCTCCAATCAATGGGTTCCTGAGATGGCCAGTGATATGATGTTGGTGGCCCAAAACCTTGTTGTGGGAATCCCCTAGCAATCCAACCCACCTTTTGGTTTCAATGGCTAGTAAAACAATAATTGTCATTATTGTCCCATTGATATTCCGTTAATATCTCATTATAATCCCATTATCCCATTAATGTGGGGAAAACAATAAAAATAACCACCCATGACTGGGAATGGTAAACATACCACCTATAAAAAAATGTGATTCAGGGGATGGTTTATTATTGTTGTACACACATTAAAACAATAGTAAAGCCATGTGAATAATGTTGGCACACCAAATTCAGCGGAAAATAATGTTAGTAAAGCAAGAGTAAACCCAAGTTTGCGATTTTGATGGGTGGTATAAGCCACCAAAATTATTTAAATATTGGTGGTATAAGCCATCAATATAACTTATATATGGATGGTTTATTATTGCTTTCCTAACAATATTTCGAATTTCACTTAGAACGATCAGTATTTCATAATAAGATCATATACACAATATGTTGATGATTTATTTCAAAGTTCGTTTCTATTGGGAATCAACCAAAATTCATCCTCATTGGGAAATCCATTGAACTTTAGCCACCTCTCAATTGTTTTTTTTGTTCCGTTGTGGAAATTCAACCAATCATGAAATCTGGGAACTTGACCCATGTTACCTGATTTTTTTTTTTATCTGGAGGTGTCTGGGGGCCGAATGATTTGCCAATGATAGTTTTTTTTGGCCGTGGCCGTTGGAACCAGAGGTCCAGAGAGTGAAGGATGTCATCCGCGGATGAATAAAAACCTGGACATTTGAGGGGGATTAGCACGAATTTTGGTAACAAGAAACTAAAAGAAACTGCTAATTTTAGCATGTGGTTTGTGCCCAATCATAACCTCAGAAGCCACCATTTTTGTGGATGGTTCCATGGGTGTATCCCCCTAGTTCATGTCCCCATGTTGCTTCCCCAGGTTTGGTACTTTGAAATTAAGATGGTACCTCTTCAATTGAGCACAGTGTTCAAAAGCCTTGCTGGTTGATGAGTATATGGGGTTCTACTGGCCAATACTGACCAACATATACATCCGGGGATTATCACAATTATTAGCCAACCAGTATTTGTTTGGACGACGCTGCGGGCTTTGGACAGTACTCAATTGACATGGTTTTGTCTGAAAATAGTGTACGCCTAAATCCATTGGTAAGGTTAATCATTGAATAGCCATAATTGGGGCTATGGGTCCCATTTCCAGACCCAAATTTTGTACCAGCCATCAATTGAACCAAGACATCCGGGCCAGGAGTTTAAGGTCCACAAGATCTTCCGCGACTATGCCAAGTGTACCCTCAGTCAGACGTCCAGTCAGACGCGCGAGACCATGGTGCCTCGATACTGGAAAACTTTCAGCGGGCGGTCTCTACCCCAGATTGACTGGTTTCAAATAGCCTCTGGTTATTTAACATAGCCATGGTATAGATGGCCCATAGAAATAGATGGTTTACCTATTAATAGCATAGTGATTTTCCATGGCGAACTGTCAAATAGCCAGATGGTACTTTTTATGTTTGTTTGATATGGAAAACCCACCATTTATAGATCATTTTAGTTCATTGTAGTTCCTCTAAATTCTACTTTTTTCATTCACTTCGTATGTGTAGTTGTCCTTTTTCCATCCAAGGCCATCCAAGACGAATAAAGAACGGGGATAGCCTATTTTGAAACAAATCCATTTGGCATCATTTGGAGGTGTCCTAGGTCATGGGGGTACCCCATTTATCAATTTATCATCCATTTATAGATGGATTTTCCATGATTTTCCATGAAATAAACCAACCATTTTTGGATACCCACAATGGAACCTCCCATTTGGCCACACCAGAAGTTGCCATTTTGGGATTGCCCAGTGGTGATTGGTGACTCGCCGGCGTGAAACAGCCAGAAGTTCAAACGGCTTTGAAAATTTGGCTGTACCTCTATAATCCAATAGTTATAGTTTATTTGATCCCATATTTGATCCCATGAAAAAGTCATGTTTTTTTTTTTTTAATCCCAGAAAATCCCATTTAAATATTGGTTGGTGGTGACTGGAACCATGGAATTTTGAATGACTTTCCATTCAGTTGGGAATGTCATAATCCCAACTGACGAACTCCATGATTTTTCAGAGGGGTAGGTATACCAGCAACCAGAATAGTTATAGTTTATGGATTTTATATTTGGAGGCACCTGGTTTTCAATGATATTTTATCAATGGTTTATGATATCTTTTGATAAAATATCAATAATTATTCATAGAATTGGATGACGGGAAAATTTACAGGAAACCCCTATATGTCATGGTAAAAACCATGGTTTCCTGTAGATTTTCCCTTAAACCAATCCATTGAATTATCCAAGAGTTTATGTTATGATCATTTTTGCCGAAAGTGGCCATTTGGGGATATACCCCATTAGACAAAACCACATGTCATATTGCTATATCAACATACATTATATCCTCATGGATTATCCCCATCATATCCCAACATCTGTTGGTGATTCCCAATGATTTATGCAACCACTTTCTGAGTTTTGCAACCAGCGACTGCCAAGCCAAAAACTAATCCTGAATCGCTGTACCGCCATGGTGGCAGCTCATGGTGGAATCTTGGTACCATCTGGTTATGACTAACAGTTTGCCATGGTAAAGCCATGGCCCCAATCGAAATAGATTCGATTTTCCCAGCGAACGAAACCTCCATTTATGGTTGGGATTTTCCAGTTCGCTATGTAACAAATAACCAGATGGTAAACTTCTCATCGTCCCCTGTTTTGTCAAACCCAAGGAACCAAAACGCACATTCTCAAAAAAAAATGTGCGAAGCTTGGGTCAAAAAAAAGCTCATCCTAGCAGTTACTTGATATTGGTAGCGAGATTGACATCCAAGATAGTGGGTAATATTACCTATTGTAACTGTATTTGCAATAACCCACCCATATATATATATAATTATATATATATATACGTATGTATGTATGTTTATATATATATATAAGTATGCATATATATATAATTTAATATATATATATATGTAATCTGGTTGGTGGGTTCAAACATTTTTTCCATATATTGGGAATAATCATCCCAACTGACTTTCATATTTTTCAGAGGGGTAGGTATACCACCAACCAGCTATTATAGTGGTTTAGCATGAACTAGATCCTGTTCTTATGAGAAAATCCCAACGTTGGCTGTTTAAGTTACCCTCTGGTATAACAGTTCGACCCTGGCAGTCATCGGGCTTGGAAGACTAGTTTCCATTAAAAATTGGTGATTTTCAGGGTCTATGTTAATTTACCAGGGGGTATATGTTTTTTGGATGAAGCCACCATTGTTTGTTTCGTTGCATCAATTGTATCTGGTAGAATCCATGTTAGTTTTGACGATTCAACCACCATTTTGGCTCGTTATATTCCAAGATTTTTTCCATGCTTAGAGTGATATACAGTATATACCCTCTGGTTGATTAACAGTTCGCCATGGAAGCCATGGCCCATAGAAATAGATGGTTTACCTATTAAGCTGTTCCGGCTGCAAGGGGCCGGGGCGTGGCCTCAGGGTCACCTAGGTAGAGGCCTTCACGGGGCGGAGCGGACATGCAAAGGGTGGTTTGTAGCAAACATCTACCATGGCTTATGTGGCTTATTTTAGTGTCTTTTTGTCATGGGGTATCCACCCATACTACCCTTTATTTCTTTGGTTTGCAAAGCCGTCAATTCTTTCAACTTCACCCCAACATTCGGGGGATGAGACAAACTTCCAATCGAAGCCCATGGGAAACTCGTAATGGTCGCTCGGGTTTGTCACTGGCTGTGCTGGATGAATTTCAGATGGCAAGTGGTGAGCCTTGCTCCCATCTTGAAGTGATTTCCTGCGATCGTCTCCATCAGAACTCCGAAGGCTTCTCCTTTGCCAACATCGCCACAGTCAAAGAACTGGCCTCCCTGCGAAGTCACGGAGCCCTTGTCTTGATTGTGAAGGGATATGCTAGGAAGAAAGTCCAAGCCCTGGCGTTTGAGCCTGGAAGAATTGTGGAGTGCATTATCTCAGTTCGAGATCCGTTGCAAACATCAGATGAGTCAAGGGCATGTACGCTCGTCAATATGGCTTCTGATTCCTCCCTTTTCGTTGAGAAAGCTGAGGGTGACCAGGAAATCCAGATCGACCAAAACCCAAAGATGACTATGTTTTGCGAAATCCGGCAAACAGATGCCACTGAACAGGACTGGCGCGCTTATGGATCCAGCCATGCCATTGATACATATGTGATGGAAGTGATTAAGTCACTAGAAAAGGACCAGCAGGTGGTGCTCCACAAAACCATGGAAAAACCAGGCTATGTGGCCAAGAAGTTGCAAGTTCCTGAAGAGTCGCGGGATGATTTGTACCGATTGTCTGGTAGATCATCGGTGCAATTTCGTCCGGCGCGCACTGCCTATGACCCAGCAGAAGATGGAATAGAGATTCTCCGCCTTCCTGCGCCTGACCTGAAGATTAAAGATGTCTTTGAGCAGGCCTCTCAGGGCAAGTTGGAAGGCTTCCTCGGTGTCTTTGCTTCCCAACATTCAGTGTATGCACGGGTTCATCCACAACACCTGGCCAAGGCAAGAAGATTCTGGATGCCTGGAGACACACGCTTCAATGAGCAGAATATCCACATGCAGTGCAAGTTACATTTCCGAGTTCAAGGTTTCCCAGCCGGAATCCACATCGACCAAGTCCACGAAGCCCTTCGCCAAGCCAAGTGGAATGTCATTGTGCAGCGAGTCTTGCACATGTCAGACTTGGCTGTGGCCTTCGTTGCCTCTGACTCGGCGCCGCCCTCACCGAGGATCTTGACATCAGTGGCTACGCTGCACATCGATGAGGCAGTGAGAAGGCCCCGTGCAATTTCCCAAAGTACTTCCACAGCGCAGGCCTCTACGCCACAGAGTTCTCAAGGATCCTCCTCAGCTAGCCCAGCTTTTCCAGCTGTGCCCAGATCCTTCCAGCCAAGCAAGTCGCAACCAGTACAAGGAAGCTTGATGACACCGATCGCGGCGAACATTTCCAGCCGAGTTGATAGCCTTGAGCAGCAGCTAGCGCGTGTCACCAATGAGTTGGAGACAGTTAAGACAGAGCAGAAGAACACATCTGCCCGGTTGGATGACATTGCGAAGAGCCAAGATCGAGGATTTAGCCAGCTCATGAACGCCATCATGGAGTTGAAGAATGAGAGTAGCTCTCCTGCGATCCCATCTCCGCCCCCTAAAGTACAGAAGCTGACCGGCAAGGGCAGCTGATGTCAGTGGGATGTGGAAGCACTTGCCGGCTCATAAGCATGAGGATATGCCTTGTTCATTTCTCCTTTTTGTGGTTGCCTTCTTTTGGCAGAAAAATTGTTGAAGTGCTGGCGGGTGGTTGCGAAGTCGTAGATCCACTCCAATTAATGGAGCTAGTGATGGCCATGGTAAAGCTTTGTTTGGCTTTTTCTCCAGTGGTTTGCATTTCATTGTCTTGGTTGGTTCACCTTCTGCCTTGCAAACTTTCAAAAGTTCTTCGCACTCATGGCAAAACAACTAGAAATCCTCTTAACCTTCGCATGTACCGTGGCAGAGCTTCCATTTGCCGTGGCCTACGGGTAGTGGCTTTCTGCGCGACCATAGTGAGTCCAAGCAGTCCAAGCATACATTTTAGTTTGCGCTATGGAAATTTGCAGTCAGGACAGTTGAATTATTCGAGCCCTGGACCAGGCAGGCTCGTGCATGAACCTAATTCGAAAGTTTTGCATCACTCAATTGATGAAGTGTTCCACTCCTGCTTTCATGTTTGGGCCCTTGGAGTGCAGTTCTCTTTGTCTCTACTTTTCTATCCTTGCCTTGGGTATCCTGGAGAGGGTCCTCTTGGTCTTGTGTCTCTCAACATCACTTCTATAGTTAAGAATCTTTCCTTTGTCGTCGGGATCTCTGATTTCTGTCCGTCACCTGTTCATGTTGTTGCTTTACAGGAAACCCGAATCCCCCCTGACAAATCTGATTTCATTTCAGGGCATTTGTCACGACACGGATGGCACATTGTTTTTGGACATCAGCCAGAAATCAAGCCTACAATAGGCAAAAAGAATGGCTTCCGTCAGACGCATGGTGGGACAGCTTTTTTGATCAAGTCCGATATCCAATGTCAAAAAATTGACATTCCAGAACCGTGGTCCCACGTGTCTGCATCAACGACCATTTTATGGGTTAATTGCGCAACCACTGGGGCAAACCAGAGATGCTCTTCAGGCATCTACATAGTCAATTCTTACCTTCCTACTGGCCGCCAAAACAAAGAAGAAAGGGAGAGGGTTGCTGAGGGTATCCTTTCCTTTCTGTCAACTTTGGAACCGCACCCTGTTTTTTGGGCGGGGGATTTCCAAGAACTCCCCGAAGAGAACCGGGCGATTATCCACGGAATGTTGGCCAATTTATGGTTTGATGCATATGCCCTTGTAAGTTCCACAAAGTCATCGGAATGTGAAGCTACGTTTTCAACTTTGGGATGGAAAGATTTTGGTGTCAAACCAGGACAAACACGCATTGACCATTTCCTTTGCAATTATTCGGCCATGAGCATGGTGGGTGATTGTGTGGTTATTAAGGGGTCCCCCTTCAAAGGACACCGCCCTGTGTTTCTGACGATCCGGCCGGAAGTGATACATGAACCTTATTACGTAGTTACCCCCCATGATCAATGGGAATTGCCCCCCAAACCAAGAAATGACTCCGAATGGGACATCAGGGAGGCTTCATGTCGTCCAATTTTAGATAAGTATGTTCCCGAATTAATCCAAGCATCTTCAACTGGTGATGCTGAGCAGGTATGGTCGGTTGCTTGTCAAATTGCGTCTGATATGTTGGATTCCCTTGCTTCTACGAAAACTAGACACACCAGGGGCACCATTCCCAAATTCAAACTGTTTTCCTCAGTTTCAAAAAATCCCACAACATGGCTTACCAAGACACTAGCCAGAATTACAGAGATTGAATCCATCATGTCCGGAAGTATTTACAGTTGCCACAGTAGCAATGGTTCAAGGGGCGTTCCACTATCCCAACCAAAGATTCTGGAAATAACCAATTTGGAAAAGAAAGTACAATGTTGGTTCAACAAGTTTTGCCCCGACTTCCATTTTCGTTGTTTTCCAGTTCATGATTTTCTGCATGTCGCTTCCGAAGCCAGAAATAAGATTCAAGAAACCCAGGCTCATGAAGAGGAAAAACGGCGAATTTTCGCCGTGAAACAATGGAAAAAGAAAATCCAGATATCCAGCCAGACTGACAAGAAATTCGTCTTCTCATGGCTTAAAGGGAAGCATGCTGGCCCCCCAAAGTGTTTTTTGAAAGAGGATAACGAATTCACGGCTTCCCCAAATGAAATGCTGGATATGCTTAGCGACCACATGGAAGATATATACAACGAACACGCGGGGGTCGATCCCCAGAATATGTTGAATAGTGCTTTACGCACATATTCTGGTGCCATTGATCAACTTCATCACCCTGCAAATATCCCAGATATTGATCATCATGATGTTTTTAAGCTGTTTCAGAGAAAAAGTGAATGTAAGGCCGGCAGATTCGATGGGTGGAAAACTAAGGAACTCCAGGCATTACCCCCATGTGGTTGGGTTGGGTTTACTTTTGTCATGCGACTTGCTGAAGCCTATGGAGTTTGGCCTAAGGTTTTAAGGATGGTTGCTGTCACCGCTATTTCCAAAGGAGCACCCATTTCCTCCCCCCAAAATGTGCGAGCAATCGGGGTATCTTCTGCCATTTATGGAATTTGGAGTTCGTTGAGGTTCCGACAACTTGCCCCATGGATGGCACAAGTTTTCCCCAACAACTTATTAGGAGGAATTCCGAATAGGCAGGCCTTCGAATCTGAATTGTCATTATCATTGGACTTCCACGAAAATAATTTCCGGGATGACCCCATTGCAGTCTTTATTGATCGAACCAAATGCTTTGACCTTATTTTACCAGAATTAGCCATGGGTTTGGCCTCTTCTCTGGGTATCCCTGACCAAATCTTTCGGGCCACCCTCGCATTTTATCACCACCAGGTAAAAATCTTCAAACTTGGGAATGCCTATGGTAGAAAAGTAATGGGAACAAATGCTGCTGTGCAAGGCTGTTCTATGAGCATCATTATGGTCAATTCAATGTATGCAATCCTTTCAGCGCATCTTCAGCGATTGTACCCCAAAGTTTCATCAGCATGCTTTATTGATGATGTGAAAATTTGGGCTAAGGGTTTGTTTTCCTCCGATCTTGAAAAGGCATTCAATGAACTTGTTGCTTATGACACCGCAGTAGGACAAAAAGTAAACTTCGATAAAACATTCTTGCTAGCCAGAAAAACAAAGAAAGCAGAAGAATTCTTGCGGCGTGTCCGGGTCAAAGTATCAAGGAAGACAGTTGCGAAATCACTTGGGTTTACCCACCGTGTTGACCGATTAAAATCCGCAGCATTCCAAAATTCTCGGGTAGAATCAGCTTTTCGTTCCCTGAAGAAACTGTCTTGTTTACCATGTAATGAACATGACATGACGGGGTTCATCCATTCTGTTGCCCATTCTAAGTGGTTGCACGGTGTTGAATGCCAATTACCAAACAATACGAAGCTTGACAAATTGAGAAAGGCAGTGGTTAAGGCGTTGTCAAAAGGCTTAAAAACCAATAGGTCCCCTTATCTTATTTTGGCCACTGGTCATGACCCTTTTGTTGATCCTGAAGCTGCCGCTTTCAAACGAATTTTATCTAGACTAAGGGACCTGGCCTTTAAGGATCCCGCAGCTGCTGCTCGGCTCGTGAGCAGCGCCAAAGAGAAACGTCAGACCTGCTCAGCAAATTCCAATGGAGCGGCCAATGTTCTGGCTGTCGTCTTCAGCCGGCTCAAGTGGTCGTTCCGTGAAGACGAAAGCATGACGTTTTCCCGGCCAGGTGACACCCCGATTGATTTACTCTACGGATCAAAAAAGAATTTTCACGAGGAACTTGCAAGATCAGTTCGTGTAATGTTGTTGGCCCGTGTCCCAGCTAGGCACGACTGGCAAGGCGAACTTGATCTCCACATCGATATAGCCAAAACACGCATTCTCGAAGACGCTTCTTTGGCGTCTTTTTCTGACAGACAACTTGCGCAGGATGCAATTCAATTCTTGCCAAAGAATCATGCCTACATGAAGTCCCTACTGCGGGCCCTGAGGACTGGCAGTGTTCTTACTAGAGCACGATGCAAAGCCGCAGGGATTACTACGGATGATAAGTGTGAAGGATGCGACCAAAGAGAAGACCACCTTCATTTATTCAAATCGTGTGGTCTCTACGAAAGGAATCGACCTTCAAGTTTCTTCCATGACACAACGTGGTGTACAGGCATTTTCCCAGAAGGTGAACTAATCACCCAGTGGCGGCAGGAAGTTGTCTCTAGGCCCGTTCTTCCCATGGAGGATTTTCAAGCTTTTGAGCCTGAAAGTCCAATTTTTGTTGATGGCTCTTGTTTTCATCACTCTTGGGCACCTATGAGATCTGCTGCAGCAGCCGTTGTTTCGAAGTGTGGATGTTCAAAAGCTTATCTCCTACCAGGCCTTGATCAAACAAGCCAACGGGCTGAGATATTTGCAGTCATCGCAGCTTTGTGGCACTGCGCCGGAAATATCACAATTTATTCCGATTGTGCAAATGTGGTCAACATTGTCAATTTCTTACGACGCTGTGGCTTCTCAAATAAATGTATCACCAATCTTGACAATCGGGGTCTGTGGGTTTTGTTCAATTTTGTGGCCAACAAGCGAAGCCAGCCTTTCGCGATGTATAAAGTAAAAGCCCACTGTGGTAAACACGACCTTTGTCAAGATCCTTTTCTCACCGAAGGTAATTCTTGTGCTGACAAGTTAGCAAAAGATACTGCCCGGGCTTTCCTCGAAGCCCGCCAACAAACGGCCTGCGAAGAACTTGCATTGGCCATGTCATTGCAGGCCCATTTGGTCCATACGTTGGCCACACGTAGTTCGCTCTTCAAAATGTTACCAGCGGAGATACCAGCGGGGCAAGATTTTTTTCCCCATTACAAGGCGTTGACTTCATCATTTGTATGCTCCTGCGCCCCCAAAACTCGGATTTTTTCTAAGGGCTCTGTTTGTTCTGGGACGTGTCGCCCACTGGTAATCCGTGCCGGTGATGCCGAAAACATGTTCATCTCTTGTGTTAAACGAGGCGAACCAATTAGTCCTTTTATCAGAACTAGAGTATCTTCTCACCATAACAGGTATATCGCCATCGCTTATCCCCAAGAAATGTGGCAGCCATTGGTCACAAGTCCAGATCCTGCATTTTTGGCTGCCGGACCCATGCGGCTTAGCCCCAGCGCAGCTGGCGCTATTTGTGAATTTTTCTCCCAATCGGCATGTGTCGTTGGATCGCATAGATCCATCCATAGAACGTCGTGGGTTGAAATCATGGCAGATTTTGTTTTCCAGTTTGGATACTTTCCGGGTTTCATAAATCAATCCATGACTTTGAAAGTGCTTGTCCAAAGGTTCAAGCGAGCTGCCATGCGACTGTTCCAATCCCACCAGCTGTCCATTAATGCCCTGAGATCTACACATTTGTTGAGTTTTGGATTTTGCCACGTAGCTTCCCTGCACATTTCTCGTTCATTCCATTTTCCGGACCATATCTTCGCTTTCTTGATGGGGTGTGCCTCCAGATTTGCTGCAAAAAATAATCCGCTCAATTTTGTGCCACCTTTACATGAGTTCTTTTGATTGAGTGATGCTTGCATTCAAATAAAATGGCATTCGCCTACGCCGTCTTCGCCCAGTTTCTTAGCTTGGAGGTGGCTGCGTTGTTGGAGAAAAAAAGATGGTTTACCTATTAAACATGATGATTTTCCATGGCGAACTGTGAATGTCATAACCAGATGGTACATTGAACTGGCTGCTTAAATTTTCGTACCAGATTGTTAATAAAATGGTTAAATTTTTCGTACCATGTTAATTAACCATGCTTAAATAACCAGATGGTACCAGAATTTTCTGCTGGTGGAGTCGAATCATTTTCGATGCTTAGATTCCCCCTGCTGAAATTTCGTCGAATTCGTCGAATGTCGAATCCCAGATTTTGATCCAAATTTCCCCTATTTTTGGTGGGTTAAACCATGTTACATCATGTTACCCTCTGGTAAACATACATAGATAGCTATTGAAGCCATGGCCCAGTCGAAATAGTTGATTTACCCATCAAACATGGTGGTTTTCTATAGTTATGTCATGTTATGTCAACGTTTACCAGGCCGGGTAAAGCGCTTCATTTTTGTAGCTTCAAGCAGCAAAAATTCGTTGGTGAAAACGGTTCCCCCCCATGGGTGAAACTTTCGGCGTCGAGGTGACCTTTGAGGTCATGGAGTGGCAGGAGCTGATGCGAGTGGAGGTGGAAAGCCACGATGCCATCGTGGTGAAGGACCTGTCGGACCTGTCGATGCCTTTTGGTGATGATGAATTTCCTATGGACTACGGACTAGAATCCTATGGAATATCTGGTGGGTGGTTTGAAACATGTTTTATTTTCCATTTCATATATGGGATAATCCTGTAAGCCAAGCTCGGGATGGTTCATCATGGCATCTTGGGGACATTGGTGATCTCAGGGTGACTGGAACCATGGAATTTTGAATGACTTTCCATTCAGTTGGGAATGGAATAACCATCCTAACTGACGAAGTCATATTTTTCAGAGGAGTAGGTATACCACCAACCAGTAATATAATACTATATTATTATTATTATTATATATATATATTATTATATTATATATAGAGCTAAAGACAATAAGCAGTGGAATTAATTCGTTTTGGCTTTTTATTGCCAATTGTGGACAGTCCCTGAGGAAGGTTTTTCACCGAATAACCTCAGCAGAATCCCTGATTTTGCGGATATGGGTGTCCTGGGTGTACAGATAGGTTCCAGCCAATCCTTCCCTGCTACCCTCTGCTAAACTAACGTAGCTATTGAAAATGACCATTTATAGTGAGTTTTCCCATTAAAAATGGTGATTTTCCATAGTTATGTTAGTTTACCAGAGGGTAAATCTTGGTTTGATAATTGCTGTATTGGTTCATCTGGGATCCCAGATAGGGTCTTTGGAACGGAGTGAGAACGAGAAGTTTTGCCATAACCTCTTTCTTATTGGGTGGATTGGCACCCAGATGTCCGAAATTGCCACTGGAGTGTTGATGAAGAAAGAGGCGCAACAATATTAGGAGGTTTCCTGAAATAGGGGCTTAATCATCCATTTTAATGTTTTTTTTTGTATTTTCCATTATAAACAATCCATTTGGGGGTACCCCCATTTATGGAAACCTTAATATCTGAATGATACACTATGATATTAAAATTACGGTTTCCATAAATGATTAAATCTCATAGGTTTATCATTAATATCATTTATAGTGTATCATTTATGGTAAATGTCATAATTAATGATACATATGAGAGATATATCTAAAGTTTTCATGGAGGCTACAAAATCTATAAACCAACGTTCACATCACTGGACAGAACCACCAGCAGCACCGCAGCTCCAATTTGTTGGAGTTTCCTTTTCGGCATTTCGGCATTCGAATTCGGGATTGGATTTTCTCATTTTTTTTTTGCATGATTACATATAATTTTCGTTGTTAATTATCAAATTATTACTTGTGTATATACTTATGCATGATTTATATACCCTCCGGTAATTTAACATAGCTATTGAAAATTGCCATTTATAGTTGATTTATCCATTAATAATGATGATTTTTTTCTATAGTTTTTTGTATGTTTACCAGAGGGTATCCCTTATTCCCATGATATTCCCATGATTAATCACCATTGATCACCATTAATCCCATCCTTATTAACCACTATTAATATCTATTAACCACTATTAACCATTATCAGATTTAAGGTTCAACTACCACACGGGGCCTCCATGGCCGATTTTTTAAACCCGCAACGCGGCAGGACGTGTTGGATTCCTTACACGTAGCCATTTGTGCCACTGGTCTAATTTGGGGGGCGGCAAGGCTTCCAATGGAACTTAGTTCAGCGATCCGGAAAAAACGACCGAAAAGGGGGTGGTTTTGAGGATGTGAACCGGATGATGTTTCCTCCGTAATTTCATAGAATTTCTATAGCTTTCCCGTAACTTTTCGATCTGTTTTGGGGTTGCTGTTTATCATGTTGATGACATTTGTGATCAATCGATCCTGGATCAACCAAATCGGCACCAAGCCGCTGATTTTCCAAGTGGTGAGGCCTGGCTACCGGAAGTTTCCTATTCGACTGGATTGTTTCTTGGCGATTCTGGCTGGAGGTTTCCTGTACCCCCAAATCCAAGCCATGGATGACCATGACTGGCTGGAAACCTATTGGGGATCCTCCAATTTAAGAACCCAACTGAGTTAGCCAGGAAAGCTGGTCTTCTTGTTGCGATCAGCCATCCACATCCACTATGTTCCCTAAAGCCGGCCTAGGCGGCCGATATGGCATTGCTTCAAGTTGCTGTGTTTTTAGTTTTAGTAAAGTGTTGTTCTAAAGAAACTTTAGACCATAAGTTTAAACAAAAACATGTTTTTTTACCGGCATTCAGTTTGGAGGCCTATTTTTTTTTGGAATTTTTTTCTTTTACGTTTTTGGATTTTTTTTTGGGTTTCTTGTTTTATCTTGCTTTCTCCTTTTTTTTTTTGCGTTTTTGCTTTTGTGCTTTTTTGTTTGTTTTTTTTTGTTTTTTTTTGCTTGTTTGCTTTTTTTGCTTTTTTGCATGTTTGCTTTTTTGCTTGTTTGCTTTTGTGCTTTTTTGCTTTTTGCTTTTTTTGATTTTTTGCGTTTTTGCTTTTTTGCTTTTTTGCTTTTTTGCTTGTTTGCTTTTTGTTTTTTTGCTTTTTGTTATTTTTGCATTTTTTGCTTTTTTGCTTTTTGCTTGTTTGCTTTTGGCTTTTGGCTTGCTTTCCATGGCTTTTGGTGGTATTTTTAGTATGTCAAAATTGCACATTTTTCAATACACTAGTTTGAATCGACTATATTCATATATATATATATTTATGTTTAAATTAAAATCATAATATATATATATATATGTGTATATATTATATGTATATATATATATATGTATATATATATATGCATTTATATACACACTTGTATATTTATATCTAGATATATTTATATTATTTATATTTTCTACTTATATATATATATTTTATATATATTTACATATTATTACTATTTATGTTCAAATTCAAATATATATATATATTTACATATATATATATTTACATATATATATATATTTACATATATATACATATATATATATATTTACCTATATATATATTTACATATATATTTATATATATATATTTATATATATATACATATATATATGTAAATATATTTATATATTTATATTTATGCATGTATATATACACTTAAATATATATTATATTGATATATTTATATTTACATATTCATATTGATATTTTATATATTTATATTTATTTTTATATATTTATTTTTATATATTTATATTTACATATAAATATATATTTATGTACCTATATATATATACATTCATATGTATATACATATAAATCATATAAATGTATATATATATATATATAAAGAAGTATGTATCTATAAGTACATGTACTGTATTCCACATGTTTCCAGGGTGCATGTCGTGTAGTCTATACACCTTGAGTATCACATTCAACCCAGCACCTTGCATGTAAAATAGGTGTTTCCAATCTGCTTTGGCGGGGAGGCGCTGCGCCCTCCCCCCAATCCCCCCCCTCCCGCTTTTTTTAATTATTTAAATTCAAACTTGCACACTTTTCAATACACTTGTTTGATTCGACTATATTAATATTTTGTTAAAAATTATATATATATATATCTAGACATATATATATAGACACACGTATACATATATATATATGTATATGTATATATTTGCATTTATATATACACTTATATTTATATATATATATTAATGTACTTATATAAATGTATATATATACATACATATTAATATGTATATACATATCAATGTATATATATTTATATAATTATATAACTATAAGTATATATATATATTATAAATACACATACATATTTACTTATAGATATACAGACGTATACATATATATATGACATATTTGTGGTTGTTTTTATACACAACTTTGATCCCAACATAAACAACAAATAATCATGTAATTATACCTAATTACATGTTGTATCCCTAAACCCTAAACCACACCCTGCATATGCATACATACATGCATGCATGCATACATACCTACCTACCTACCTACCTACGTACATACATACATACACACATACATATATATATAGATTGATTGATTGATTGAAGAAAACCAAAGAAACCTTGCAGAAAACGATGGAAAATTGAAGAAAACCATGGAACAATTGAAGAACACTATGGAATATTGAAGAAAACCATGGAAAACTTGCAGAAAACCATTGGAAAACTATGGAAAAATTGAAGAAAACCCGGGAAAAAAGAACACCATGGAAAACTTGCAGAAAACAATGGAAAATTGAAGAAAACCATGGAACAATTGAAGAAAACTATGGAAACATTGAAGAAAACCATGGAAAAATTGAAGAAAACAATGGAAAAATTGAAGAGGCACGAACCCCAAAAAAAATTCCAAAACTGTAAAAAAAAAAAATACCAAAAACAATTCTGCACCCATTCAGTTTTTCATATTCTTGGTTGTCCAGTTAGGAGCCCTGTATTTTGCCACCCCCATCTTGGTTGAAGTGCCATACTTGGCTAATGGCCCCAGTCTTGTGTTGTTGAATGAGTAAAAAACACCACCATATTCTGAATTTGCTCACATTTTGAAGTTCCAATCTCACCCAACTCTGCTGGAAAAATACAGGAAGTCTCATGTTTGGCTAGGAAAGATCCAGGTTTTGCTATAGATTTTGAGGCTTTCAGGTTGGTTATATCCAGTTATATCCAGTTATATCCATATATTTCTTGGAAACCAACAGGGCTAAACAAAAAAATTGGTCAATTGAAACCTCCATTTTCCTTGAAATGGCTATGGCTCAAAATTATTGCACCCCCAATTTCTGGATACAAAAGGTGCTCGCAATGCTCGTGGGTCCCCACTGAATCCCATCGGTTTCATCGTTGGCGACGTCTCAATTTGATGTTTTTCTTGATGTTTTAGATCATGATTATTATGATATATTAGCAGTTATTATGGGATTAATACCCTCTGGTAATTTAACATAGCTATTGAACATGGCCATTTATAGTTGATTTACCCATTATTTATGATATACCACTTATTGACTGGGATTAATTGGGATTAATAAACCATTTTAAACCATATGGTTTCCAAGATGATGGGAAAATTCCATGTTTTTTCTTCCGTTCAATAATGTTTAAAAAACATGTTTTTCACGGCAAAAGTTAAATCCCATGGGGATTTCCCAAGAAGAGGCCCTGCCCGTGTGGCGTGGTTCAATCTGGCCATCTGCTGGAGCTCAGTAAGCTGTTGAAAGAGGACCAGCCACCTGTGGGTGGGGTGTAGATGGGAAAACGCATGGGAAAACCTGTGGGTAAACCGTTTCTGTATGGGGATAGTACTGTATGGGAAAGTACTGTATGTTTTTTTGGCCGTTTTGGGTTAATTCACTGTTGAGGTGTATTCTGCGAGGAATCGGAAACATTCGGAAACTAATTGTCATAGTTTGATATTGTTTGTCAACATGATATTCCCATTATTGTAATAATACCCATTGTTGTTTTATATCCCATGAATCACCATTAAACACCATTCTTGACCCATTGAATATCCCCAACAAAATCAGCAGCAAAAACTTGTTTTTTTTCCGATCTGCTCCGCTTTTTTCGGTGTCGTTCAGGACAGCGTTTTCTGTGACCAGAAAGAACGTTCGGTTGAAGCGCGGCCAGAAGAAGCAAAGATGATACAGCAGTGGAGGCGCAGACCCTGAAGGTGGTGGTTTCTGATAGGCTTTGCGACGTGGAAAAATCACACCATGCTATGAAGAAACGGCATGTCATCTATTTATCATGGGACATATCATGGTTTATCATCTATTTCTATGGGTCATTTTTGGTATGTTAAGTAACCAGAGTGTAAATTCATATGGAAGATTATGAAAAAACAGTGGATGGAATGGAAGATGACAAAATTGGCTAGCCCATAAATACAGACCAATTTTTGGAATGTCATATTTTTTTCATTTTTTTCGATGAGGATCACCTCCTGGTACTTTGGTGAACACCAAAATGCTTTGTAAAATTCATGTTCATCTCATCCAACTCCGATAAAACAGTGAAATCCTACGGTCTTACAGCGGTAAGCTACTTTTCTATGTTGTTTCAGGAACCGTTCATACACATATTTTTTAATCATATATTTTGATTTGCTGACAGTTTTTGGAGGGCCATTCATTTTTAACCCTCCCAAAAAGATACGCTCCAGCAATCAAACATGGCAATGGAATGTCTCCATTGCTAGATGATTTTCCCAGCGAACTAAACCTTCATGATAGAGGATTTCCCTCCATTTTTCCATATTTTGCCATGATTTTCCTCTGATTTTTTCTTGATGTTCCCACGATTTTCCCAGGATTCTACAATTTCCCATGATTTTCCCATGATTTTCCATATTTTCCAATGATTTTCCTAGGATTTTGCCATATTTTTCGGGATTTCCCAGCTCGAAATGTGGATTCCAAGCCCAGGCAACTGGAACGTGGGGATTGCGCTGAAATTCCACCAGGCAGCTGCTGTCTTGGATTTGAGATAAGGACATCAATGTTACATCTAATTACATCTATGTTCTTTCTTTGTATATAGATTATTACATTATATTGTATTGTATTATACTATATGATATGGTATTATATTAACATTATATATAATAATAATAATATTATATATAGTATATTTTCATGTCATACATTTTATTATATATGTAATGGTTTATTATATATATATATATACGTATGTTATATATATAAATAGGACAGAATCCGAGAAGCAAAGGTGCTCCTTGCCAAAATGGCAACCGTTTGATTTACATTCTTTCTTCTATTTTTTTCAGGGAGCTTCTTGAAGCAGCAAACGTCAATCCAGCTGTTGATGCAACAGCTTTGAGCCCGATGTGTCCCATTTTGCTTGCATCAGTTGTGCCCACCAGAATATAGATGAACTATTATGAGCTGACATACCGTTAGACGGTTGGTTTTTGTCGCTATGGCTTTGGTGTATAGGCAAAACTTGATTTGCCAGACAGCTGCCGGGTTTCCCGTCAACCTTTCCCTTCAGCGAATTCTGGGCATGGGATATCAGCCCAAGAGTTAACCGGGCTACTAACGGTTTCTGTGTAGATATCATATCTGATTGGTGGTTTGGAACATGAATTTTATTTTTCCATATATTGGGAATAATAATCCCAACTGACGAACTCATATTTTTCATTCACAGGGTAGGTATACCACCAACCAGTTTTTGTTTGATAGGGTCTCCATCTATTCATACCATCCAAACATGGTGAATATAGCCCTATCAATGCCCTATCCAATCCCAATAACCATACTGGTTGGTTGAAAGGCATCCCTATATTGGATCAATAAAAATAATCCCCAACAAAACAGGTGCGTAGATTGACAACCCCACTATTTCATAAAAAAAGCAACCGTCATTTATCAATAACCTCCCCACAGGTTGAACCCCATAAAAGTCTTGAAATTGATGGTAAAATCCCCATTAACATCCCACCCAACAGTTGGGTGTTAAACATTGTGTATCAATTTATATCCACTATATTAAACCCAACTGGATATATTGGGATGTTAACTGGATATAAAATATTATGTATATAAATATATTTGGATATATTAACCCATCACCAGGGGTACTAGGGATATTTTTCTTTGGCTCGGGCGCGGCAGGTCCTAAAGAATCGCGGCTGCCGTGGTCGGGAAGTGCTGCGTGGCATTTCATGTGCCCTGGCGAGGCAGTTTTCACCGTGAAATGCTGGCTGAAAATGAACGAAACCCTGGGGGGAAATTCAGAATTCATTGGGAAATGTTGAAAGGGTTTAATACGCTTAGTTAATGGGATATAAATAATATAAATAATATATATATATATATATTTATATTTATATTTATATGTATACATAATATTGTTTGAAATATTAGCCTGCACTTTTTATTTATCTTAGCAGGCCAGTATTAATGGGATAAGAATGGGATTTCGCCTCCCGTGATCAAACCCTGGCTGTTCTCCCGAACCCTGGAATCATGTTTTTGTTTTAAAGGGAAATCATCCCCAAATGGCTGAACTATTCAGGTTAGTGAAATATTATTAGTGAAATATGATCATTTACCCATATATATATATAACTATATATATATATATATAACTATATATATATACATACATATATACATATGTACATATATATATATATAACTGGGAGAGCCATGGAACTATAAAATGGGGGACTTCTAAATTGCCACATCTTTACCGGCTTTTCTGGAGATGTTGGACGAAGATTCTCCCGTGGGAATGGTGCCCCCCAGTGATGTTACCCTCTGGTAATTTGTTACGTAGCGAACTGGAAAATCCCACCATTTTCAATGGGAAAATATCCATTATTTCAATGGTGATTTTCAATAGCAAACTGTTAAATTACCAGAGGGTAGTTGGTTTATAAACCCCCATTAACTAGTTCGTTATATCTGCCATAAACCATAGTGAAATTGGAGTTATTTGCACCAACTTAGCTAACGAACTGGGGCACCACCTTGTAGCAAAATTGCTATTTTAGTCGGGATCATGACTAGTTGGTGGTGTCAGTTTTTTAAATGTTCAACGCTGTGGCTGGGATGATCAGGATGATGTTTTTTTGCGATTCACCGTGGAGTTTTACCAGAAGAAATTGGAGTGTTTGCGAAACGATGAGATTCTGAAGCAAAAGTGGTTCCAGCAGCAATGATTATTTCAAAAAGGAAAACTGGAGAACTTGATGGTTTCCAAGGAACAAAAATGGAACACACTCTCGCAAAAGGAAAATTGACCCAGAAAGATTGGAATAGTTGGAGCAATGGCAGGAACAATTAATCAATATCAAGCAGATCTCCTACGGCCGGGTTTTGCCGGCATCAGTTTGTTGACAAAAGTGCACATCGGTAAAATTATATATGATCAATGCGTTGGGTCCCAAGGTTGCCTAAGAACAGTCAGTCTGGTTGGGAAAACAGTGATGGTAAGGTTTAAACACTTGATGTTGGTCTGCTTCATCATGACAAACCAATCTTTAACTAGCACAATGATCAAAGATGATCAAAGTACAGTACCGACTAGTTGTAGAATGGTGTAGTTTTTTTTTCTCATGATTCAAAGGCCTGCTGTTGTTCTTTCTGAAATCACCATTATGGTTGTTTTTTTCTGTGAAATCACCATAGTTTGTTGATGAACATCATCTCAGATCCATGGCCTTTTCCAGGATTCCTGGCTGGCTAAGGTACGCATCGCCCTTGGAATACCGACGGCAACGCATTCCACAGCTGAATGTGGTGCAGGTGCAGCTGGTGCGGCTGATTGTTTCGGGAGGATGAACTCTGTTTTTTTTTTTTTTCTGGGGATATATCATGCAATAGCACTTCTTGAAAATAACCTTACTTCTGGGGTATATATATATATATACATAGGGGATATATATATATATATATAACGGGATATATCATGGAATACTAGCTCCTACAAAACTTCGAGGATCATCCCACTTAGGCGATTCCAGCTGTGGGAGAAATGTAGGAATGGAGCCTCCTATGGCCAAAAATAACCGGATAAAGGGATACCCTCTGGTGAACATACAAAAAGCTATGGAAAATGGCTATTGAAATAGTGGATTTTCCCATTAAGAATGGTGATTTTCCATTGCTATGTTAGTTCACCAGAGGGTATAACCAATGATGTGTGGGATATATAGTAGGTATATATATGGGTAATTATGTAACGGGACATACTTTCCTCAAAAATCAAGGGGATACAATGATATAATGGGTATGTAATCACTGATGCCATGGTACCGCAATGATGAACCACTGGTTGTGGTGAGGGATATGATGGGTATAATGATGTATCATGGGAGAAGATGGTAAGCCCAAAACCATAAGCCCCACTTGGGCATGGTTCTTACCCTCTGGTAAACGTTTACATAGCGAACTGGAAAATCCACCTATGTTTATATAATGGGTATATCCATGTATATCCACTATTTCGACTGGGCCATTTTCAATAGCTATCTATGTTAACGTTTACCAGGCCAGGTACAGAGAGTAGCAAGCATTTTATGGTGCTGTTCGGGATGGTTATTTTAGGTGACATCTTGGGAATTTCAGAATCCCAACTGACGAACTCACTCCATCATTTTTCAGAGGGGTAGGTATACCACCAACCAGTTATTATATTATGATATATTATATTATGATATATTATACATCATTAATCCTAGTTAATCTTGGTAAATCTGTCTTAATCTTGGTTATCTACTTATTATATTGTGATTATTATGGGTTTTACCTCATTAAGAAGGACGTTTTTTGGACGAAACAATGAATCAGCAACAAAAAACACAACGGTTTCATCATTCGAAACTATGGCAACTTTGAGCATGTTATACCCTCTGGTAGACTAACATAACTATGGAAAATAACAAGTTTTAATGGGCAAATCCACTGTGTTGCCATACAAAAAGGTGACTTCCCCAGAAACCGTCTGCTGAAATCACCCCAGCAGTGGAATCAGCGACCGGTCTTAGGAGTTGGACGTGTTGCCCAATGGGCCGTGGCAAGTGGCAGTGTGCACGCCCAACGCATTGATTGAGACGCTGCAGGACGGCAGTTTTTGACGGAAGGATTTGGATGTCGTGTGTTTTTTTTTTGGAGGTGTAGATGTTGGTTGACTAAAGAAGGAGGGGGTAGTCATGGTTAATCCCCTATAAATGGAGGTTTTAATTGGAAAATCATCGAAGTAAATGGATGTGAATGAGTGATAAACAGGGACCCAATGCCACAAAGCTAGCAGGACTGGGAATGGTTGGTGATGGGGGTGGTTTATGACTGGGTTTACGACATTAGTCATGGGTTAATCCCCACAAGCAATGGGCAAATCATCGAAGTAAATGGGTGATGTGAATCCACATCTAAATATATGTGTTGGTTATTACCAATCTTTGGCTATAATGAACCATAATTAACCAATGGGTAAAGGATGATTGCTTTCTGGGGTCATCAAACATGGCAATTGAAAATCCCTGAACTCAATTGAGGTTTTAGTGGGAAAATCATCACACTAAAGAGGTGGTTTTAATCCACATCTAAGTTTACTTGTTGGTAAAATAGACCCAATACAAAAATCAGGTTGATTACATCTACAGTAGTAGTAGTGGTGGTGGTGGTAGTAGTAGTAGTAGTTCAATCCACATCCACATAGTTTTTAATACATCCAAAGCTGCAAAAAAAATGTTGGTTGTGGAGTTATACTATTTCTATATATTAAATACTATACTATTACTATAATACATATATATCATATATAGATGTACTATTAATAATATTATTGATAACACTAATACTATTCATATAGATGTACAATACTATGAATTATAATAATACTATTACTATAATACTATTAATAAATTACTGTAATATTAATATATAATACATATACTATTACTCTGCTATTACTGTTACTATAATACTACATTATTAAATATATTAAATACTATACTATTACTATAATACATATATATATATGTATGTAAGTATGTATATGTACTAATAAATATTACTATTTAATACTACATTATTAAATATATTAAATACTATACTATTACTATAATACACATATATATATATATATATATGTATGTAAGTATGTATATGTACTAATAAATATTACTATTCACTCCTTTGGGACAGCTGAAGTTTTCATCAGGAGCGTCCAGTGGTGCTCCATGTCACGGCGCACAGTAGCGCTCTGCCGCCCAAGATGGGCCAGGGCGGAGACTCCAGGCGTCGCCGTGAGAGAACTTCGGAGGGGAATGATTTTCACTAAGAGTTCAGTGGAGTTTAAACCACTTAGCTATAAGTTAAAAAATGGGTTAATCTTGGTAATTCTTTCTTAATCTTGGTGAGTTTCGGTGAATTTTGGTGAATCTTGTTGTCAATCTTTTTTCGGGTAAACTACAGTAACTTATTCATGTGGAGAAGCCCAAAATTGGTGAAAACCATAGGAAAATTGGCGGTGAAATTCAGCATTTCGGCTGGTGAATCCCATATTTGATCCCATGAAAAAGTCGTATGTTTTTTTTTTTATCCCAGAAAATCCATTGAAAATCCCATTTAAATATTGGTTGGTGGTGACTGGAACCATGGAATTTTGAATGACTTTCCAGAAACAGTTGGGAATAATGGGAATGGAAAAATCATCCCAACTGACGAACTCCATCATTTTTCAGAGGGGTAGGTATACCACCAACTAGAATACCATCAAACCTATATTGAAACCCATTGAAGTCTCCATTTTGAGGCGCGCCTTGCTGTTGGAAGACGCCTTTGGAAGTGGAAGTCTGCTGGATGTGAAACAGTTGCTGGAACTGGGCCCTTGGCAGGACCCGGCCGCTATCGGCAGGATTGGTTGCGGTAGGATAAAACTGATTATAACTGATATAACTATGCAACGCTCAAAAATGAGGATATAATAGTGAGAGAGAGATATATATTGTATATATATATATATACATACTCTATAACTAACAAAATTGTATTGGGTGTGTCTTAAAATGGGTTGTACACCCGTAATCTGCAATGTTAAAAGGAAACATGATGATTAAGCATCAAACGGAGGGGTACCCTATTTTCAGACAAACCCATACAACTGTACAACCATCGAAAAATGGGATGCAACCAACACTAATATACTCTAGTGGGATAGTAGAATCGGGATAATCTGGGTAAATTATCTGATATACTTCTCGGTTGTTTTTCTGACCGTCTAAACCAGCACTACCTGGTTGGGGATTCTGGTTACATAGTACTACCCCTACCTGGTTCATTATTCGATTATGAAGTGGACATGGGGATAAAAGCCCCATTTCTTCAGCTGTGACTGGAATACTGGGCAAATGGATGATTTTTCTCGGAAAAAGGACCTGTTTTGGACGAAGAAATCCATTGGTCTCCTGGTCTCCATCGAATGAGGAGCATCTTTGGGATACCAATTACTGTAAATGCTCCAGCAGAAGCACCGTAGAAAGGCTGTAAATCTACAACCATCATTTGCACCAAGAATTTGTTTCAAGTGTTCTTCATGCTTTTGTATTGAAAGTCAGATCTACCCTGCGTCAGGTTGCTGTTTGGTTCATGCTCTTGAACAATGGTCACCATGGATGTCCTTTTTCGGTTGGTTGATTAATAGAGGGGTCCTGAAAAAAACAATCAGTAGGTACAAGTAAATGACAAGTGAATATATATATATATATAATATGAATAAGTGGTATATCACTGGTATGGTATACCAAACCAACCCCTCTATTTTTTTCAAAAGGACAACATATTGATGGCCAGCCCTTGAGTTTTCCACCATCGCAACATGCGATGTTCTCAGCGTCACAGGACGTGGGACTTCTGGTCTTGCTAACATGTTACTCGAAACAGTTTCTGGGCCTCAGAAAACGGCCTTGGATTTTTAAAATTCTTCCAGAGTCGCATTGAGGCGTTTTTTTTCGCACCCTTGTTGATTGGTTTGCTGTAAGGAGTTATACTACCTGATCTACCTATAGTTGGGGATTGTTTTCACTAACCCATATGAATGATAAGAGTGGGAGACCGTTTTTTTGAACATCCTTGCATATCTCAAGCTTTTTGACAATGAAAGTTGTATTCGTGGTTTTAGTTGGTGCTGTAGTTGTCGTAGCTGTAGTTGTATAGCGCGGTGTCATGGTTGTTTGGTATGGTGAAGTGGAGAGCGCTGTAATGTAGTGGAGTTGTGGTATTAATTCACCTCCATTCGGAATTTTACCCTCTGGTAAACGTTTACATAGCTATTGAAAATGGCCCAGTCGAAATAGTTGATTTACCCAACTATAAAATAGTGATTTTCCATATTTTTGTGAACGTTTACCAGAGGATAACCCCGTTTGAATCTGAGGTTGGTGGAAGCTTTGAACTGCCGCTTCGCCGTTTGCTGCATTCACCAGGCAGAGAGCTTTCAGGAGATACCAGGAATCCAATATAATAATAATTAATAATATATAGTATTATTTTAAAAAACAAATAATAACAATAATAATAACACATATGAAAATATGTATATAATATTCAGTATATAGTATTATGAGAAGTATATAATACATAGTATATAGTATTATAATATGTACATATATACGTATATATATATATATACACATATATTCCGACAGATCCATGTATCCTCGACGGTTATATCAGGTTAGGAACGTCATGGGACCTAGTGGCTCGTTTGGAAGGGGTTCTCACCCAGACCGGCTATCATGCGTTGTTGCTGTTTTCGATGGTTGCATCATAATAGCTCTGTAGCAAACACGAAACGATGTGGAAGACCCTTGGTTGTTGGAAGGAAAGCGATCTAGACGTGGGTTTTCCACATCTATCTTACAGTTATGGCCCAACTAACACTTATTTTTACTCTATTTTTATCGGATTATAACTACTATGACTAGTTGGTGAAATATATCATGAACATATTCCCACTTATAAGTTCATTGCAATGATATATTTCACCTTAATCAGTGATACAATGACTGATAATCATTATAATCCAACTATAAGCGATTTACACAGTTATGGCCCAACTAACAGTTATTTTTATGGGATTATTTCATGATATATATAACCTTAGTTATAGTAGGTATAATATGTTATAATCCCACAAGAATAAGTGTTAGTTGGGCCATAACTGGGCCATGAACACTGGAGAAACTTTCCATGGTAAACCATCCCATTGCTGATGTTCATGGCTCCTGTTCTTCGGTGAACGAACGGCGCTTTTCGAAACACGTTCCATTTGGTCAACGAACATAGCTATGGAATGGAAAATCCTCATTTTTAGCTTACTATCAATGATGATTATGATCACCCCCAGTACCCTCTGGTACACGTTTACATAGCGAACTGGAAAATCATCATTAGTCTAATAATTAAATAAACTATCAATGGTCATTTTTTATAGCTTTCTTGAATCACCAGAGGGTAAACTCAGTGACATTTTTTGGATTGGCGGCATTTTTGTCTTCAGTTTGTCCAAGGTTGCCCACAGTAATATGGGTGTGTCTGAAAATAGTGTACCCCATTTACCCAATGGTTTTGCTGATCATTATCCCGTTTTTAAATGGCTATTTGTTTGGGAATATACCCTATTTTCAGACAAACCCATATGGCTTTCTTTGAAAATAGGCTGCCGAAATTTCATGCTGAAAATCTCATGACCTTCCCTATCGAAATCGCCAAATTTTTTGGGGTAATGACTCCCATCAGACACAGCCAAATACCATTCTGCTTGGTGGTGACTGGAACATTGGTTTAGTATGGGATAATGATGGTTAATGATGATTAATGATGGTTAATGATGGTTAATGATGGTTAATGATGGTTAATAACCACTGGTTGGTGGTGACTGGAACATGACTGGATTATGATTTTTCATCATATTGGGAATTTCATCATCCGAACTGACGTTCACTCCGTCATTTTTCAGAGGGGTAGGGCTCAACCACCAACCAGATTATTAATGTTAACCATATATTAACAGTATATATTAACCATATATTAACAGTATATTACCAACCAATGGTAGGATTAGAGGGGTAGGGCTCAACCACCAAGCAGCATTTCTTGGTTGTTATCCCAGTGAATGATGCCGTCTCAGCCTATTTTAAGATGCTGTGGTTCACCGAAAAAACACCATAAACCAAGTTGGTTGTTTCGTTCCCGGTGCCAACTGAAAAAGTGGGAAATTCTCGCGTTATGATGTACCTTGGAGTTGATGATGTTTGATCCAGATATGCCCTATTTTGGCCTTAGGCCTTGAGATATTTTGAGATGCACCAATTGCTAAATGTACCTGTCTGACATCTCCATCATATCACCATTTTTCATGCTTCAATTCACCATTCTTGAAAATCTGGGATTATATAGTGGGATTATATAATATTAGTTTGTGGTTATAGTAAATCACATAATAATAAAACCATATCACCATATAGTAAAACCATATAGTACATAATATCACCATATGGTAAAACCTCGCCTTTTGCTGGTTTTGGGTTGCGGATGTTCCTATCGAAGCCGAGCCATCGCCGTCTCTGTCGAAAGGTCAGAGATGCCGCGGCGCGTGGGGCCTCTTGGGATGGGGTGAATCCTTTTGATTTTGTGTAGATCGTGTATATATATAATATATATCTGGGTAAATTTCATCACGACCTCACTGTTCTCCTGAGCCCTGGAATCATGGTTAGTAAGGGGAATCATCCCCATATGGCCGAACTATTCAGGTCAGTGAAATGTTATCATTTTACCCAGATATAATATATATAATTATATGGGAAAGTGATAGTCATATACTATGGTAAACATACAACAAACTGTGGAAAATCACCATTATTAATGGTAAATCAACTATTAATGGGATGGTAGTGGGTTATGATAATTGACACCCTCTGGTAATAATGGTTAATAGTGGTTAATAGATGTTAATAGTGGTTAACAATGATAATTCATGGTGATCAATGGTGATCAATGATGATATACCCTCTGGTAAACGTTTATATAACTATGGAAGCATCACATTTTTTTAAATAGGTAAATCAGCTATAAATGGGCCATGTTCAATAGCTATGTTAAATTACCAGAGGGTATATGGATATAGTAATGTATATGGGGATAATATATATATAGTTATGTAAGCCCTTATAACTCTATATATATATATACATACACAATAGGAATATATAATGAGATATAAAACTTACCAAGTTGATATGATAGATATTAAGAGATGGGTTTGTTTGTTTTGATGTTTAACCATCCAGAATTGGCATCTAGCAAGCCAATTTAAGCGATTTGACTCACCAACATTGGCTTTAACCACTGGAAATGGGGGGTCGTTTTCCGCTTGTCTGAACTGCTGTTTGTTGGCATATGTCGTATTGTTGTATGTTTATTAAAGATTTTTAGCTGTTTCTTAATTGTTCTTATCTACATGCATTGTACACGAAGAAAGTTGACTATGTTCCAATTGTGGTTGTTGATACCAAGGTGTGTCTCCTTCGGTTCTATTCCAATGTGATATTCCACCTTATTTTTGTCTACTGATTCTGTCAAAAGTGTTTGTTGTTGGCTTTTCATTTTTTGCATCGGCTTTCCTTCAAAATGCATCTATATCATGCATTGTGGTAAGAAGGACCGGAATATCACTTGTATATGTGTGTACATACTGATTTAGTTCTAACGGCGCATGTATATATATATATATGTATATATATATTTAGATATGCGAAACAATCACACAATTATTATTGTTATTTCTATTTTTTTGAAGACAAATATTGATATACATAGAACATATGATTTAGACGTTTCTTTATTCATGGATATGTATATCATGTGTGAAGAACATATAGCGTCAGATCCAGATCCATAGGAAGATATTCATATGTAAACATGTAAGTTCGTGGAACATTTACATATAGATTTAGATATAGATTCATACGGATCTAAATAAACATACTTCCTAGGAATATTCTAACATTATAGGTAGTTATGCATGCATCATTATGATATACATCCAGATTCATAGACTTAGAATATAGATCCAGATTCATAGATTTAGGCTTGGACAAAATACATATGCGTGTTTTTTTTGCAGACACAACATTTAGATGTGTGTTTTTTGAACAACATTTCAAAATATCGATGTAGATGGTAACACATAGATATCTATGTTCAGATGCATATATATATATATAATAAATATATAATAAATATAATATATATTATATATATATAATTATATATATAATATAGATAATATATACAATATATATATAATATAATATAATATAATATAATATAATATAATATAATATAATATATATAATATAATATATATAATATATATAATATATATAATATAATATAATATAATATATATATATATAATATAATATATATAATATATATAATATATATGATATATAATATATAATATATATAATATATATAATATATATATAATATATATAATATATATAATATAGATATCTGTAGATGTTTAGTGGTTTACCCGCCAGTAGACAAACATTAAAAATGTGGAAACCCTTAGATCTTTCCCCAGGAAATGATCTAAAAAAATGTGTGGTATATTTCCATCATTTCAGCCGTTACCACAAGGATGCATCTACATTAATATCTGGGTAAATTTCATCACGACCTCACTCTTCTCCCGAGCCCTGGAATCATGGTTAGTAAGGGGAATCATCCCAAAATGGCCTAACTATTCAGGTTAGTGAAATATTATAATTTACCCATATATATATTATGGTTTTCCAGATATCTAAACCATTTCTGAAACACATCTATTAGTTTGTCTTTTCCCGCTGGATGATAAATCATAGAGGGGTTCCCCATTCTTTCAGAACCGATAACCGATCGATAAGTGATCAATGGTAATTTTTTAGTATAACAAACATTGTAACCGATAAATGATTGATAATGATAACCGATCGATAACCGATAGTATACCAAACCGACCCCAAACCGACCCCTCGATTTTTCCACCAACCATTGACCACACATTTTTCATGAAATCCCCTGCTAAATCCTCATTTTTCCTCATGTCAATGGATTGGTTTAAGGGAAAATTTACAGGAAAACACCATATTTGATGGGAAAATCCATGGTTTCCTGTAGATTTTCCCTTAAACCAATCCATTTTTCCAGTGAAATCCCCAGCTCCCAGGTGAATTTTGCCGCACTTTCTACCGTTGCCTCGCCACGCACGGTGCCGCCAAAGACGCCTTCCACGCCGCACAATGCGCGGTGCGCTGCAGCAGCGACGCAGGGCTGCGCAGCGAGGCGGCGGCCGACGGGGTGCTGGATGTGCTGTGGAGCTTCTTGGAGCGGTCTGGATATTAATGGGATAGTAGTGGGTTATGGATACTAAACTATTAATAGATACCAGACCATAAATAACCATACTAATGGTGATACCAAGTATTAAAACCATTATTAACCATAATTGGTGATATTCAATATTGGTGGGTTAGGATAATGGGATACAATTACCCTCTGGTAATGATCATAAATAACCTATTTTTATAGTTTAGTATCCATTAATTGTATTAATAAATACCATATATATAATATAATATATATAATATAATATATATAATATAATATATATAATATGGAAAAGTGATAGTCACATATTATGGTAAACATACAAAAAACTATGGAAAATGATAATGGATACAATTACCCTCTGGTAAGATTAACATAGACCCTGAAAATCACCAATTGTTAATGGAAACTAGTCTTCCAACCCCCATCTGGCAGGGTCTATGTTAATTTACCAGAGGGTAATGGATACTAAACTATTAATAGGTTATTTATGATAACATTCATGGTTATTATGGAAAATCACCATTTTCAGATAGTAGGTTATGACAATAGATAATGGTAAAAACCAATGGCTAGTAATTAAATGGCTAGAACCCATGGTTAAATAGCTATTTAATAGATGGTATACCATATAAAATGACATAGTTAGAACTAATGGCTAGTCATTTATATGGTTTTATTAACATAGCTAGAACCAATGGCTATACCATCTATAAATGGCTATATCAATAGATGGTATACCCATGTCGGTGCCATGGAAAATACCCGTTTGTTCGGTGCCATTAGGTTATGATGATTGATACAACCATAATTGGATATGTGGATATATATATATTGGTAGTATAAAATATCTATGGGATTAATAATATTTATTTAATACTTGAATAATCAGATATTAAGTATCCATGATTAACCATAATTGGATATGTGGTGATTAACAATCCTTAATAATGGTGATACCAAGTATTAAAACCATTATTAACCATAATTGGTGATATTCAATATCTGGTAATATTGATAATAATGGTGATATTAATAATGGTTAATAGTGGTTAATAGATGTTAATAGTGGTTAATAAGGATAATTCATGGTGATCAATGGTGATCAATGGTGGTATAACCTCTGGTAAACATACAAAAAACTATGGAAAGATCCACCATTTTATAGTTGGGTAAATCAACTATTTCGACTGGGCCATTTTCAGTAGCTAGGTTAAATTACCAGAGTGTAGAACATACTAAATCTAAAATCAAACATTGAAAACTGTAGTTGAAGGTACTTAAATATGTGTCAAAAATATGAATCAACCATTTTCTTAGGGGAATCCCATCTTTCACGAAGGATTTTGTATTCATATCATTCCTACAAGGTGGGCCTTTTCCAGTTATGTGGGTTGGTTTAGACACCCCACCAACTACACAGTAGTTGGCATTGGCATAAACCCCAGAGATACCCTCTGGTAAACTAACATAACTATTGAAAATGGCCATTTAGTTCGTGGATTTTATCCATTAAAAATGGTGATCTTCCATAGTTTTTTTGTATGTTTACCAGAGGGTATTGGAAATAAACATGCCGCAACTTAGCTATTGTAGGTGTCTCGGCGTTTTGATGCTGATTCTGATGTTTTCCTTGAACCCGATTGACCCAACTGGATAGACTTAGCCTCTGGTTATGACCAACATAGCCATGGTATAGATGGCCCATAGAAATAGATGATTTTCCCAGCTAGAAACCTCCATTTATGGTTGGGATTTTTTCCAGTTCGCTATGTTAAATTTAAACAGATGATACATATTATTCCATATATTGGGAATGTCATCATCCCAACTGACGAACTCATATTTTTCAGAGGGGTAGGTCAACCACCAACCAATATTATTCTAGGTAGATTTTACTAAATTATAACAACCTCATGTTGTAATCTCACTGGAATGATGGTGAATGCATAGGACAATTATCCCAAGAAGAAACCTTATTTCAGGCTAGTGAATTACTATACTGGTTGGTGGTAAATTATACTGGATGGTGGTTTGAAACATGTTATATTTTCCATAATATATAGGATAATCCTGCCCATTGACTAATATTTTTCAAGATGGTTAAAACCACCAACCAGTATAATTTACCCAACTTATTCATGTGAATACGGTTTGTTCTGAAATAGGGTATCCCCCAATTCCAATGAAGACAATCATTTTCCCAATGAAAATAGATAGTTCAACATCACTTTCAGATATCAAACATCATATTCTCGGTTGTATCCCACCATAACACCGCAAAGTGGTTGGTTCAAATAACTAGGTGAACAGATTTTATATTATTTTATAAATATTGACATTTGGGGACGAGATACCCAAATGTTCAATGATTTTATAGTATTTGCGGATACCCTCTGGTAATTTAACATAGCTATTGAAAATGGTGATTTATAGTGGATTTACCCATTGAAAATGGTGGATTTTCATATTTTTTTTGTATGTTTACCATTACCAGTGGGTATATCCCCCTATTTTCCATCATTTTTTTGTTAGTTCCCAACCAGTTTCCACCCCTCACTGTGAGGCGGAGAATTTTCATTTCGTGTCCCGCTGTAGTGATCTGCTGGAGCCGAAGGGCGATGTGCGATTGACGAAGGTATCAGTTGTATCAGTTGAAAAGCCGTTATTCCTGGTTTGGTTTGGGTATAATATCCAATGTTATAGAATACTGGGTGAAAGCCCTAGGTTGTCTCAGGTAGCACTTTGTTGTCTCATCTCGGTGTGCCATGCGGAAGAGGTGACACAACCACTGGAATGAATTACTACATGATTTGTCATTTGGTATGATCTTTACAGCAGAACGCATAGGCACGCAGGGATTCTTAACATTGCAAACATTAATTATATCCATTTGCCCCCTAACAATCCCTGGAGCAACGTGAGTTTCCCACATAGTGTGTCCACACTCGGGGGTCTTGTGATCGGTCCTCCTCCTCCTCCTCCACAGTATCATCATCTTCCTCCTCCTCCTCCTCCACATCATCATTCTCAGCATCATCCTCTTCCTCCCCCTTGACATCATCATCCTCAACATCGTCATCCTCCACCTCATCTTCTGCAACATCATCCTCCTCCACCTCCTCTTCCGCAACATTAATTATCATCCTTTTCATCCTCCTCCTCAACATTATCATCATCAACATCATTATCTTCCTCCTTCTCAACATCGTCATCCTCCACCTCATCATCCCCCACATCATCATCCTCCACCTCATCTTCCGCAACATCATCGTCCTCCACCTCATCTTCCGATATTCTTCCGCAACATGATCGTCCTCAACATCATCGCTCGCACTCGACCACTGAGCAAGTTTCGAGAGAGCTATGCAACTCAATGAGCAAATAGCTACTTAATTTGTTAGACTAGGGTGACCGTGAGCAAATTTCAGGTATACTGCACACGTATTTGTGCACATTGTAAGTTAGACTCCGAATGCAAATATGTACATTTGTGGATGTATATGGAGCGTATTGGTCCAGTTCAGTCCACATTCCACCATCTCAAAAGCTGTGTAATTTGGAGTATAATATCCTGTAGCCCTGCAGCGCTATGGCTCCAAAAGCCAAAGCAAAGGCCCAGGCGGGCGGCGCAGCAGCGAAAGCAAAGGTCAAGGTCTAGGCAAAGGCCAATGCCACCACAAACCTTGCCGGGGCCCCTATTCACGCAGGGACTAGCGGTCCATTGCTTTCAACCCCTTCCATCTCTGTGCGCACTTCTCTTTCTCCTGTTCCAGTTCTTGTTCAATTTCTGACCGTGTTGAATTGGACTCTGATCTGCGGAAGCGACTGTGCCGCCTTTGGACTTTTGTTGCTCCAGCATGCACATTCCGCACCGCCGAGTCTCGCTGCCAATGTGCTGCACACTGTTTGGCGTCTCTTCCTTGGATAATTAAGATCCGCTTTTGAAGTTTTGGGATTCACTTTCGAATTCGAATATTTGCTGATGTCCCCGGTCCAGCTTAGGTCCGGTCAATCAGCCTCCAACGCGGCAACCCTTTGCAGCCGAAACTTGGTTGCAACTGGAATATCAGTTTTGCATTGACGTGTGTGTTTCGTCCTTTCTGTGAATCGCAGCGCTACGCATGCGGCCGCAGCCCAGAGCCAGATATGGTGCCTCCTGACCAAGGCGCTTTCCTTGTCGAAGAATCTGCAGTTCAACTCTTGATTGAAGCTTCATTGGAAAACCAATGTCAGAACAAAATCATCCATCAATTTGGCAGGTTGTGATCCGGCTGTCAGTTCCAAGGACCCGTGCGGGGCACCCTGGGTCAACACCGTTGATTGATACCAAATTTTGAACATGTTGACCGCTACCCATGTTTGATCCACCCCAATTTGATAGGAAAACAAGCCCATCACTTTGTCTCCGCGTTTTTTTTCCGAATCAGGAGTCTCCGCCATGGACTCATGGAGGCCATGGCTCCGCGGAGAACAGTACATGTCTCAATATGGATTGATCGGGAGGAGGATGAACTATATTTTGCCACCGGGTCCAAAACCGCACGTGTAGGCGTGCACATTTTTGTATTTTTGATGATGTAGCGTTTTTTGGTGATGTACACATGAGTTTCTTTGGGGGGTTGGGGGGGCGGCCGGGGGGGTGGTGGGGGGGTTCGGGGGGGCGTGGGGGGGGGGTTCGGGGGGGTGTGGGGGTGGGAGGGGGGCTAATAACGTTTTTTCGCCTGCTTTCTTGACGCTACGTTGCTAACGTTCTTCATGTAACTTGCAACGCGCTCTGGATGCTACGTTGCTAACGTTCTTCATGTAACTTGCAACACGCTCTTGATGCTACGTTGCTAACATTCATGTAACTTGCAACACGCTCTTGATGCTACGTTGCTAACGTTCTTCATATAACTTGCAACGCGCTCTTGATGCTACGTTGCTAACGTTCTTGATGTAAATTGCAACACGCTCTTGATGCTACGTTGCTAACGTTCTTCATGTAATTTGCAACACGCTCTTGATGCTACGTTGCTAACGTTCTTGATGTAACTTGCTACACGCTCCTGATGCTACGTTGCTAACGTCTTCATGTAACTTGCAACACGCTTTCTGCTACGTTGCTAACGTTCTTCATGTAACTTTTAACGTGCTCTTGATGCTACGTTGCTAACGTTCTTCATGTAACATGCAACACGCTCTTGATGCTACGTTGCTAACGTTCTTCATATAACTTGCAACGCGCTCTTGATGCTACGTCGCTAACGTTCTTGATGTAAATTGCAACACGCTCTTGATGCTACGTTGCTAACGTTCTTCATGTAATTTGCAACACGCTCTTGATGCTACGTTGCTAACGTTCTTGATGTAACTTGCAACACGCTCTTGATGCTACGTTACTAACGTTCTTCATGTAACTTGCAAGACGCTCTTGATGCCACTTTGCTAATGTTCTTCATGTAACTTGCAACGCGCTCTTGATGCTACGTTGCTAACGTTCTTCATGTAACTTGCAACGCGCTCTTGTTGCTACGTTGCTAACGTTCTTCATGTAACTTGCAACACGCTCTTGACGCTACGTTGCTAACGTTCTCCATGTAACTTGCAACACGCTCCTGATGCTACGTTGCTAACGTTCTTCATGTAACTTGCAACATGCATATGTTGTCCTCTATGTCTTAATATGTATAAATTCTTGTTCGACCCGGTGGCTAAAACATCCCATGTTTCATCCTGATAAGTTCCTTCTAAAACATATTGTTTTCTATATGAGTGGGTATATGTAACGTAACGTTCTTTCATGATATTTGCGTAGTAATATCTAAATCACGATGGACATCCGCTGCATGCAGGTACGAAGCTCAGTTGCTGGGAAGCTGGTTCTGGTCTGCACGGAGATGGCAGTTTTTTGGGGGTTCTTATGTAATGTTTGTTGCTCAAAATAGATGCATGCTATTGGGTTAAAAATGTTAACAAACATAACTGATGGATGTTAGATGATGGAAAATGATCAGGATCGTAGCTCTTCATAGAAACTGTGTTGCATTTGGACGAGAACACACCGTTTGCAAATACAGACGTCTATATCTTGTGCTTGTCAATGGTTCTTGAGTTTCTCGCAAGCATGTGCCTTGACATGTAAGTATGTCCGGTCCGAACCTGGTCACACATGAACTGATACGCCATGTTCGTGCAGTTTGGCTGCCAGTGATACCGAACTTTCTATCCATGTAACCGACGATGGATGCGGTGGACGTGCGCGTTCGGTTCGCGTGATGGAAGCTCGATGGAATGAAGAACCCATGTCCCGTATGAAATGGAAAACCCAGGATCATTTCATACACGGCCCATTTTGGAAAACGGAACGCAACACCCTGGTTTTTTGGTGCCGTGTTGGGCCCTCCATCCCAAAAAAGAAAGGTGGGGATTCTATTATATACAGTTGCATTTTCTTTGGGTTCAATAGCCCCAAAATCGGCGTTTCCATAATATAAATGGTATTTTATTTAATCATCTTTATGTGGTCTGGAGAATGGTGACGCTAATATATGCTAATATACAACTAATAAGGTGGGATGGAGAAACGTTAAAATTCAATCAGTATTGATGCTTCAATTATGTAGCCTTCCATTTCATAGATGATCCAGCTTCCTTTGTGGTCCATTTTATCAAAAATGATACGTTTTAAGCCGACGTCACGACGTCAACCCGATCCTGCCGGGGCACGAAAGGTTCGCGACAGGGTTTCGGAAGGGCAGTTTTGGGTATCATAGCTTTGAACAACCCCTAAATGATTTGTATGAAATTGATTGAACGTCTTGAAATATAACATAAACTCAATTTGAATTTCATTGGGAACACTTGCTTGTAGTTCCATTTCACACAAGCGGAACTCCACAAACACCTATGTTGTTTATAAAATGGACGGTTCGAAAATGTTAACGTGTCCGAACATAAGCAATCATTTTGCCTTAAAATATTTTAAGATACATCAAAATGACTCCCTCAAGATGCAGCCCGTTCCATAATATATACATCAATTTTCTTGGTTTTAAGTTTTCCCTTTTTTGTCATTTCCACCGCATAGTGTGTCGAAGCATCTTTTTGCATGTCCGGGCTGCTAGGTACCTTATGGTCGGAAACTACTTGTCCTACTTAAAGTAACTTGAAGTTACTTAACCTAGTTAATGTCTACTTATGTTAACTTAAGCGGCATTTGCAAAATCTATTAAAAATTAAGTAAACACAAGTAGTTTATAAGTAACTTATAAGTAGAACTAAGTAGAACTAAGTAGAACTAAGTAGAACAAGTAGAACTAAGTAGAACGCATCCAGACATGCTTGAAAACTTGGAATTTCGATTTTGATGTGCATAGTTGGCGAAAAACTAGGTTTGCAAGTGTGTACGAGCGTATATCTTCGCGGATGTTTCAATTTCAGTTGATTTGTAGTCAATAAGGGAGAACAACAGAAACACAAGTTATTTGAAGCGGTCACACCTTGATGATACATGAGGCCACGAAGACTTGAGTGGGCGCATGCAAGCTACTCCACATGACAGCTCTTATATAGATTTCCACTAACATTCCATAGATATCGTATAGATATTCCATAGATATTCCATAGATATTCCATAGATATTCCATACATATTCTAAAGATATTCCATAGATATTCTATAGATATTCCATAGATAGCATAGATATTCTATATATATTCTATAGATATTCCTTTTAAATATATTATGTTCTACAATCACGGTAGCATAGATATTCCTAGATATTCCTAGATATTCCTGGATACTCCTAGATATTCCTAGATATTCCTAGATATGCCTTTCTTCTGCCTTAGACTCCTATACTTCTTGCACGCCAATCCGCACGAGACTATAGGAATATATGTCACTCAAAACGACAACGAAAGCAATCATGCAGCGGCGCATACCGCTAAGCAAACACATACCGATAATCCAGAACAACAACAACAAACAACAAACATGAAGGTCAAGAAGAAAACATCCTTTTCTCCCACAAAAACACAAACCTCTTTCGAACCATGAACAAAAAACCTTGAAAAACAACAAAAAAACATAAGTAGGTTAAGTAGAATTAAGTAAAACTAAGTCGATCTAAGTAACTACAAGTAACTTAACCTACTTATAACCTAAACCACTAACAGCCCCAACATCTACTTAGTTTCACTTAACAAGTAGCATAAGTAAACCTCAAGTAACTACAAGTAATTTATAAGTTGGTGCAAGGACCGCCCTACTTATAAGTTACTTAACCTAATTAAAACCATGTTACTGCTAACTTATAAACTACTTGTAAGTAGGACAAGTAGTTTCCGACCATAAGGTAGTACAATGGTGGTATTCCATAACATACAACCCCAAAAAAGGATTCATTCTATACAGATATACCTGTATCCAACCATTACATATGCCAGATTTTTATGTAATGTTGGAGTTAGGGGGGATTTTGAAGTGTACATGCCGAGGTGGATCCAAAGTAGTTAGCTTAAAGGCTTCATATAAAAACCAGTGCATCAAAGTGATTTGACATTGCGTGGTTGATCAACATGTAACTATACCTTATGGTCGGAAACTACTTGTCCTACTTACAAGTAGTTTAAAAGTTAGCAGTAACATGGTTTTAATTAGGTTAAGTAACTTATAAGTAGGGCGGTCCTTGCACCAACTTATAAATTACTTGTAGTTACTTGAGGTTTACTTATGCTACTTGTTAAGTGAAACTAAGTAGATGTTGGGGCTGTTAGTGGTTATAGGTTATAAGTAGGTTAAGTTACTTGTAGTTACTTAGATCGACTTAGTTTTACTTAATTCTACTTAACCTACTTATGTTTTTTTGTTGTTTTTCAAGGTTTTTTGTTCATGGTTCGAAAGAGGTTTGTGCTTTTGTGGGAGAAAAGGATGTTTTCTTCTTGACCTTCATGTTTGTTGTTTGTTGTTGTTGTTCTGGATTATCGGTATGTGTTTGCTTAGCGGTATGCGCCGCTGCATGATTGCTTTCGTTGTCGTTTTGAGTGACATATATTCCTATAGTCTCGTGCGGATTGGCGTGCAAGAAGTATAGGAGTCTAAGGCAGAAGAAAGGCATATCTAGGAATATCTAGGAATATCTAGGAGTATCCAGGAATATCTAGGAATATCTAGGAATATCTAGGAATATCTATGCTACCGTGATTGTAGAACATAATATATTTAAAAGGAATATCTATAGAATATCTATAGAATATCTATGCTATCTATGGAATATCTATAGAATATCTATGGAATATCTTTAGAATATGTATGGAATATCTATGGAATATCTATGGAATATCTATGGAATATCTATACGATATCTATGGAATGTTAGTGGAAATCTATATAAGAGCTGTCATGTGGAGTAGCTTGCATGCGCCCACTCAAGTCTTCGTGGCCTCATGTATCATCAAGGTGTGACCGCTTCAAATAACTTGTGTTTCTGTTGTTCTCCCTTATTGACTACAAATCAACTGAAATTGAAACATCCGCGAAGATATACGCTCGTACACACTTGCAAACCTAGTTTTTCGCCAACTATGCACATCAAAATCGAAATTCCAAGTTTTCAAGCATGTCTGGATGCGTCATTCTATACAGATATACCTGTATCCAACCATTACATATGCCAGATTTTTATGTAATGTTGGAGTTAGGGGGGATTTTGAAGTGTACATGCCGAGGTGGATCCAAAGTAGTTAGCTTAAAGGCTTCATATAAAAACCAGTGCATCAAAGTGATTTGACATTGCGTGGTTGATCAAAACTTGTAACAATATACGGACAATGATCACTGAGCTTGAATATAGAATATTCACGTCGCTTCGCGACGGCAACCGCCCGCACCGCATCGTTGGGCAGCCGCTCGTAACTGCCAATGATGTCGGCCATTGAGACCAAAAACATCCGAAAGTACTGATTGTCGGAAAAAAAACGCGAAGAATTTGATAGCCATGTATAGCGGACCAACGCAGTTCAAAAAATAATGAAAAACATGAAAAAACGGCGAAATTGCTGTTATTTACAGTGTTTTTGCGCGGTGAGAAGCAGAAACCACTGCAAATACGATGGTTTTTGAGGGTCAGGTGGCCAAAAACATTGTAATTTACAGTGTTTTTTTAACCAACGTCAAAAAACACTGGTATTTACGATGTTTTCATTCACACCGTAACATAAAACAGCGTAATTTACGAGGTTTTTGGAAGTTTTGAAGCTAGCCGTCAAGCATGCAGAAAACAAAAAAAACACTGTAAAAACCAGTGTTTCTGCTATCACAAAACGACGAAAATCAGTCCGAAAACGGGTCCAAAAACTCAAAAATCCGCCTCCGGGCCCGGCCACCTGCGGAACCGCAAAAAAAGATGTTGCAAACCAAAAAATGGAGGTCAAAAAGTTGAAAAACACGGGTTTTTTTCACTTTTCGCTTGCCGATTTTGGACGGGCGCGTTCACGAACAGGTGTCTTCCGTACTGTTTTTTACAGTGTTTTTTGAAGGCGAGCGTCACGACCTATCAAAAACAGGAGGTTTTGGCCGAAAAATGCCCCCCCCCAGGTAAACCTGTAACCTTTTACGAGTGCCATCCGGAAGATCACGCCCCAGCACCTTCGGTGCGGGCGGATTTCACTATTCAATGTTTGTTGTTGCCATCAACTACCAACGAAATAGATGTGCTTGCGCATTTAATAGCTTCATGGTAGATAATGACATATGCATCGTAGGTGTTTAACTTCGGGGGTTGCGTAAACCACCATCATAACTCATGAGTTTTTCTGGTGAGGGTAGTAGGTGGTAGGCTAATTTGGCTTTGATGGGAGAGTCTTTATGTGAGGATTTTGCCTTTTTGGAATCACAGTTTCATCTCGAACAGAGTGTTAAACAAGCAACCATGATTGCTTGTGAAAATGGAGTAATTTCCTGATCCATCGAGGCAGGTATAGATAAACACTCCTGAAAGGAAGAGTAGCTTGCAGTTGGCGTAGTTTATGCATATTGGGGGCAATAAATATCCCGGTGCATACTGCTCTGCCCCATATATACCCGGTAAATACCTATCACATATTGATCACCTATGTTTAGCCGCATTATATACCAGGTATGTGCCTGATATATATTGCTCAAGACGATATACGCCGGGGTATATACTGCTCCCCTATACCAGTAGCAATATGTGGGGGCAAGGCGGCGTTTTTTTGTTTACGGTGTTTGTGTTTAGAGGAAGTTGGCTTTTCGGCATTCTTTTAGTTTTTTCCCGTTTTTGGGGCTCCGATAAAAATGTGCTCCTGTTCTTGAGGGAGCTTGTGGAAATCAGTAAAAGGTAGTTACAGGCAAACCTCTGTATATATGACCGGTATATGCCCAACCCAAACAGAGGGGTATATACCAGGTATATACCAGGTAATTATATATTGCCACCCCCTAAGTATATAAGCCCTACCGCCTGTGACAAGAACCAAAGAAATTCCTTGATTCCCGAGCTTGCCCAGGACATCGTTGTTGACCGCGAAAAGGTGACCAATGGGGCGAGCGACATCGGCTGGGTGGACGCGGCCAAGATGGGCCTGTGCCCAGAGCTGGAGCCGGGGGAGGTGAAGATGTATGCCGCCAGGCAGTTCAGGGGCATCATCCCCTTGGATGATGGCCGCTGCACTTTGGCAAAGGGCATGCTCTTCATCGACCCCATGCGAGAAAGGGGGCTCCGCTTGCGAGAAAGCTGCTGCAAAGTCTTCTGGGCACAGGACCCCAACAGCCAACTCGCTTACGCCTTCGACTTCACGCAGGCGGACGGAAGCCAGCAGAGGGGTTGATTTACAGAAACAGGGACATTCATATCATGGCTATATGGTCATAAATCAACTCCTTGGTCGTGGTTGGGTGAGCCACACATTTTTTTTCAAATTCTCAGTTGATGTCATCCCATGCTAGTGAAGACACCTCATGAAAGCACTTGCTGCTCAGTTGTTTTTTGATGCTCCCATTGATCCATTTCTAGCGCTGTTGGAAATGGCTAAAGACATTCCGCTTCACCATTTCTGCCTCCCTTTCCCTGCCGTTCACCGTAAACATTTCCCCAGGGATGTTGATTTTAGTAAATAATATGCACGTATAAATAACATCTAATGATACACACACATATATATATATAGGTATAGGTATAGGTATAATTAGGGGTATATATATATATACATATATGCGAGCCATGACAATATATTGTATATATATGTAAATGTATATCATGACAAAATACGCCTATCTAACCCGATGATACTGGTTGGAAAATGGGTATCCGTATTGTGGGTTAGTTCCTAGCTCCCAAGAACCCCCGCAGTGGTATAACTTCCTACGGATCAACCAATCAACAGAGGTATTTTCAATGGCTCATACAAGGTAGCGCGCCCCTGTTAAGAACAATGTTAAACCCATTAAATTATATAATATAGATTAAAAAAAACTATCATACAACCCCAAGTTCTAGCTATTTAATAACATTAATCAGCTATATATTCCATGAGAAATCCTGCCGCTGACATCACCAGCTTAATCCTATCATTACAGCTGGACAGCACCAGCAACTGAGCTCATGGACATTGTCCTTCACATCCCGGTCCCTTTTATGTCCAATGGACAGCACGACACGTTGCACAAGTTGGATCCCAGTAGAATGTTAGACATAACCCCAATGCAGAAAAATATAGCTCCCAAGAGTTGTAAATTTTATGGCCCAGAAAAGCCTCACTTCTTCAGTGATAAACTTTTAGATTGGAGGCATAATACCAATTGTAATTGTGGGCCAGAATTGTCAGACTAGTTTAACTAGAGTTCCATGGGGTTTTTAGACTAACAAACATCCCTGTGGGTCCCCGAAATCGAATCCCAGGCATGACCTTGTATGCCCTCCGGGTAATCAAACATGACTACAGGAAATCCCTGAACTAAAGGGAAGGGGAAATTTCCAGAAATGGTGGAATTTCCATTGCCGCGGTTGATTTCTGGACGGTATATCATCTGTTGTTCCGACTACTTTATGGCGAACAAAACATTGCCCAGAATGAGTCGGGGTTTCTTGGACATTTTGTGAGAGGGAATCTGGATTAGTTGTAGCTTACTCACTAATCTGAATGAAGGCCATTAGGGGATGATTTCCCTTAGTAACTCATACCGAGGGAATGGAATCCTCTAGAATTTGGATGCTTCCAGTGATTGATTTTTCATCTGAGTCGACGAAGATGCTTCTCATGTTTCAAGCTTTCTTGGAGTGACAACTGTTAAGGATAAGTTTCTGTGCTTCCCTCACTTGCGCATCTTGTTTCCTTCCAGGACACGGCGGAACCCTTTGGCAACGCCTCTGTAAACTGCCAGCTGGCTGCTGCATTGCACATGCGCGCCCTGGCAAGTGAAGACCCTGCAGAGCGCGGGGCACGCATGACCCAGCTGCGTGAGTTGCGCCCCGGCTTTTGAAGGAAGTGGTGTAACTTAGGTGCTACGATTTGCTTCTGATGGGCCCATATACGTTAAAAAAAACGCATTATCGTTATGCAGGGTTTGCTTCAAGCTTGCGTAAACGGATCCCACTTGCATTGTCATGTGACTTACTACATGTTTAGGTGGGCCACACGGATTATGTAAGTATCATAAGTATGAATCTAGCTGTGCTAAGTGTGCACATAGGGGGTTTATAAGTAGGCCAACGTGGCTAATAAGATAAGAATTATCTTTAAGTTGTGTATGCATGTACGGAGTAGATACCATTTTGATCCATTTTGCGGTGGTGTTTAGCCGATATCTTCTTCGCGTGGCAAAGCATGCGTTGCGCCATCGCTTCAATGCAGTTTCAGTGGATGACATTCGTGAGTTGCTTCTAGTAGCACGGTTGCAAATATCTCTTCCATGGAAAGGTTTCCCTTACTTTCAAGATGGTCGGCTCTGTTGGCAGCAAGATCCCTTTCCAACGGAACGGTTTGGAGAGCTGTCACATGTTATGAAAGCCAAATATGGAGACTTGCGTCTCAGTTTGTCGCGCAATTCCCGCGCAGACCGTGCAACGCCTGCTGTGCGCAGATGAGTTTGGACCCACACGCAAAGGAAAGAAAAAACGGAAGCCGTCATGGTGTTGCCAATGCTGAGCTGTAGTTGGAAGAAATGTTGAATGATTTTCAGTTTCCACGAACATGATGCTTCCACTTCTGTTAAACTCCTCCTTAACTACCTATAGTATATACATAGATCAACCTATATCGTATGTATTGCATGAAGAAGGTTTGAAAGATTTGACAGGAAGCCGTCACGAGACAGACCAGAGTGACGACTAAAGAAATTGAGAAATGAAATTGGAACGTTGTTCTTGTGTCTACATGACATGCTGTGTGCTCCACTGCATGACACATCCTGATCGCAGCCGTTGTCCCTGTCAACGCCGTCCCATATTGCAATGAAGGTTGCTTCGTCGAAAAACGGCGACGTGTGGGAACAAAGAAAGAACCGACGTGTTCCATTTGCCACTCCCGAAAGCACTATGGAAGCACATGTCCTCAGCTAGCTCAAAAACTCCTGCGGGCTGTGTGTCAAAAAACAGGCGTGAAGAACTTGTTGAAAGCAGTTTCAGAAAAAGAAAAGTCCTGTCCTGACAGTTTTGGAAGCCAAAAAGAAACCGTTGCGAACCTTGAAGCGAAGATCACGTGGCAACGCTGCTGCTGGGAAAAAAGCTCGCAAGGCCGACAAAGGGGGGCCAAAGGTAGAAAAAGAAAAACAGCAAGCGAAACAATGCCATAAGAGACAAGGATAGAAAACCAAGAGCTAAGAAAATGTTGTCTGCTGCTGGCATCAAGCCGACAGAGACAAAGAAAGCTTACGCAGAGTTGAAAAAAGCTGGCTGGTTGTGGCAACCGAAACATTGTGACTGTGGTGGTGTCCTCACACTCCAACCTTATGATACCGCTAAGCATCGTGGAAAGAATCGATGCTTCTATCGATGCTCCGATTGCGAAGGTTAGTTTCTTCAGATAAAAAACTTATGTTCTCAGTCTACATAATTGTTCCAGTGAATTCAACAGAACGCAATTCTTGGTCAACGCTGAACCCTGCAGGTATCTTCGATGTCCTGACGTGGTCTCACTTGGTCACCGTGAGGATGGCCTTGTGGCATGTGTGGCAAGCTCTTCTTCTTTGGTTTGGTACGACTCCAGCCCCGTCAGTAGATGATGTTGGACGCCGTCTTGGTGTGAGTGGTTCATCCACTGGCCCCGTGAGCAAGTTGTTGCATTGCGTTTTGGGACAAGAAGCAGGCCTTGCTCTGATTCAACAGAATCAAACCAAATTGCGCGGATTCATTCAAGCAGATGGCACAAGTGTGCGACATTACAAAGTTGGAACTGATCTCATGTACATTCAATGGTTTGGAATGATTCAAGGAGGTCCCCTGGAATTACGATCTAGGAAGTTGTTGCTGTTTCTTTGGGTTCTGCCAGAGCAAGTGCCTTGGGAAAACCACCACCGGAAAAGTTTCAAAAATTGGAATCCAGTGGTTCCTTCAAGTTCATCTCGCGCAGTCCAGATGGAAAGAAGTGGGTCCTTCTGACCGATGGAGCACCGTGTTATCCTCACATGTCAGTGCAGTGTTCCATGCATCACTTTTCAGTCAACCACAGCGCAGGTGAATTTGAAAGAACAGTCCGCTTTTGAAACTGCCCCCTCTCGGTACACACAGGTACCATTGATAGTGTTTGGGTTCACCTCAAAAAGAACATACCAGCTAGTTTGAGTTCCAAATCACCCTAGATTGAACATTGCATTCGTGCGTGGCAATGGAGGTTCACGCACTCCCATGTCTCAAACCTGTTTATTACAGCTGGGAGCGAGTTGAAACGATTGAAGAAATGATGGACGAAAAAAAATAGCGCGAGTTTTGAAAACAAGAACTTCAAAAAAATATCATATGTTAAAAAAATCACTGGTTGTAGAAACCATAAAGATGAAAAGCATATTTTACTTGGGCAAACACATGCAATCAAGCTTCAACCGCTCTGATACAGAAGCAAACACACGATACAGAGGCCAAGAGAGAAAAGCATTTCGTGCGAGTTGCATTGTGCCAAAGCTAAGGTAAAATAGCATTTTTCAAAAAAAGGTATCGTTTTTGGGACCCCCCAAAAAAATGAAAAAATGTTTTTTAACCTGAGAAAACACACACATAATGCGAGAAGCACTGTAAACGCATGCATTTTAGAGTATCCAAGGCTTACAAAACACTGTAAATACAACGTTTCACAAAATTCACATCATAAAATCGCAACGACTACACCTTCAGTTCCCTACCCGGCGGGATGTCTCAATATGGATTGATCGGGAGGAGGCACCTTCCCATATTCTGATTCCGGGCATAGCTAAATGCAACCTCGGGACATGATTCCAAGTTTGCAACGACTTCAAAACATGATGCATCTGAGCCGCTGTGCCATTAAGATTTGACACCTGGGGTAACTACTGTCTGCCCTGGGGTAACTCGGTGTGCTTTGCGGTTGGGGTAGCGACCCCTTGTAGATGGTGTAATTAAGGGCACCCGCTTGTAATATCCTATAATAACCATATTCCAGGAGTTATATATTTCTGAAGAACAAACCAACCATTGGATTAGACCTGCCCATGCAGCAAGTATTCCTGCAACCAAAATTAAATTTGGTTACATCAATTATATCTGTAGGAACCTTTAAGCTCTACCGATTTTGATGGGTTGAACTTACATAGTAACCAACTATATAAAACATCGAGAAACACTCAATTGTAATCATTTTAGTAGTTTTTTTTTTTTTCGTTTCTATCGTTTTTGGGGGTTGCTGTAGATATAGACCAAATAGTGTTCCCCAATGGGATCAGGTTTCTGAACGCCCGGTGCATTGGTGCCATGCTGGATGAGGTAGGCGGTTTTTGACCACAACCGGAACGTATCCCACATACAAGGTGGTGCCCCAGTTCGGAATCGTTAAGTTGGTTTATAAGTCCAATAACTATGGTTTATGGTGGATATATCTATAGTTAATGGGATTATAACCCATTTATAACTGGGGGGCACCACCTTGTATAACTGGTTTATTTCATGTTGTGAAAACCACTTACTACGTGTGATAGGTATGTCTATGTAGCTAATTTTTGTTCAACCCAATGAGATTTTGGAGTCATCTCCCCGGATGATGGTTAACATATTATACTTAATGTCAAGTTAGGATTAATAATCCCAGCGGTATTAATCAACCCCCTCTGCCCAAAAGAAAAAATGTAATTTAAAAAAAAATGGTCCCCCAGGATTAATAAGCCTCCCCGATTAAAAAACCTCCAGTGCTGAAATCAATGTTTTATCCAAAAATTTTTAGTTCCAATTCTATTTATTTCCAATTTGTTTTTACTTTTTTTAAATCATCATTGTTATACTTAAGGTTTAAGTTTATCATTAAAAATTTCAAAAAACGACTATTCCCCAAATGATCGATTTCTAATAAAATATTCATAAAAATCATCAGTTTGGATAGCTCCCAAAGGGTACCCCCCATGAGCCCATGTCCCCCATTAATAATAACCAGGGTTTGCCCCTGATTAATCAACCACCTTTCTGATCCATGAGATTTTAACAAATCCAATAGAATTCTATTAAGATCTAATTGACGTAAGCCATATCCAAATTTTTATGGTTCAGAGTTGCTTATTTATTAAGGGGTGGTCGAGAAACTCGCCAGAAGGTACCCCCCTACCTACCTGGTGGGGGGGGGTTGATTAATCCGATGTTGCCATTACCCCAAAAACCAAATTCAAAGGTAAATTGAAAGAATAAACACATGTCATTCACCATATTTTACCATTATTTCAACAGGAAATTCAAGTTTTTCTGCATCTTCTGGGGTTTGCTATACCTTCCGGCAATCAAACATGGCAATGGACAAAACCTGCAGGACGTGAGAGCACGGTCAGCCCTGGCCGATCGGCCGTGGGTCTGGCCACGGACCTCGCGGGTCGAGGACTTTCGATGTCAGGCCGGGGGCTGTTTGAATGTCAAGATGGGATGGGGCACCTGCAAATCATCCTAACATATCGTAACATGGGTCATGTTTGATGGGGGGAACGCTTTTGATTTTGGGGTAGCCCGGGACCTAGAAAACCACCATAAAATCTGCTCTCGTTTGCTATCGTCCCAGGTCACTCAGATGGTCCGCATGGCCAAATGCCTGTCAAACGCGGATGGACATCGGAGGGTCACTTGGTATGATTTGCGTGTCGAGTTGGACAAGTATCAGCGAATCATGGGAGATTTGAATAGATTTGAATAGATTTGTTTGGTTGGTTCTTCGTTGGTTTGGGTTGGGTTGGTTAGGTTGGTTGGTAATATCCACCAATAAGGTGGTGGTGAACATGAGGAACATTGCCGTGGGGATCCGTGGGGAGATATGTATAGATCAAATATATAAAATTGTATATTATATTGATATGTATCAGTTGTAATATTCGATCAATTATATTTTGTATATATATACATATCAAATATATCACTTATATTGTATTATATACATATCAGTTGTAAGCTATAAGATCAGAAAGCGAGAGTAGACCCCAGACACCCAATGTTTCTCTTGATCTCCAGGGGGATGTAGCCGAACTGGGACCCGATGAGCCTGTCGCCTTTCCTGTGGGATGAACGTACGGCCATAAAAATGGCTGCCATTGATTTCAGAGTCACACAGGAGATAAGGGATGAAAATCCCAATTTTACGATAGATTTTTGCGATGAAGTCGAAAGATTATAAAGCTTTCACAAACAGATCATAAGGGTTGAGTGGACAATAGGTAGGTGCTTTGATTTTCTTCTTGGTGTAACAATGGGGGGTAGCAAGCCTGGAAGCATGGTTTCTGACCATTCTTTTCTCAATGCCTTTATTTTTTCATAGGGTTATGGGTCAAAATGATGGTGCCCCACGGAGACTCCAAATGCACCAAATGCACCACATTCTTCGGGATCATCCAATGTTATCGCCAACCTGATGGGGACCCAGCTCTTGAGATTAAGAAAAAATACCCTCTGGTAAACTAACATAACTATGGAAAATCACCATTTTCAATGGGTAAATCCACTATAAATCATCATTTTCAATAGCAAACTGTTAAATTACCAGAGGGTAACTTTGCATATGAAATCCGGTCATCTCAATGGGAGATCTCCAGGATCCTAAATTGATGGAGCTAGCCATATGAATTGGTGGTATATCCCCTGAAATTTAGCCCTGATATATATAGGCCTTATATATGGAATCGGTACCTCCAATAAATCGGTTCCTGAAATGGACATTGATCATATGTCTCCAATACATTCTTATGTGTATATGTCTCTTATACCTCCATGATATATCATTATATCACAGATATCATGGGGTTTGTACCCTGTAGCACCCCCCCCACCCCAAACCCCCCCCCAAGAAAAAGACTCGTTTGACACATGGAAACTACGGGAACAATCCTAGTTTCACATTTTTCAGCATTCTGTTGGGGAAGCCATTTTTTTACAAATTCTTGGTTAAATGACCATTTTTCATGGTTACATCCCATGAAATATCCAGATATATGCAATTTGTTTCCAAGCTTTGTCCGTGGATATAACCTGAAAAATAACAATGGATTTATGGTTCATTAAGCAACATATATATATATATTTGGGATGCCTACCCACTATACCACCATTTTTCTTCGTGACATCCAGATATATCCAATGAAACATCCAGATATATCCCAGATATATCCAGATATCCATGCTGAAAATCCAATGATTCATGATTTTCCTGGTCCCTGAAAGGGGATATAAGCTGCTGTTCTTCTCGCATGAAACATAGGGATTTATGGCCATGCGTCATCCCGTCAAAATTCTAGAAAGCAACTTAGCTATCATAGAAAAATCAGCGCTAAATCTGAAAAATCCAATAAAATCTCGATTAAAACTGCTATAATTCCCATGAAATCCCCATTAAATCCTATTAAATCACCATTAAATCAGTTTTTTTTCAAAAAAAAAACACATTTGTCGGTTGGTGAAATCCCCTACAACGTTGGACCATCTCTGGTAGCAAGGTCATCTTGTTGCTGGGTGCACCGGGCGCTGGGAAGACGGCCACCTGTTGGGGGAACCCAGCAAAGTTGGTGGAGGATATAAGTTCACTGGATATATATATATATAGTAGTTGTATAATATAGTTATATATATAGTTATATCGGTTGTCGTGTATATCACGTATTATATCCATTTAACTGGATGATATTTTAGATATTAAGGATAGATTTTGAAGCATGAAACTATAGGGATATAAGTGAAGCGGATATGATCATGTTGATGGATATAACTTAACTGGATACAATACATGACAACCGGGGTTTTGAACACTGTTCAAGTGATCTTTGTTATACCCTCTGGTAATGTCAACGTAGCTATTGAAAATGGTCCATTTATAGTTTATTTACCCATTAAAGGTTGTGATTTTCGATCGCTATGTTAGTTTACCGGAGGGTATAAGTTAAGATAGTTAAGTGATGTTAAGTGGAGATGATATGATATAATTTCGTAATTGCTGAATGATGCCTGGTTGATTAGTTGGGAGATTATGCTACCCTGGATATACTGGGGATTAGAATCCACTGGAACCCCTATTGCCCTATTACCCAACCAGTAGAATGGAATGACAGAGGGATTTATTTCACACTGCTCAATGGGCAAATGAGCTGGATGAATGGGATACCATGGGGAATCGCCAGCAAATAATGGGATATATTACATATATATATATATATGGGGGAATATGACCAACATCATAGGAAATTTGGTCATATTAATAGGGAATATGATGATAAACGATTAAGTTTCAGGGTGCCCTAATCTCAGCCAAATTCATAATATGCGCGATATGATTGTAAATACAGTATCACTAGTTTGATATTATATATTTTTATATGATAATCCCTGTCCCTGTATGATGCAATATCATAGGTTGCAAATGTCACTCAATTTTGGCTGTAGTGCATAGAAAAACGTGCAACATAAATATAAACATACTACCAGTGTAATTGATCATAATGGCTACATAGCATTCAAATTGATTCGATGATGACTATTTCGGTACCTTGTGCCCTTACATTGTATAACCTGTCATTCGAGCATAATTGCGGACGGGACTGACAGGTGTCTTGTAAGATGCTTGGATGCGCTGATCCTCTACAACAATCATCTAATTTCCTCATATTTTTTCTCTGGTGCAAACCCTAGCATTGTTCCATGGCTGTGGGACATTTACACTGTTTTTGTTTTCCCATTATATCCCTATTGTGGCTGTGTTGTTTTCCCATTCTGAGACAATTCAAAAGTTGGTGGAAATCGATGGGTTATGGGTGCTATAAATCAGCCCCAGATGATAAGTTTATGGCATTGGGTTTGCCATGGTTTACCACACTATTTGCACTTAAAGCTATGTGTTAGTAGTTTTTTGAAGATCCCATCAACCTTATTTGCGAAATTTCCAAAAGCAGTGCTTGTTGGGTTTCAAACTCTTGATCTGACACTAGTGCATCACGGATTGCAGGGCACTCAAAACCGGAATGGAACCTTGGAACCCTTACTGCTCTTGGGTTGGAAAACGTGGTAAATCTGCTGGTAATCTCTCTGAAAATCACAGGACACCGGACACCCAATCAACATTCAATGGGTTCAATGACTGGCAAAACTAAGGGATTTCTGAACAGGATGGGGCCCCCCAGTTATAAGTTGGTTTATAAACCATTACAATCCCCATTAACTAGTTCGTTATATCTAGCATAAACCATAGAATTCATCCACTTATAAACCAACGGTTCACGCTATCGACTGGGGGCCTCATCCTGAAGGTGAACTCACCATTTAGCTGGATGAACTCAATGATCCCCAGATTTGGTTGGGTAGTAGATCCCCTTGTTGGATCGTTGAAATACTCGGTTTGATGGTCAAATCCCCAAAAAATCGGATGATCAAAATGTCGACATGTCTGGGATAGTTCAATCCATATTTGGATAGGTACCCTCTGGTTTTTACATACAAAAAGCTATGGAAAATGGCCATTGAAATAGTGAGTTTTCCCATGAAAATTGGGGGATTTTTCCATCGTTTTTTGTATGTTGACCAGAGGTTATATCACCATTAATCACCATTGATCACCATTAATCCCATCCTTATTAACCACTATTAACATCTATTAACCACTATTAACCATTATTACCAGGGGGTGTCAATTATCATAACCCACTACCATCCCATTAATAGTTGATTTGCCCATTAATAATGGTTAATATCACCAGGCCGGGTACTTCCCCATGGTCGTCTCGACCTGGTGAAATCCGATTTCTCCGCCGAGGCCGGGAGTTCTGCAACCACTTCAGCGGGCCGGGGCGTCTCTTTGGCGGCCGTGTGCTGTTCCTGCAGAGCCAGGCAGCCAGGGGAAACTCATGGGATCTACTGAAACCAAAACCCCTGTTGCTTGATGATTAGTTCGGATCATATACTATATAATCTATATATATATTATATATATATATGGATTCTATGTATGCATGTATCAACTAATATATATATATATTTAATTGTAAATACATGTTTGTAAATGTAGCATACATCATTTCCATTAAACAGTGTTCGCCACCTCGTTTCTACGGCTCCAGATCGGGATGATCCCGGTGGAAACCATTGATACTTCCGCATTTTTCATGATTAAAACCACATGTTCCATGGTAAAAACCACGTTTTCCCACGGTAAACCACCCATATTCTCGTGGTTTCACCGTTTCACCCGTCCAATTTCTGATCCCCGCAGCGCTGCCATGGCAGGTCCTGCGAGGCGCAGCCAACACGGCCGGCGGCTCGATGGAGGATTTCCTGCGCCAGGCGACGCAGGGTTTTGGCAGGGTTTTGGCTGGTGATTAATGATGATTAATACCATGGTTAAATCATCCTGAAAATAGTTATATAAATATGGTATAATATCCATTAATGGATGGCTAAATGGTGTGTGTATAATAGATGATTAATACCATGGTTGGTGGTTAATCACTGGTTAATGGGATTATATACCAATAATAGTGGTGAATGATGGTTAATGGTTAATAATCACTGGTATACCATGGTTGGTGGTGACTGGAACCATGGAATTTTGAACCACCAACCAGATATAAATATATTTGGTAGATGATTAATAGATGATTAATAGATGATTAATAGATGATTAATAGATGGTATGAAGTGATGATTAATAGCATGGTTGGTGGTTAATAATCACTGGTTAATGGGATTATATACCAATAATATCCTGAAAATAGTACATGTTTATATATATATATATATATATGGTATATATTATATATATGGTATAATATCCATAAATGGATGGCTAAATGGTGTGTGTATATATATATATATGTATAGTTATTCCATATACTGGTTGGTGGTGACTGGAACCATGGAATTTTGAATGACTTTCCAGAAACAGTTGGGAATGGAATGTCACCATCCCAACTGACGAAGTCATATTTTTCAGAGGGGTAGGTGATGATTAATACATGGTATACCCACATGATACATAGATGATTACTGGATTTTAGTGGTTTACTGGATTTTAATGGAATTTAATGGGTTTTTCCATATATTGGGAATAATCATCATCCCAACTGACGAACTCCATCATTTTTCAGAGGGGTTGGTTGAAACCACCAACCAGATTAATAGATGATTAATAGATGGTGTAAACCATGAATAGATGGTATAAATCGATGGTTAACCATCCGACAAATCACCAGGAATAGGTGGTATAAACATGATGAACAGATGATTAATAGATGATTAATATAGCTAATAATTATATGGTAATTGTGATGATTTAGAGGTACAATATTTTATTATATCCAAATGGTTATCCAGTTACTAAGTGGGATGAGGATGATTTAGAGGTACCACATTGAAATATATAGATAATCCCGAATGATATCAAGGATTAGGATTGATAATCCCCAATGACACCCTACAATCCTCTATAATCATCCAGATATTTTGTTCGAGGATTGTAGGGTATCTGGATGATTTATATATTTAGATAGATTATAGATGATTCATCGATATCCCAAAATATTTGCATGATTTAGATATTATAGATTATAGTGATTATCCAATTTGGTACATAGCATTGATAAAGTTCTTCGAGGTACCACATTAAAATCTGGTTGGTGGTTCGGAACATGTTTTATTTTCCATTTCATATATGGGTTGTCATCCTTCCCATTGACGAACTCCATCATTTTTCAAGATGGTGATTGCACCACCAACCAGGTTATTGTTAACCATCATTAACCATATAATAACCATATATTAACCATTATTAACAGTATATCAACCATATATTAACAGTATACCATCATTAACCATATAATAACCATATATTATATAACAGTGTATTAACCACCAACCAGTATAGATAACCCCCCAATGATATGAACATATTTCAATGATCCGATGGAAAGTCCATGATTTTTCTCCGCTGAGTGGGATGATTCGAAGCCATCGTCATCCGTGGTTGACTGGAAATCCAAACTGGGTAGCCCCTGAGTCCGAAACGGACATCGAAACATCAATTCTTCATTTTGGCCATGAACATGTGGAGAAGTATAGAAACCACAAGGAAGTATGGTAGTATAATGGTAGTATAATGGTAGTATAATCACATAATTGAAGCCATAATACCATAATTAATCATCCAGTATGTTAAATACCATAATAGATTCAATCTTTCTGATCATTTAACATAGCAAACTGGAAACCATAATGTTTACAAACGCTAAGCCATCATGTTTATCATCTATGTTCATGGGCCATTTTCCATGGCTATGTTAAATAGCCAAAGCTTAATTCCAGAATTCTATAGTAGACAATAGGTCATAGGGTAATATGGCTTCCATGATAATGGATACTGGATACTTATATAGATGATTTCTATGGATACACTGTAGATCTGATAATATAGATATTACTATGGGTAGACTATGGGTATTACTATTGGTATTATTATGGATAGACTATGATAGTAGATATAATTGTAGAATACTATGGATAATGGTAGAAACCATAGATAATAGATATTCTATGATTATGTTTGAATAAATTCCTCAAGATGTAAGGGAACCTCAAACAAATCCATAGTCAATCATCATTTTCCCAATCTGAAATGGCCATAACTGAGGAGTATACCCCATTTTCAGACACACTCATTTTGTTCAATGATTTGTCTATTACCCTCTGGTAAACTAACATAGCCATTGAACATGGCCATTTATAGTTGATTTACCCATAAAAAATGGTGGTTTTCTATAGTTATGTTAGTTTACCAGAGGGTAGAAATGGTGATTTTCCAGTTTGCAAACGGTTCGTCATTACCAGATGGTATTTTGGTGGATTGATAGTTCACCATCACAAATGGGGAAACACAGGAATTCATCGATGACTGGTTGGTGGTTTGGAACCATGGAATTTTATGAATTTCCATCATCCCAACTGACTCATATTTTTCAGAGGGGTTGAACCACCAACCAGATTTTGATTTGGGATGATACTGAATCCGTGGAACTGCTCAAGATGCTAAAGTTCGAGAAATCTTTGGACTTGGAATGAAAATCGGAACTCAAGTTAACTAAAATTCAAAGTGAATTTCACATAATCCAATCGCTGCAAGGTATTTCACATGGACTCAGATAAGTGGCTAAGTTCCAAATGCAACTAGGTAAGTCCAATGTATAATGTCAACCATGGATTAATAAACCATGGTTTATTAATTAGGGGGGTACTCCTCCAATAGTCATAATCTAATACTTAAATGGTACCCTCCCAATTAAACAGCCTAGGGGTTTATTAATCCAGGGTTGACATTATTTGGGTTGAATCATGACTACAAAACCATTGAATCGTGATGGTTTTGCAACTGCATAGAAAGTTGGGTAAAGCATCCCATCGAACATCCCAGTGGTAAGATGAATTGGGTTCCATCCAATTTTGGTTGGTCCACTCTGGGCTAAATCCAGCTTTGAAATCGAAGATCCTCTATGGTTGGGTTGCTGATTTTGTCATATCTTAATTTTCTCGCTTGGTTGGGTTGTTGATTCTCTCCAGAATCATGTTGCTGATGCCGAGGGATAGTACTCCAATGATGGGATGTTGAGTTTTTTTCCAGCAATCTCTTACCCTCTGGTAATTTAACATAGCTATTGAAAATGGCCCAGTCGAAATAGTTGATTTTCCCATTAAAAATTGTGATTTTCCATAGTTTTTTGTATGTTTACCAGAGGGTATGCCTTTCAGGCATCTGCCCGCATGGGATGTTTTTTGCTCTTAATTTTGCCCACATGGGAGGCATTGACGGAGATCTCCACCACGGTCCAGGGTCAAGGGTGGGAGTCTGAGACACGGTGCAGCTGGTGCTGAGACGGTGGGATAGGGCCTAGGGATCTCCCGAACATTGCCATATTTTTCATGGGAAAAGTATGGAAAAGCGATAATTCATCAATGATTTCCCCTTGGGATCCTCTCTGGAGTTTTGTTTTGCCATCATTTGATGATCAACCAATGGTCCATTGCATTTGGGGGTACCAAATTTCACCATGACCAACAACATTTAGCCTCTGGCTATGACTAACATAGCCATGGTATAGATGGCCCATAGAAATAGATGGTTTACCGAACTTAATAGCATGGTGATTTTCCATTGCAAACTGTTAGTCATAACCAGATGGTAAGTCAAGTTCGACTGTCCTTTTTGGTCTCCGTGAAACATCTTTGGGAATAGCACCCTGAACGTGTCCACCTCGGATTGAGAAACTCTGGTTGAAGAGAACTGGAAGGGCTTGCTCTGCTATTACATGGTACCCCAGAATACAACAACCAAGAATGATATTGCGGCTGGAACACGGGTGTAACCCACAGCCTCTCGGCTTTCACCATTTATAACTATATGTACTGGTTGGTGGTTTGGAAAATATTGGAAAATGGCTTTTATTTATCCCATATATATTGGGAATGTCATCATCATCCCAACTGATTAATATTTTTCAGAGGGGTTGAAACCACCAACCAGTTATGTATGTATATATATACGTATACATATTGCCAACATAGATTATTATAGTTATATCATCTTTGCAGTTAGGCTGTATTGCGTCCTACTCACCATTCATAAAAGGATATCAAAAGGTTAAGTTGTACACAGATGCATTTCCATTGGTCCGGCGAGCTATAGATGCCCCCCATGGCCATGGTCATGAGCCGGTTCTTAACCGGAAGGTGTTTGGAACTGGCTTAAACCGATTTACTCGTATTCTGGATGGCTGTCTGGTGTGTGTATATATATATACTGGTTGGTGGTTTGGAACATTTTTTTATTTTCCCATAGTATATGGGAATGTCATCATCCCAATTGACGAATTCATATTTTTCAGAGGGGTAGGTTGAAACCACCAACCAGCAATACATATCCACACCAAAAACGGATGGCTGATATACACCCTTTTTAGCCGCTGGGTGTTCGGTGTGGCACGGTCCAAGGTGGATACATGCACCGAATTTATGATTTATCACATTTGTTTCCCCAAATGTGGGAAACCCAATGTCATAAACCAGGCCGAAAATCACCATTTTCATGGGTGCTATAAACCATCCCCAAATGGTAAGGTTATGGCATTGGGACCCAAGTTTTGGGCATCCAGACGGTTCAGATCCTAAGAGTGGCCTATTTGTGAGTCACTAAACTGGGTCCCTTTTTTGGGGAATATTAAAATAAATCAGAATCAAAGATTCAAACCCAATGAAACATGAACATCGGAACTGTTTCAGAACTATTTTTGAAGATTTAACATCCAAATGCAACTTGGTCATATCATTAATAGTTTTTTTTTTAAAAAAAACAAAACATAGATTTCACCAATATACCCTCTGGTAAACTAACATAACTATGGAACATCACCATTTTTGAAAAATCCACTAGAAATGGTCATTTTCACTAGCTACGTTAGTGTTTACCAGAGGGTAGTCACCAAAAATCCAAGGATTTATTTCACATGATCCACCGATCGCTGACCTCGCTGGCCTCGCTGACCTCGCTGACCTCGAGGCTCTCTCTTCTGGTGATCGACGATCTTCACATCTTCCAGGAGCCGTTCGAAGCCATGGGACGATGGGTCAATTTCTTGGGACTGATACAACTTATACTTCGTTGGTGGTATAAATTATGATTAATAGATGATTAATAGATGATTAAAATATGATTAATAGATGATTAATAGATGATTAAAATATGATTAATAGATGATTAATAGATGATTAATAGATGATTAATAGATGATCAATAGATGATTAATAGATGGTATACCCACATGATTAATAGATGACTCGTTGGTGGTTTGGAACCTGAATTTTATTTTCCCCAATAGTTGGGATGATGATCCCATTTGACTTTTATATATTTTCAGAGGGGTTCAAACCACCAACCAGACTTATACTAGCTAATTTATTGGGTATTATGACAAGCTATAGGATTGGGAAAACATTGTCAAAAGCGTTTTCAACCCACTGGTATTTCATGAGATGGGATAGGTTTTTTGTTTAATGGCTCAGTGGCTCAGTTGGTGAAACATAGGTGAACGGAACTTGGGTATATGGAATATATATCCACACTTAGTTGGGTTAACCAGTGGGTCAATCCCAACAAAACAAGGGCATTTACAGCAGTAAGAGAAACAGCGGGTACACAAACTGGGTCAACCAAGTGTATGTGTCAGAATATATCTCGCATTTAGTTACTTCAAAACCAACCTTTCAGATAGGAATCACTGTTCATTTGTTTGAATATGTTTGAGAAAAGTGGCTCAACCGCCCGCCAGTGGATATAAAATCAACTTGTTAGCCAAGGCCAGGTTATTTTGGTTGATACAGTGTTGTTACTGTGGATGCTTGCGACATCCCGCACCAGTTGCTGGTGAAATTCCATGTTTATCCCTATCTAAAAAGTCCCATGATTTACACAGTTATGGCCCAACGAACAGTCATTTCTTTTGGGGGATTATTTCATGATCTATTTCACCAACTAGTTATTATAGTAGGATATATATATATATGGATATATAACTTATTTTTCACCTTAGTTATAGTAGTTATAATATGTTACCCTCTGGTAAACTTTACCCTCTGGTAAACTTTTACATAACTATGGAAAATCACCATTTTTAATGGGTAAATCCACGAACTAAATTTTCAATAGCTATGACTGTTCGTTGGGCCAAACTGCAGCGTCTATTTTGTTTGGGGACGATCCTCCGGAAGCCTGATTGGAGGTTCTATCCCAACCTGATTGGAGGTGATCAGCATGGTTGTTCCCATAGCTTTATAACCATTGCTACACACAGAAAAAACTATGGAAACAAGCTTGTAAATGTGAAAAATCGGCCCTGGAAATGTGAAAATGAATCCTGGAATTAACCTTTGAAATGTGGAAAATGCGGCCTCGGAAATGTGCAAAATGAACCCGGGAATTGTGGAGAATGAACCTTTGAAATGTGGAAAATGGACCCCTTAAAGTGTGGAAAAATCGCTTTTTAAACGTGGAAACTCGGCCTTGGAAATGTGGAAAATGAACCTTTGAAATGTGGAAAATGGACCCCTTAAAGTGTGGAAAAATTGAATGAACCCTTGAAATGTGGAAAAACCGTTGCGAAACACGTTTTAGGAGCTGTAAAGAATGGTTGTCCAGGGCCCCCCCCAATATATGGATATATAACTTATTTTTCACCTTAGTTATAGTAGTTATAATATGTTACCCTCTGGTAAACTTTTACATAACTATGGAAAATCACCATTTTTAATGGGTAAATCCACGAACTAAATGGCCATTTTCAATAGCTATGACTGTTCGTTGGCCAAACTGCAGCGTCTATTTTGTTTGGGGACGATCCTCCGGAAGCCTGATTGGAGGTTCTATCCCAACCTGATTGGAGGTGATCAGCATGGTTGTTCCCATAGCTTTATAACCTTTGGTACACACACAAAAAACTATGGAACATCTTATTTTTGATAGGTAAATAATCTATGAATCATCTATGAATCATCTAAAAAAAATCCAATTTTCCCTCGCATTCCCTAGCTACTTCTTAGTTTACTGGAGGCACCCTGCCCCCTCGGATCGTTGGAGGTTTTCTCAGTTGTCTGGAGGAGGTGGAGAAACATGAGCTCCGATTGGCCTTGGAAGGTCCTTTTTGTTGGGCGAATTCATGGTGAACTGGCAGTTTTTTGATGCACTTGGGTATTCAGGTATTCCCTAAACATGGCAATTTTTGATGCTGGAATTTTCGAGTGTATTTTTTGGGGTACGGTACTGGTACGGTACTGTAGCCTATTGCTTGGGTGGAAATTCACATATCCCTTACGCGTGCGGACCTTAACATCAGCATCAGTGATCTGATGTAGTCAAAAGCCTATGGAGCCAGCCGTACCTTCTTAGGAAGTACGGCTGTACCTTTTCAGACAGTGGCCATGGATCCATAGAGTATATCTGATAAAGATGATCTAATGATATATAATGCTATTATGGATTTTTAGTGTTCTGCCGGTAATTCTTGATGACTGCACAAGTCCAAACAACATGAACCCGGGTAAATGCTAAAGATGTCACCGCCACCAGACTGGAATGATGGTTAGTATACGGAACTGACCCAACTCTTCAGCTTGGTGAATCATTATAATTTAGCATAGTTTATCACCATGTAATGTCAACCCCGGATCAATAAACCACAGTTTATTAACTAGATTAACTAGGGGGGTACTTCCCCAATAGTCATGATCTGATAGCTACATGGTACCCCCCCTTTTTTTCAACAATCGTTTGGGGATGAACAACAGCCGGCTCGCAGCCGGCTTTGAAAATGCCCCCAGATAGAAATGTTGGAAAGCCTGAAATTCTATTGAAGTATGCGATATACACATACAGATACATGTGATATATATATATATATATACGTATAGTGTAAACTCCCGGTAAGAAAGTTGTGCTCCTATTGTTTTTCATCTTTGCTGATTGATTTAAGTGTGATTCAGGATTTATATTCCCAGAATCATTGCAATATGCTGAACAGTCTGAATTCCAGCATTCCATCAGCTGGTTGTTCTTCGGTATCCAGCCAGCGGGATGGGTCAAAACTCATTACCATGGGGAAATACACATCCATTCACCAGTTTTTTGTTCGAGTACCGAGGGTCTCAGGGTTTTTTTTGACTCATACCCCAGTTATACCCATCTCTATTTCTTCGAGCTTTGGAAGGAAAATCAGGAACCCTCCATGATTTTGCTGGTCCAAATCATGGTTTTTCCGATTAAGATTGTCCCTTTAAACTTCACGCATCAGCTTTTGGTACGGGGGGGCAAGAACTTCCAATGTTCAAACAGCTGTCCTAAAATATCAATATGAAAGAATCTGAATATATAATGATGTTTTATGTTATGAATTGAAGATAGTTATATATTATATTATATCATGAATGTAGTATATGAATACTGTATCTATATGTATCTATATATAATGTTGACCATCAATTATGTAGTTACTTAAAAAAATGTGATAAATCATGTTCATGCTACACCGCACTCAAAGAGCTGCTCTATTCATTGGATTGGTTTTCACGGGAAAATCTATAGGAAACCCCTAGATTTCATGGTAAAAACCATGGGCCTCCGGTGAAGATTTTCCCTTTTTTTAACCAATCCCTGCTGGTCGTCGAAATTTCTACGCCAGGTGCCTTAAGACTTTTGGAGTCCCTGCGTGTGCTGCTGACCTCACGCTGTGCTTTGGGAGGTGGGATAACAATGAGCTGGATGATTGGGATACCATGGGGAATCGCCAGCAAATAATGGGATATATTACATACATATCTGGTTGGTGGTTTGGAACATGAATTTTATGACTTTCCATCTATTTGGAATGTCATCATGGGGTAGGTATACCACCAACCAGACAGATATATTCCACATATAAAAATAATCCATATATAATCCAGATATATTCCATATATAAAAATAATCCATATATAATCCATATATATATATATACATATATATATATATACAATATTCCATACAATCCATAAACCACCATTCGGGAATGGTAAACATACCACCTATAAAAATGGTGAAATTGGGGGATGGTAAACATGGCATTGTTTTACCCACATGAGTTCTTTGTTTTTCGATCTCTAAAACGTGGGTTTCTCCGGTTTCTCCCTCTAAAACATGGTACCATGATATGGCACAGGCGGCTGGGACAGCTTGGAGCATAGCAAAATCGTCTTGGAAGAACTCGCAACGCTTCCCAGCGAGGACTTCATTTTTTCTCGTGGGGCCCGTGGGGGGATGGGCTGATGAACCTATGACAGTGCGTTACGTGGGGATTTTTGTTGGATTACCCTCTGGTAATTTAACAGTTTGCTATTGAAAATCACCATTTATAGTGGATTTTCCCATTAAAAATGGTGATTTTCCATAGTTTTTTGTATGTTTACCAGAGGGTAAAATGAAGCCATCTGTTAATCATGTGGGTATACCATCTATTAATATCATTAATCATATGTTAATCATCTACCAAAGCCCTTTGTGTCAGAATTTCCACTACAGAATGCCAGGCCTCTTGGGGCCCACTATAAACATCTATAAACCCTCTGGAACCTATTTATAGATTAAACATGATAAAACCATGAAACGTGGACTATCATGCGGTGTTCATTTTCGAAGGCCCGCCTTCTTCATCAAAGCGTGTCATAGCTCCATTCTTTTTTTTTGAAGACACCTAGACCATCCTAGACCCGAAAAGATTATAAGTTATTATATAAGATTATATAAGTACTACATCTTTTTGGGTAACAAAACAATTTTTATGAGTCAATTGTTGGTCTCGGCTAGCCATAAAACCACCCTGGTGGTGCGACGCCTCTGCATCAGGATGCGGCGGAGTTGTTCCAGCGCCGATGTGCTCGACAACTGTACAAAGAAGACTTTGAGGCAACGCGAAAATTAAGAAAAAACTTGTGGAGAATGTGATTTAAGTGGATTTACTGAGTTTTAACTAACCAAAGATGGGAATTTAATGCGGATTTAATTGTGATAATAATCATGGAAGTCATGGAGCTTTAACTTCAACAACACTAGGGATTTTGTTCGGGATACACTTGGGACAGTCTGGGATTTTATTGTGGGATTTACCCTAGCCATGGTGTCATGGAGAGCTCCGTGGCTGGCAATTTTGGACATCCGCAATAGCCGACACGACTCGAGGTTTGGGTAGTTCGCTGGGAAAATCATCGTTAAATGGATTTTCCGGCCACATTACCCTCTGGTTATGTCAAAATAGCTGTTGAAAATGGTCCATAGAAGTAGTTGATTTACTCATTAAAGATGGAGATTTTCCATAGTTTTTTGTATGTTTACCAGAGAGTATTATGCAATCAACCTTCACTGGGGTGCATTTTGAATCCCAAGTCGTGTTGTGACTAGCCGCTAGCCATTTGGATCATCCAAGTCATAGAGGTACACCCAATTTCAACCAATTTCATAAACCTGGGATGATAAAAATTGGGCATGAGTTTGGATTATTTGAATAGTTTTTTACCATCCATAAACCATGCATAAACTCAATTTATACACATTGGGCATGGTTTTGGGCATGGTTTATGGCATGGTTTATGGACTGAGAAATCCACGATTCGGTTTTTCGTTGGGAAGGGAATATGCGGCGAATGGGTTAACCAACGGCTTGAAAGCAGTTAATTCACTACATGGAAATCCTTGAGCCATGTATGGAATGTCGGGGTTATACGAATTCCAGTTTTATAACTGTTTGGCTTAAAGTTATAATAGTTATACTAAACCATAATCGTTATCATAGTTTTTTTTCCATAACCCCATTAGTTTTTAACCCAGTGTTAAAACTATTTGGCAGATTCTTTTTTGGGGGGGAGAAGTCATGGCAGCCATGTGCAGATCTCACGATCGATCGGTTTTTGTGTCATGGCATATCCACATTGGGGGGGATCGTTATGCAGGGTCATACCACCCTGAAAACACAAATTATAGTGGCGAACTGATAAGGATTTCAAATAGTGCTGGGATCATCATAGCCCATGTGGGTGTCTTTGAAAACAGGGCATAGCCGAAATCCAATGGTTCATGGTTTATCATGGTTTATCATGGTTTATCATGAAAAGATTCAGGCAGCTCTGTTGTATCAATGTTGCAGCTGATGCTGTGCGCGCTCACTCTTTTGTACTGTTGGCAAACAGTCTCAGGATAGCTTCAGGCTCAAGGCCTGTTGATCCATAATGTTGACAGTGACATCCAGCAGCTGTTGAACTGTACACGAATTGTGTGTTGGACAATGTTGTTACTTAACACGGCCCCTCAATTTGTTGGAGCTTCCAACACATTGCACAAAACAAACATTGTTGAAACGCAATCACATTATGTTGATACTATTGGATTAGGTGTTGATCTCTGTACAGGGCTGATGGCTTGTAGTTTTACATCTGTTGCCCAGCCGCAGATGTTGATCAAACACTCATCTAATTTTGCGCATTCCCGGCTCTCACGTTTGAACCTCTTGTTGCGCAGGGATCTGCTGAAGATCCAAAGACTGTTGGTTGAGGTGCCAGTCTCACCTGTTGGATGACTTCTCATCCTTCCATCTGTTGATCATCATCGGTTGTTGCGCAATTCTCACGCAGCAACTGTTGGATCTCATCCTTGGGCACGGTGAGTGGCAAATTGTTGAGGCGCCACACATTGATCGCTTGAAATGGTTGTTGATCATCTCTTCTGTCCACTGTTGCTCGACCCATGTTGCCAGGTGGCTGTTGCCTCTGATCCTCTCAACTGTTTTGGCTCCTTGGAACAGGATGTTGCCTGTGTTGATGCCGCTGGTGATGCTGGTGCTGTGCATCTGTTGCAGCATCTCCATCACAGCATCCCTGGTGGATGTTGTGAAATGATGGAGCATCTGTGCTCCACCATACTCCAAACATTGGAGTACGAGCCTCTTCTCCTGTTGTGTTGATTCCACGTTCATGTTGGACACTTGGACCGGGATGTTGTAGGTCCACATCCAGTCCTTGTTCCACTGGAAATAGTTGCAGATCTGTTGAAGCATGGTGTTGCCTCCATCTGCATTGGTCTCCCAGATCTGTTGGGATGCCAGCTCAAACGTTGTGAAACGAAGGTTGCATCCACTCTCGATCTGTTGCTGTGGATACATGTAGCCCCTGTTGAACATGTTGATCACCTGGTTGCCTGTTCGAAGACGATGTTGTTGAACATCCTCAACCCAGGTAATCATGAGCCACTTTGTTGGAATCTTCGTTGTAACATCATCTCTGTTGCGTGCATGTACATTGTTGTGAGCGCCAGTTGTGGCGAAGGCGCTAAGATCAACTTGTCGAAGTTGGGCATACGTTGGCTGCCCAAAAGTGCTGGGATCACCGTGTTGGTTGACTCCCTAGCCGTCTCTGTTGGTTTGATGGAGTTGTACTCCTCGATGGTCATCAAAACGACAAAACAAATTCATGTTGCAATCCGACTTGTTGTCTAAGACAGTCATGTTCCAGAAAGAAAATCACTGAGTTGAATCTCCATGTTGGCCACCATGTTGAAACTTCCCAGTAAATGAATATGTTGATATACTCCATGTTGAAGTAGATAACGTAGATATAGAACATGTTGTCAACCTTTGTTGACACCATGGCTCAAAAAGAAATGTATGTTTGTGTGTGTGTATATGCCACGCACGATGTTCGCACGTTGTACACGCGTCCGCACGTTAACACGCTAGCTACAGTGAAACTGTTGTTGTTGTTGCTTGTTGCTTGTTGTTGTTTGTTCAGTGATGCTGGGTGCTGATGCCAACATCACTGATGTGACGCAAAAGCGTCTCTTTTGCAACGTACTTGGTGAAGATGTCGGCCGGGTTGTTGATCGTGTTGATCTTGACAATCCTCACAAGGTCGTGTGCGACCAATTGTTGTATGAAAAGGTGTTTGAGCTCGATATGTTTGGCTTTCTTTGATGCTCTGATTCTTGTTGCCATGCTCTTTCCGCTTGATGAGTCGGTATATATGCGGATGTTGATCTTCTTCATGTTGAGAGCTTCCTTCAGGAAATTGCTGATGTGGAGTGCTTCTGTTGCTCCTGTGTTGATCGCATAGAGTTCTGCTTCCGCGCTGCTCAGCGCAATTGTTGCCTGTGTTCTGCTTCCGTAGTGGATTGTTGCGCCGAAGACTTTGATTAGAAATCCTGTTGTTGACTTCCTCGTTGTTACGCATCCTGCCCAGTCGCTGTCGACAAAGACTTGGATGTCTGGTACTGCTTCAGCTGTTGGTGTCTTGGTTGTAGGTCTCACGTATTGTTTGTAGTGTTGTGTTCCCTTGATGTACCTGAGCAAGTGCTTCAATTTCTGCTGGTCTGCTGTTGTTGGCTGTGTCAATGCTCTTGCAAGCTCTTTTGTTGCAAAGCCAATGTCTGGCCTTGTGTAGGTCATCCATTGTAGCTTGCCAACCATTCTTCGGTAGGCTGCGTGTTCTTCTTTGTTGAGTTCTTGTTCCATCTCTGATGTTGCTTTCAGAGTGTTGTTGCCTGGTGCTGGTGCTGGGTTGCAGTTGAGCATGCTGGCTTCTTCCAGCATCTGCGTTGTGTAGCTGTCTACTAAGCTGATCTCGTAGTAGTCACCTTTGTTGCAGATGTTTCTGCCCAAAAAGCTGATGGTGTTGCCGACTGTGAGTTCTCCTGTTGGACGGAGTAGGAGGTGTTGCTGGATGCTCTTGAACAGCTTGTTGACCGTCTCCTGTTGTCCAATGAAGAGCAAGTCGTCGACGTAGCATAGTATGTATGCATCTCCCTGTGGTGTTGCGTAGACGTTGGGCTCGCTGACAAGTCGTCGTGGTCCAAGTTGTTGCATCACCTCTGCCAGGTGATTTTGCCATGCTTTTGGGCTGCTGCGTAAGCCATTGATGGCTTTGTTGAGCCGCCAGACGATCTGGTCGAAGGCGTTGTAGAACTCTGCTGGTGGATACATGAAAAGATCTGCTGTTGCTGCTGCTGCATGTAGAAAGGCTGTTGAAATGTCTCCTGTGAGACAAATCCAGTTGTTGCAAAGTGCCAAGACGAGTAGCATCCTCAGAACGCAGAAGATTGGTGTTGACGCGAAGATGTCGTCGTTGTCATTGATCTCCTCTGTGTAGCCCTTTGCTACAATTCGTGCTCGAACTGTGTTGCCTTTCTGTCGAAGAACCCATCTTGACTTGATAATCTTCTTGCGTTGCTCTGGTGTGAGTTGACTTATGTGTACTTCTGTGTACACTCCTTGTTCCTTCATTGACTTGATTTCTTGCTTCATTCCTTCAGTTGTTTGTTCTTTGTCTAAACCTTCGGTGTTGCTCACCCAAGGTTCCAGGAGAATCTTTTCTGCTTTGATCTCCTGTTCATCCTCATTTGATGTTGCTTCTATCTTCTGTCCTTTCTTTGTTGTGACTGTGACTTGTGATATCCTCATCCTTGTTGTTGGTGGCTCCTGAGCTGTCTCAGGTCTGCTTGCTGCTGTGGCTCTCTCGGTTGTTCTTGCTTGCTTTGGTGAGCTGCCTTGTGTGATCTCATCTGCTACTTCTCTTTTGCCTTGTGTCGGCAATGGAAGTGGCTGCCTTGCTGGCTGAGTTGCTGGCGCTGTTGCCATTGGAAGGTCTGTAAGTGCTGGTGGTGTTGTGGCGTGTGGTTGTTCCATGGCTTGTGGCTGTGGACTCCGCTGAGTCTGTGTACTTGCTGTTGTCTGCTGCTTTGCAGCAGCGGGTTGTGGTAGTACCACAATGCTTGGTGTTGTTGGTGGTATCATGGCTGGTGAAGAGTTGATGATGTCCATCAACTGCTTGTTGTACTTGTCTGGCTTTATTTGTCTTCTTATGGTCCTTGCTCTGACCACTTTGTTGCTGATGCCAAGTATGTTCTCGTTTGTTGAGTTGTCCTTACCCAACCAGATGGCTGGATAGAACCTTGCTTCCATCTTTGGCATATGTTTTGCTGTTGGTAGCATGTAAAGAACTGTTTCACCAAATTCACATATTGGTGTTTTGTGTTCTTTGCCCCATCGTCTGTAGTAGCTTGTGTTTCCATCTGAGTGGGTGGAATACCTGTTGAGCAGGTATGCTGCGTGTTTGACAAGCCACGGCATGATGGGATGCTTGCTGTTGAGCTTGATGCCATAGTTGGTCTCCAATTGGAGTTTGAGAGCTCTGACTTGGCCCATCAATGTTCTGTGGAAACATTCAACGCTTCCTTGTGCTTGTGATGTGTAGGCTGGTGCTTGCCTGACTGCTATGTTGCTACCCATGGCTGTTGCCACCATCTTGAGCAAGGTGATGATAAAGTCTTCCTGGTCTGATTGAAGAACGGTGTTGTTGAGAATTGCATGTGTTCTGCCACATTCCATGAGGAATTGTTGAAGGCAAACTGACAGGTATTGTACGTGTTGTGTCTTGTCCTCAAGTTGGACTGCCATACACATGCCTGTTTCAACGTCCACTGCTGTAAGGACTGATGTTGTTTGCTTTTCTCCTAGTGCTTTGTAGTACATCAGATCCACTTGGATCACTGGTGTTTTGCTTGTTTGCTTTGGATGATTGTCCTGTCTTCCTTTGCTTTGTACGCATGTTGGACACCAGCTTCTGTAGGGAAGGTGTGTGAGCTCGTGTTCTCTTCTTTCTTGTTCTGTTGGTTGTTGTGGTGTTGGCACTCCTTTTGCTTTCTTGGCTTCTTGTTGCTCCTCTGGCTCATCTGTGATGAACTCATCTTGGTATGCTGCGTTTTCTTCAAAGTTTGTTGAGCCTGTCCACTCTATGTCGAGTGTTGCTTTCCTCTTTGTCGTCCAGTCATCATCTATTCTATATCCTCTGTTGCCACTTGTTGGCTTCACAATTGTTTGTCTCCATCTTGTCAGTCTTGTCACGTCTGGTCCATCATCTGCTTGTTGTGGAATGTACATGTCCCTTCTTGGTTGGACATGCACACGTTTCCAATATGGACCTTCCTTGATCCAATAGTCCTGTGTTGGACTGACTTCCTTTGGATGTGGAATTGCTGTCTGATATGGCTGCGTTGTGGTCATTGCTTGACCTGTTGGCCTTACCTCTGTGAGAGGCTTCTTCACGTTGTGTCGATACATTGGTGCTTGTGGTTGGTCAACTATTGTTTGTTGAGATGGTGTCGCTGGCTCTTTGGCTGGTGGAAATGTTGGTTGTGGTGGTATGTTGCCTGGAAGTATTGTTCCACGTTTCACTTTGAACCATGTCTCTCCTGTCCAGTTATTTCCTTGTATAATCCTCTTCTGTTGCTTCTTGTCGAGGTCTTGGTATGCTTCTTCGATGACTTCTGTGTTGTTGTTTGGTCTTTGTATGATTGTTCTTCTGTAATTCTCCAACCTTTCTGTTGGAACTGGACATCTGCTGTCTGGCATGAACAATGCCTTGCGTGTTGTTCTGTGGACTCTTACCAAGAAACCTTGGCTGTTGAATGTCCATAGGTCATTCTTGTTGCGAAGGACTTCCATGCCTGTTGGAGTCAGTGTGACTGGTGCTATTCTTGCTGTTGTCCCTTCTGCTGTCTGGTTGACTTCAAGCCTCAAGTTGGCTGGAAGTGTGATCAGCACAACTGGCAAGAAGTATAGGCCTTCTCGTTGTTTGAGTGCTGAGTTGAATCCCTTGGTGTGTGTGATTGTTGGTGTTTCGTTGAGTTGTGTGTTGAACCCTTGTTCTGCCAGTCTTGTTACTGACATGATGGGTTGCGTCACATCACACACATAGAAGGGAACAACTATTGTTTGCTTGTTGGTGTTGTGCATGTACACCCATTTGTAGCCATGCACTGGGATATCCTCATCTGTTGCTGTCCTCAACCTAGGTCCTTGTCCTTGTTGTAGTGGATACAGTGGTGTGTCTGGTGCAAACCATGTTGGACAAACGTGTGTTGCTGCTCCACTGTCGATCATAACGTCCACCTCGTTGTCTCCTCTCTGCTGCTGCACTGCTTGAGCTGTGGTGGTTGCTTCATTGTGGGCACTTGCTGCCTGATGGCCCAGTGCTCCCACAAGTTGTATTGTTGGTGTCTGCGTGTTGGTTTGTGGCGCTGGCAAAGCTAGTTGTTGTTGTTGTTGTTGTTGTTGTACTGGCTGGATGTTGTAGTTGCCTGACTGGTCGTTGCTGTACCAGTAGTTGTCGTACCCACTGTTTGGGTCATACCATTGGGATGTTCCATCCTGGTTCTGTTCCTGTGGTGTCTCTGCAATGTTGTACACCGCTGTTCGGCAATCCTTTGCCAAGTGGCCTTGTTGACCACATCTGTAGCATATTGCTGTTGGATTCTTTCCTTTTCCTTTGTTGTGAACTCCTTTCGACTTTCCTTTGTTTCCTTTCTCTACTCCTTTTGGCTGATACCATTGCTGTTGTTTTCCTTTGCCCTTTCCTTTGTTGTAACTGCCGTAGCCTCCGTAGCCTTTTCCTTGGTGGTATCCTTTTCCTTTGTGACCTCCTTTGTTGAATCCTTTTCCTTTGCTCTTTCCTTTTCCTTTTCCTTGCCTTTATATGTTGCTCCAATATCCATTGGAGCTGGGCCTCCTCCTAAGTTGCTGCTGACTGCTGAAGACGACTGTTGTTGAAGTCTTGAGAACGCAGTTGTGGTTCTGTAGTACTCCATGATTGTTGTCCTCACTTCAGCATATGTTGGTGTTGCGCTGGCATTGAGGTGTAAGTGTTGTTGGAGTGGTCCTGTTGTCTCATTCATGAGAACTGCTATCTTCACTTGGTCTGGTAGTTGTGCATTGTTGTCACGCTCGTAACGTGCAAGCTCAAATTCCCATGTTGAGAAGGACTCTTCAAAGTTGTTGATGTCGAAAGTTGGCTTGAGTAGTTTTGTGAGGTAGCCTATGCTTCTTGTTCCAACAGGTATTGCAAACCTGTTGCACAGTTGCCTGTAGACCTCTAGGCCCATTGCGTCTTGGTATTGTCTGCAAACTGTTGCTGCTGAACCGCTGGTGATGTTGATAAGGATGTATTTGAGGTTGTTGCAAAGTTGTGTCCATTTCTCTCCTTGCTCTATTGTTGAGGCTGCACCGAGCAGCTCTGCATCTGTGAGCACTGTTGTTGCTCTTTCTGCTCTTGAAAGCAGTTGTGGAAAGATGTTGTCCTGTAGGCCCATGTATGCTGAGAATTTGTACTTCCATTCCTCGAATGTTGCGTAGTTTCCATCGTATGTTGGAGGTTTCAACTTCAGCCTGTGTGTTGATCCTAGGGCTTCTGCTTGTGTTTCTCCTGCTGTTGGCGATCCTATCTCATGTGGCGTCGCCATCCTTGTTGTTGAGGGTCCCCCACACTGTATAGTTGGGATCAAGCCCTCTTCCTGCGCACCTTGTTGTTGAGTTTGTTTCTTTACCTTGTCGTTGCAGTGGTGGTGTTGGGCTGCTACCCTTTGTTGCTCCAGCTGTTGTTGAGAGTCCCCCAGTGTTCTGGGATCAAGCCCTCTGCCTGTTGGAGCTCACCTGGATGCTTCCAGGATCACTGCTCCGCTACCATGAAAAGATTCAGGCAGCTCTGTTGTATCAATGTTGCAGCTGATGCTGTGCGCGCTCACTCTTTTGTACTGTTGGCAAACAGTCTCAGGATAGCTTCAGGCTCAAGGCCTGTTGATCCATAATGTTGACAGTGACATCCAGCAGCTGTTGAACTGTACACGAATTGTGTGTTGGACAATGTTGTTACTTAACAACATCAACCAACATCAACCAACATCAAGCAACATCAAGCAACATCAACCAACATCAAGCAACATCAAGCAACAAATCCTTAGCAGCTCAGGTGAAATCGCTTCACGCCTCTGACAAAGCCTTTGCTGCAATCCTGACGGACGGCTCGGTGGTCACCTGGGGCCACGAGGACATGGGTGGAGCTTCTTGGCACCTGTTGAAATGGTCCATGTTTTGGGGGGCGGATGACTGGCGATGAGAAACTGATGGTACTGATGGCCCATTTATAGATGGTTTACCTATTAAAAATGGTGATTTTCCATGGCTGTGTTAAATAACCAGATGGTAGTATGTGTAGTAGGCTTGCAGGCTCGAGAAACGCCCTCGTTCTATTTTTGTGCCTCAATCAAAAAGTTGATGCAGCTCAGATGCATCGAGCATTGAGAAAAAAACAAGATGAAGCCCACGAACCCGAATGCTCACACGTATGTTAATGGTACAGATGTCAAAACACATGGTTATGCAGTCACGCACAATACCTCTCTGCAATAGTTTATTGGAACAGTCTTGTGCATGTTTCCCTTGTTACCAGTCTGCAGTGTGGAGTGGAAAGTGTAGAGTGTGGAGTGTGAAGTAAGGAGTGTGGAGTGTAAAGTGTGGAGTGGGGGGTGTAGAGTGTGTAAAGTGTAGAATGCGGAGTGTAAAGTGTAGAGTGTGGAGTATGGAGTGTAAAGTGTAGAGTGCGGAGTGTAGAGTGTGGAGTGTGGAGTGTAGAGTGTAGTTTGGAGTGAGGAGTGTAAAGTGCAAAGTGTGGAGTGAGGAGTGTAAAGTGTGGAGTGTGGAGTGTAAAGTGTGGAGTGTGGAGCGTAAAATGTAGAGTGTGGAGTCTGGCGTGGAAAGTGTAGAGTGTGGTGTGTAGAGTGTGGAGTGTGGAGTGTAAAGTAAGGAGTGTGTAGTATAAAGTGTGGAGTGTGGAGTGAAGAGTGCCAAATGTGGAGTGTGGAGTGTAAAGTGTGGAGTGTGGAGTGAGGAGTGTAAAGTGTAAAGTGTGGAGAGTAAAGTGTGAGTGTGGAGTGTAAAGTCTCAGGTAAGGTGTGAGGAGTGTAAAGTGCAAAGTGTAAAGTGTGGAGTGTAAAGTGTGCAGTGTGGAGTCTAAAGTGTAAATTGTGGAGTGCGGAGTGTAAAGTGTAGAGTGTAGAGTGCGGAGCTTCCCCCACAGACACAGTGACGCCACAGGAAAACCAGCGAGTCGAGATAAGACATGTGGATGCAGAAAAACCAGCATTTCGTACGAGACTTCCTCCAATTTTCACATTTTCAACACATTATCAAACAAGTTTGGAATGTCACAAAGTGCCACGCCTGCCACGCAAAACGACATGACAACCTGCTTGGAAACATTCGAATAGGACATGTTTTCCAGTTTCCCCCATAGACACGGCGACGCCACAGGAAAACCAGCGACTCGAGACAAGACACGTGGATGCAGAAAAACCGGCATTTCGTACGAGACTTCCTCCAATTTTCACAGTTGGCAACATGACAAAAGGACACGTTTTGCAGCTTCCCCCATAGACACGGCGAGGCCACGGGAAAACCAGACACACGAGACCAGACAGGTGGGAGCACCAAAACGAGCATTTCGTGCGAGACTTCCTCCAATTTTCACACCTTGTAGCTTCAAAATCGACGTTTTCTCACGAGTTTTCCTTAGAACTCGAAAATTTGCAACCTCAAAATCGATGTTTTGTGCGAGGCTTCCGTCAATTTGCAGCACATCGCACAAAATGCCACGACTGCCACGGAATTTGCACCTTGTCGCCACTTGATGCAGCCCTGCCAATGCGATTTGCAAAAAACGCGCAACACGACACGTCTAAAGTGCTGCGCCTGCCACGAAAAATGACGATGGACGCGTCCAAAGTGCTGCGCCTGCCACGAAAACTGCAACACATTTTCTGAAAACGTCACAAAAGTATTGCGCCTGCCACGCAAAACGACTTTCGACACGTTCCAGAACACGTCTGAATGTCACGAAGTGCCACGCCTGCCAGGCGAAACGAAGCAACGACACGTCTGAAAACACCAAAAAGGACCACCTCTGCAAAACTTCCCATAGGCACGGCCATACGGGGATCGCGCGGACGGTTGCGAACGGTTGCGACCGTGAACGCAACGTCGAGCGAACACACCCTCAACCCCCAGACCCCCAGAGTGAAACGGGAACCCTTGCTACGCATTCGGGAAAATTACTATGTCAAGTCAATTGATACAACTTGCAGGCCTGAAGATTCACTCGATGTTTTGTTTTCCCTGCCTGGTTTCTGACGTTTCATCAATTTGTTCACTGGATTTCAATTGATCCCATTATTTCTTTGTTTTGCAATGTTCTGCAGTCATTCTTTCACACGTTCGTTTCTCCATGTTAGGGGCATTGAATATGTATATTGCCATTATATGATCATAAGTACTGTAGGTATCCCCGCTTCAGGATGGTTAAATTATACTACACATATCTACAAGTCCTGATTGATGATCAAACCTCCTATTAAGCACAGTTTGTTGTAAGTTGGCACTTGTTGGACAAGGGAGTTGGTGAGGCCAGCCTCAAAGTTGGGGATGCTATGGCGCAAAGGTCTAAGGCACTGATATATGATATATATGTGTATATTGTATACAGTAGATAGATATATTATATATATAACTACTGTATACAGTACAGTACATATATATATATATGTAATATGTACAATGGCTAGCTATTTTTTATTGATCATGCATGATGAGTATTCTTGATTGTTGTTGATACTATATTATATATTATTCTCATTATATCTACTTACCAGAACAATCCCAAACATGGACGGGAGAATCTGTGTTGATCCTCATGGGTCCATGATCAGTTTATGGGTCCATGTCATGAGCGGCGCTTAGGACAGCACAGACGTGAAAGATCAGTTGAAAGAGGTGCATGTTTTCTGCTGGAGTCTGTTTGGGGGGATATAGAAAACGCAGGTTCAGAAAAACATGATATGTTTATGCCATTGCAACCTCGGGGTAAATATATATATATACACATCTCAGTGTCACATCTCTTTTGAAGAAACCCCGTGGATCTGGGAGACAGCCAACACTGCTGATCAACACATTTAAGAATGTGCCTACACATGCCCACAACGTGCCATAAGGATGGGTTGACTTGAGCGATCACAGCTGTGTTTACATAGAGAACATGTTGTGGCGACCGAAGGCTGGTTGCATTCCATTGAACGCCCCCTGGATCATCGGATCATCCCATGGTTCAAACAGTCCTCTAGGTGGAAATACAACCCCACTTATCAGCAACTTTGAAATCATAATCATCAGCTATATACCGATATTTGGTTAGTTACACAAGTTATACATATCTATATATATATATACATTATATATTACATATTTTATTTTATACATATTATATTATATATTATACATATTATATTATACATACATTATGATATATATATATATATACATACATACGTTATATATTTGTTTGTCAAACCTTTGGAAAAGAAAATCCTTGGGCTCCCAGGTCCAGGAGATCTTTTCCACGGGCTTCGCCTTTGCCGCGCTGCGCCGGGACGCCACGGTGGTCACCTGGGGAGATCCCTTCCACGGCGGCGACAGCAGCGCCAGCGGTTCAGTGCCCCTGAGGAGACCGGTGGTGGGGTGCATCCCTTACCCTTTGGTAACTTAATGGGATTTTATAGTGATTTAATGGGATGTACCCTCTGGTAAACATACAAATAGCTATTGAAAATGGCCATTTATATTTATAGTGGATTTTCTCATTGAACATGGTGATTTTCCATAGTGAAAATGGTGATTTTCCATAGTTATGTAAACGTTTACCAGAGGGTAACGGATCCCTGGGAACCCATTGGTTGGTTGATGAAAATAGAGGGGTTTCTGAACAGAACCCCCGAAAAAACAGGTTTGTTTGATGATAGATGGATATAGATGGTATATTGAAGCCCCTCTATTTTTACCAAAAGCTATGGGAACAATGGGCTGTTTGGTGATTTGGCGGTTTGATTCTTCAGAGGAGTACCCTATAGTACCATCTGGTACCTTCACAAGCAAGAACTAACAACAACCAATGAATATCTGATTGGTGGTTTGGAACATTATATTTTTCCATATGGGAATGTCATCATCCCAACTGACGAACTCCATCATTTTTCAGAGGGGTAGGTCAACCACCAACCAGTTGGGATTTGATGATGATTCTATGATTGATATTTAATGACCGGGATAATGACATTGATGATCTCGATGGTCATCGGGGGTCGAGATATCGAGGGATTTTCATAACCCATAGGATCCATGTATGGTATATATGCTAACATTTGGGGTATATTGATGGTAAATGTTGCCATATATAGCATACATGGATCCTATGGGTAACAATAAATGGCAGTGGCAGTAGGATTAACACTGGTCATTGGGACTTTCGATGGTCATTGGGATCTCGATGCTGGGATTTTTCTGTGGATATTTGACATATCTAATGGGATGGTGCAACTGGGGATGGATTCCGCCCAGTGGTTCCTATCTATTGATACAACAAAAATTGGGAGTAATAATGGGATTGACACTGGTAATTGGGATTTCTTTGCGAGATCCAATGGGATTGAATTTTAGTTCCGACCCAAAATTGTGATTTCAAGGGGATTTGATTTAATAAACCAAAAGTGACAATTAATGAGGATTTAACCCACGAAAAATGGCAACGGTCGCAAATGTCCTGCACATTTTATTGCAGTTTCCGTTTTCAAGTCTGGGAAATCTGGGAAAAACGAAATTTGTTTTGTTGATGAAGCGTATGATGCATACGGCCGGAAAACCGGAATGTTTGATAGCTAAATGCAAAAAGGGTAAACCTACATACGAAATTGGGATTGTCCATTGCAATCTTAAGTTACAACAGGTGCAGAAAATGTACCTGAAGCAGGTGCTCTGGACTGGACTGGTCATGGAGAGAACCTTACAGAGAGGTACTGACACAGCTGGATACAGTACCTACAGGTGCCAGGTGCCACCAGACAACTTTCTGTTGAAGCTATTGGATTTTGTAAGGAGGATATCAAGCTGATATCAACCATGAATGAGTGGAGCAGAAGCAAGGAAAGACGGAAGCCTGATGAGCACCAGCATCACATGCCCACAATGGTAATGAGGAAGCTGAGGGCCACAGCGAAAGATATCAACCGCAATCAACAGCCGAAGTTGCAGCAAGAAAGCAGGAGAAGAATAACAAGAACTAGTTCACGGGAAGACAGAACCTCACCACTAACAAAGAAGAAAAGCAGCACACGATGATCAATTCCCCAACAAATATCAAAAAATAACAACCACAAGATTGTTGGACTTGGTTTGTTCATGGGCCCCCACCTACTTGAAGGAATGTCCGCACGATTCGTGGTGCGAACCGTGCCTTCGCGGCTATACTTTTGGATGGCAGCGTTGTTGCTTGGGGACACTTGGTTTGCCTCTTGTGAGATGTCTGGTTTGCCACCTGCCTCACGAATTTCCAATGTCGTAAACCTTTATCAGGACACAACATGATACAACTGGTAAAGTTGACCGAATGATAACCCCCAATAGATTTGCCAGTGGTATCCAGCATCATCCAACAATGATATTTATCAAAATTCATATTTATAAGGCAAATTATTGGCTTCCCACATTTACCTCCAATGACTTTAGCATGAATTAGTACTATTTATCCCAATCGTTTAGGTTCCCATATCATGGATTATTCATGCCATATTTCCCCAATGATCCACCACTTCCCAGCCATTTCCAGCTGAGGAGATGCCGATTGCGGTGGTGACATCAGCAAGGTCGGAGATTGGATGACTGCTGGATGACCCGACTCCTGAAAAGTGACCTTTTCAAACAAAACTGGTCAAACACATGGTGAGATTCGTTTCAGATGGTTTCAGATGATATCCTGATATAAAAACATGTGATCACGACCTCACAGAACAGAATTGATGATGTTTATTATAATATGAATAACTATGTATATATATATATATATAACTATATATATATATAGATCATCTTCAAGATCTTCAAGAGCACATTTGGACTGACAACTCCTAGCGATTCCAGGTGAAAGATCAACTGGTGAATGTGCAAGAGATTTCTGCCTCCGAGCGAGCATTTACTGCGATACTGGCCACCGGACGGGTGGTTTCATAGGGACACTTGGAATATGGCGCTTGCTCACTACGGGAGTGTTTGTCCATCGATACCTGGCTTCGGCGTGGCGGTGCCACTTTGTCTTACATTTGTTCTGTTCCGAAATCCGAGGAGTCTCGGACCCTTCTCCAGGGTGCGGATCTTTGGGTTTCAGAATAAAGCTCAGAAGTGTGGCAAAAAAAAAGTGCCCAGGGTATGATGGAGATTGTGCCCTGGATTTTCAGGCCTGACTCACCAGTTGGTTCTTCAGAGGAGTACCCTGTAGTACCATCTGGTACCTTCACAAGCAAGAACTAACAACAACCAATGAATATCTGATTGGTGGTTTGGAACATTTTTTTTTCCATATGGGAATGTCATCATCCCAACTGACGAACTCATATTTTTCAGAGGGGTAGGTATACCACCAACCAGATATCATTTATGAAATGGATCATTGAGACTATCACCTGTTAACATTGAGATCAATCAAGGTCATTATCCACTTCATTGATAAATGAAACAACATTTATATACATTTATTGAGATTATCACCTGTCATTCAACCATATTAACAGCATCAACACCATAATATGTATATATATATGGATCATTGGAACCTGTCATTCATGTTAACAACCAATGCTTCACGCTAATGAGGACTGGTTCCAGGGTCTCCCAGCTTCGTCAACGTTCTTTTTTTGGCGCTTTATTTTGAGGATGCAAACCTTGGAGACACATGCGAAAGCGCCACAAAAACATGTTAAGGATTTGTCTGAAAACAAGGAGTATGCCCAATTCCGGTGATCATTTTAAGACATTTTTAACTTTAAATCGACAAAGCCTAACATGATGCACCAGACATTCCAATGGTTGCATCATGTTGTATCCCCACTTTCCCTCGTCATACCACGGCCTGCTCTGCAGTCTGTAGATGCCTCCATGGATCAACTCTTGGCAGTGGCAGATGCGGAGCGCACGTCGTAGTTTTTAACGTGTCGATGGGGGGATTCAACTGACGGTTTGCGGTGGGAAATCCCCAAAAAAACGGAGGTTTAATGGTGAAACATCCATGGTAAGGTGGGAACACCCATTTAATGGTGATTCAATGATGTTTTCATGGAACATCTTCCAGAAATGGCGAAGCGAAAAATCATGGGATTTCCAGGAAAGATCGTCCAGAAATGGGCTGAATCCCTAAGAACGATCAAGCCATGTGACTAGCGGTCTCCGGATATCTGCATCAAGAACAAGAGGACTCATGTCGGAAACCCAATAATGAAGAACGTACCATTTGGGGATGGTTAGAATCCCACCCAAAAAAATGCTGACGACTTGGGGATGGTTGATATCAGGAATGACAGAAGACAGCTGGACAAAAAAAAACACCAAATCACCAGACTTTTTTCTTGCCAAAGTAGCCCCAACTTCAGATGAAAGACAATATACATTATATTACATACATTTATATACCATGTTTGATTCTGGCAAAGAGATCATGGTTTTTTGTCGTCGATTTCACGAAAGATTCCACATCACAAGCTAAGTGCCAACGAGGTCTGCAGGTGCCGTGGCTAACTGTTCTTCCCCAGCTCCTTGCCAGGACGAGACGGGGGAGATCACATCTTTCAACTACGAGGCCATTTTCAGGCGATCCGGAATCTGATGAGGACGTCATCTCTGGAGATGTCCAAAACCATGAAATCCTTGGGAGTGTTAGCTAAATGATATACAATACATAAATATATCATTGTAAATATGTGTATAAATATGTGTATATTATATATTTACATTATGAAGTATAATATATATATATGTTATGTATATGCATGGGTATATGTATATGTATATATATATTATAGTATGTTATGTATGCATGTATTCATATATATATATGCGCACATATTATTGGATGTTTGTTTGATGGCCCAATTTAGTGGCATGTCTTACTCAACTGCATTCTGCATGGGGCGTGGACAACCTGCTCACATTGCAGGTTACCAACTTGGATCACCTTGGCGCACTTCACGAAGGAGCAGGCAGGTTTGGATATGAGGAGGATCATCCCATTCTGGTTAATAAGTGGTGGATATAAGTGGTTCATATGTCCAAATATGCTGGCAAGCATTGCATCTCGAGATAAGTTGCCTGTGGATGCCGAACTGTTTCGTCGGGGCAATATATATAATTATATATAATTTTATATATAATTATATATAATTGTATATATTTATATAGATGTTACAAATTGGCAGCCAGCTACTAATTCAGCACATGGGGTCTTCGCATCGCCCGGATATACCCCTGCCACGGCTCAAGCTGCGACAGCGCTGGCGATCGCCATGGAAGGCGAGGGATGAGACGAGGGGTGGGTGGTGGTATCCTATGGAGAAGCCAATAATGATGGTGGTAAGACAGGATTAATAGTGGTTAATAGTGATTAATAGTGGTAAATAATGATAATTAATGGTGATTAATGGTGATTTACCCGGCCTGGTAAACGTTTACATAGCTATGGAAAGATCCACCATGCTATTAATGGGAAAACTCACTATTTCTATGGCCATTTTCAATAGCTATGTTGGTTTACCAGAGGGTAACATCCATGCTAAAAGATATGTCAGATATATGTAATCAATATCAAATAATGGCCAATAGAAGTTAACGATGTATGTTCTCTGAAGCGTAATCGCAATGAATCCAACTTCCAAATATGTGATATGTATTGATATGTAAACATAGGATAAATTACTTGAATGGAAATGTCGAAAGGGCATTTTCCCACTTCCAGCTTCCCCACTTCACACAACACAATCTCAACCCCTGATTCATAGGCCTTTGTTTTTTGTTTTTTTAACATGGGGCACCGTTTATCATTGGACGTTTAGAACCACATCACTTTTTTTGTTGGATCCTTGTTAACTTTTCAATCAAGGATATCAAGATATATCAAGTTACTTGCGGGTTTGCATAAAGTTGTTTGATTTCCCAAGATGAAACTACTTCGGCATTTGTTTTTTGGTTCCCTCAAACTTCGGCACTACCCAGGCATTGTACTCCTGGAGGTTTTGATCACCTGGGCTTTGAGTTTCTACAACTTTCGGTTTCTTCATGGAGTCGGTTGCGTGGCGAAGATTTACTGGCTCAATGACTGAAGCAACTCCCATTTTTTGTTGAATATGTTGAATATTCGCATCAGATGGGACCGATGGAACCCGATATGTTGAAGCATCCAATATCAAACCAGGGATGAATGACTCTCAAAACTGGAGGGAAAGGCGCCGGGTTGATTTCTTGCGGCGGAATGTTTGCCACGGAAAAGGAACTGTTCATGGAAATGGGTAATCTCCACATTTCGGAGGATAACTGTTTAGTGCTACCATTGATGTTCTGCAGCAATTCATTTATTGCATCATCCTGTGCGAATTCTCTCCCTTCACAGAGTTGGTGCTACGTTTTTTGATTGCACAAAGGATGAAGGATGTATTTCAATGTATTTCTTTCTAGCAGGACGGACATCAATGTCAAAAGTCTCATGAAGCACCCATAAAGTGGAGGGTGGGGGATAAGTAGCAACCTCTCATACCATATGACTGGGCGGATAAACATCGCAGGCACCTGCACATGTTGATGTGAGAACAAACAGTACTCAGTACCAGCGTTTTGATCCACAGCCTCTTGGTGTGAGTGATTCAGCTGTCGCATGTCTTTTTCATATCATTTGCCTGCAGGTGATGAGTTTGCCATGAGTGCACATTCAAATCGCCTGTTGTTTTTCTGGCTTAAGGGACCCCTTTGGCCATAGCTGTTAGCTGAACCGGCTACTTGCTTTGCTGGCGCCATTGCAGGCGCGACCTAGCCTGAGACAACTTGGGCGTGGAAAACTTCGGCTGCTGTGAGACTTGGAACTTCAGTGGGTTGAAGCGCTGCCAGTTACACACTGTAACTGGTAGCGGAGCTGCCTGGACCTTCTTGTGGTTAGAGGTCAAAGAGCCGGAGCCCAAGGAGGTGGAATTCGACCAGGGCAAGTGACACGTGTGGCTGGGAGTACTTTAACCTGAACACCTTCAAGAAGTTCCCAGGTCTTGCAACTACGTGCATTTGCTTGGACATCGAGCTCTACGACCAGTTCATTGCAGTTGCTTGGACCTCGAGCCCTACGACCAGTTCATTGCAGTTGCTTGGACCTCGAGCCCTACGACCAGATCTTAGCAGTTTCTTGGTGCACGAGCTCTACAAGACCCCTTGCTGCGCGAGACGCAGTACCTGGAGGTGACTGACGAGAACATGGGTGACAAAGATGTCTATGTGAAGTGCTCCTGGGATGGAGATCCTGCGACATGGCAGGACTACATACGGAAGGTCCGTCTGACCTTTGAGAAAACCAGGAACCGAAAGAGGAAGTATCTAGGACCAGAATTGGTCTCCCAGTTGACCGGCAGGGCTTGGACGGTCACACAAGAGATCGACCACCGGATGCTGGTGCAGCCTGACGGCGCACGTTTCCTCATCGAGTTCCTGGAGCAGAGATTGGGAAAGGTGCCAGTGCCTGATGCTGGGACCAAAGCGGAGGAGCTGTTCGTCAAGATGAGACGGCCATCAGGTATGAGCATGGCATCCTGGTGCCACAAGGTCAGGGAGACCTATCGAGGCTTGCAGCGAGCTTTGAAGAGGGCAAGGGTGGAGCAGCAAGGCTCTACGCAGGAGTCGCCTGGTTCTCCTGGGTCTGGAAGAACTTCGAGATTGCCGAGGACGACACCGACTTCACAGAGGCCGACTCCGACTTCACCGATGGAATCGCCTTCTTCAAGGAGACGCTCAAGCAAGCAGACGGTGGATGAGCCTGAAGGAGATAAAACTCCACCGCGAGCTGATGACGCTGGACCTTCTGCCGAAGCTCCAAAGACACCCAGTGAAAGGGACAGCCGGGACTATGGGTATGACTCTCCGGCTGATGAGTCAGAAGTGAGACGCAGGATGAGAGGCAAAGGACGTGGTTCACGAGGCCATGAAGACTCCGACACCGACACAGAGGACATCCTGGCTGGCATCAAGGTTTGGGACGACCTGGACACGGGCCTCCCCGAGGTGTTACCCACCGAATTGGTGGGGTGGCTGATGCTGCGTCGCTGCGCTTTGAGCTCTCAGCAGCGGCTCAACATCTTGTCATCGGTGGGCAACTCTTTGAAGGCGGAGGACATTGAGCGTGGACTTCGTGGAGCAGAAGAAGAGTTGCAACTACATGATCGTGAACAACATCCGAAGGGAGGTGGAAAGAAGGGCCGCCCAGTCTTCTGGATGGAACATGGAGGCGAATGGGCACTGCTCAATGCCAGTGAGGAGGACATGGATGATTGGACTTCTCATGTCCACTGGATTGGTGGCACTCAGGAGCTGGCTTCGAACTATGGCGTTCTGAGCTCTACATCCTCGACTATGACATCGGCGTATGGTGGACAAGATGACGGAGTTTGGTTTCAAGATGCTGATGGTGGCCAAACCTGGTGGGAGCGAGACACCGACACGGGCGAGTACTACACTCAGGACTCCTACGGTGTCTACTGGTCCTGGAGCGATTGGGAAACTGCCCAACAACATGCCTTCTTTACGGAGGATCAACAGAAGGAGCTGTCAGAAGCCTATGCAGCCTATGAAGGCAAGCTGCGGACCTTTGCAGAGAGCCGCAACCTCACGCGTGACAAGGTGATGAATCGTGGCTTCTATCCCACCAAGGGCAAGTTCAAGGGCAAGAAGGGCAAGCCGCGACCTACCTCATCTTCTTCGTCTTCCAAGGGCAAAGGTGGTGCTGCGATGACAGCTGATGCGATGGCAACAGTGGGCTCTCCGAACTATTCTGGTTGCTTCATTTGTGGCAGCCGCGACCACGAGTTCAGGAACTGCCCCAAGAAGAGTTCCAACAAGGCTGGCAAAGGTGGTGGCATTTACATGGTGTCTTCAATGGCATCCTCTTCGATGGAGAACATCTATGCAGCCCCTGTGGAGGCCTATGGCCAGAATGTTCCTGGCACCATGCCGTCCCTGATCGGACACGTGCAGCAACCTGACTTAGAAGGATTTGCAGTTTTGGACACAGGAGCCACTGAAACCATCACATCCTTGGAAGCTTTAGAATTTGTACTCAACAAGAGAAGACAGCGTTTTGGTGAGGAAAGACTTCAAGTTGTGGATCGCCCCCCAAAAGTTTTCAGGTTTGGAAATGGACAAACGCAAACGTCAGAGAGCTTTGTACTGATTCCTCAAACACTTGGAAAACATCACATCTCACTCGGTGCTTTCACAATCGATGCCCCAGGCGTGCCACTCCTCCTGGGAATCCGTAGCTTAGACAAGCTAGGGGCGATTGTAGATTGTAGCCGGAGTGTGATGGTCCTCAAAACAGTTGATGCAGCTCTGATGATACCTCTCAAGAAATCTTCAACAGGTCATTTGTTGATTGATCTCTGCGACAACTGGTTACAGGGAGGATCACGGATCTTCTTCCACTCGGACATTCCTGTCGAGGAGAAAAGGGCCCAGTCTGCAAATACGGCTTACATGGTTCATGAGGTTGAGGGAGAGAGAGGTCAAGCAGTTTGTCATGAAGATCAGTGCATGAGTCATCACGTATTTCATGGAGATCACAACATGCATTCTCAAGTTTGTCATGGAGATCACAACACGCATGTTCACGTCTGTCATGAAGATCCCAACATTGTTCATGGAGTTTTTCACGGTGATTCAGACATGTCACAAGCCGAAAGCTGTGAAACGTGGAACGTTGAAACATGCATGCAGTTGTTGAGTGAAGGTGAAAGAGGTGAATTTTCAAGGTTGGATGAAAGTCAACGTGATGAATGGTTGACCAACATTTTTGCTGTCAGACTTGAAGATCAGCCGAACTCTCTTTCTTCAAACCCTGCAGACTCAGCTCAGCAAGGAATGTCCTTGCGACTACTCGCTTGGTTAGCGACTGCCCCTTTGCTCGCGACCTCCGACAGCTGGTGCCATGTCGTCCAGTGGCAACAAGGCCAAGGAGAAGAGCCAATCTTCGAAGACCGAGCTCAAGGGGAACAAGGACGCCAAATTCGATTGGTCCCGGACTTGCAGACCAGATCCGAGGGATCCGAGATGCACCGGAGCTCCCTGCTTCGGGTCCCACGACCCGGCAGCCCCAGGGAGGGGATCACCATCGGGCGCCAACGCCCACGCAACATGGACGGCCTGCGCTCGGTGCAAGATGAGACTCAGCTACACTCCATCATGGGGTGCGCATGCTCTCACCCGCAAACCGGGTGCACTCCCTGCGGACGTGGAGAAGCAGGTCGACGAGCTGCAGGAGAACGCGGCCTACAGCCTGAAGCTTCGGGACAAGGACATCGGTTTGGATGGAGCCGAGAAGAGCTGCCTCAACCAACTCGAGAAGATCAAAGCGCAGAAAGCGGCCTACAGCAAGGACAAGGCCTACAACAAGGACAAGCCGGCAGCCGCTCTACAGACCGAGGGCACTATACCGACTCCTACGCCGAAAGCTACCATGCCGCCAAAGCCTCAAGTCTACAACTTGGAGGAGGACGATCACACGATGTTACCAGGCCGCAAAGGCCGGAAGACCGAGACGGCGGAGGAGCTGGAGGCAAAACAGAGGGAGGAGGCAGTGGACAGCCCTGGTTCCTTCACGGTGATTTCATCGTAGGTGACGAAGCTGAGGCGAACAAGAAGGCCGAGGAGAACTATAACCTGGACTATGAGCCCATCTTGGAGAATGAGGACATCCAGGATTTTGACAACAGCGAGCCCCACAAGCCGGAGGAGAACTACCTCGTGAAGAACCTGGACAACGACCTGACCAAGCACTTGGTGAACTATGTCCAGGAGTACTTTGATGACATGGAGGAGGAGATCTTTGCTTGCGGTGGCATGCGTGAGGATGATCGACTTGATCTACTGGAACTTTGCTGCGAGGAGAACAGCCTACTCACTGAGGTGGTTCGTGCTGCTGGTGGAAAAGCTGAACGGGCTGGGCTCTTCAATGGATGCGATCTGATGAAAGCATCTGGCAGGGAGAAAGTTCAGAAGATCATTGATGAGAAGAAACCACGATGGATTTGGGTTTCTTATCCCTGCGGACCTACAAGCCCTATCCAGCACTTGAACGAGATCAGCGAGGAGGGCTGGTGGCAAAGTATGAGAAGGAAACAACGAGCACGAAGGTTGTTAAAGCATGGCAACGAGATCCTGCTCAAGTACGTCCAGAATGGTGGCAATTTGGTGTGGGAATGGCCTCGCTACAATGAAGGGTGGCATCTTCCGGAGGTGCGTTCGTTCTGGGCGCAGATTGCACACGTTGACCACAACCTGGACGGCTGCATGTTCAACCTACGTGCACAAGACGGCAACTACCACAAGAAACCTTGGACTTTGAGGAGCAACAGATTTGGAGTCTTCAGCAAGATGGAGCGACTTTGTGACGGAAGCCACAAGCACTCTCCAACTATGGGTGGAACTGTGGCCAAGAAATCCGGACTCTACACACCCCAGATGTGCTCCTTGGCAGCCCGATGTATGAAGGCCTACTACCTGGAGGACTACAACATCTACGGCTTGGACTCTGTGAAGATCGACCGGGAGTCGCTGAAGACGATGACCTATCAGGAGATTGAGCGGCTTTCGCTCACGGTCCTCAAACTACATCGTCGCTGCGGTCACCCTGGAAACAGAGCACTGGTGAAGATACTTGCTGCTCGCAATGCCGATCCAAAGATGCTGGCGATTGCAGAGAACTTGCAGTGCGATGAATGTCAAGAAGGACAATTCAGCAAACCATCTGTAGCTGTTGCGTTGGAGAAGGAAGAGAAAATCTGGAACACGCTGCAGATGGATACCTTCTACTTCAAGCACGACTCCAATGTCTACCACTACCTGGTCATGCTCGACGAGGCGAGCGGATTCTCCATCACGGCCGAGATCCTGGTCCATGTGGAGGAGATCCATGCCAACGTGGACACCCAGAGCGTGATTGAAGCTCTGGAGGGATCTTGGTTCCAATACTTTGGACACCCTCAACGCATTCGATGCGACCTTGAAGGTGCCTTCAGAGGACGAGAGTTGGAGGCCTACTGCGCTGAACGTGGCATTGAACTACTCCAAGTGCCTGCAGAACACCATCAGGCCACAGGAGATGTGGAGCGCATGGTTGGGGAACTACGCCACAAGATTGAGTTGTTCCTGAGGAATGAGGACGTGCCTCCCAGAAGAGCCGTTTACGCCATGACCACTGCCCACAACCACATGGCGAGGATAGGTGGATTTGCACCTTCTCAATGGGCGTTTGGAAGGCAGATGGACAACCTGGACAACATTGCTGTTCACTCTTCAGAAGGAGTCAGCGGACATGCAATGGCTGAGAATCTCCAACTTCGACTACGTGCCGAGAAGCGCTACCTGGAACTCCAGGCCAATGCCAAGATCTCCCGGGCTCTCAACAGCAAAACCAAGCCTTCCATCAGGTTCCTTCCTGGCGACCTTGTCTACTACAAGCGCTTCAAGCAGCCCTCAGACTTCCCTGCTCACCAATTGGTGGACCAACCTCGGTTACGAATCAGCCGTTGGTATGGACCTGGTCGTGTACTTGCAAGTGAGACCAGGGTGCAGGAAGAAGGAACACGAAGAGTTGCTGCTTCTACTGTGTGGGTGGTCTCCCAGGGCAGATTGAAGAAGTTCCACAAGGATCAGCTGAGACATGCCAGCGAGAGGGAGCGACTCATTGCTGAGCAGTCACCAGCACCGGTGACACCGTGGACTTTCAATGCCTTGGAAGCTCTGATCGAGCGGGGAGCCTTTGATGACCACACGGCGGACTTGATGGAAAAGGTGCCCAACAAGAGCCAGCGACGAGCCTACAATAGGTCTCGCGCACCTGTGCCAGGTGGGCATGAGAGAAGAGTGATGACAGAGGCATCTTCGAGTGCACCTTCTGCACCACAAGCTGTGCCACGAGACCCAGCTGATGCTGTCATGGAAGATCATGGCCCCACTACACGCACTTCTACCACTCCAGAAGATCCTGATCTGCAGTCTGTGATCGATGGAGACAAGCTCATGACCGACCCTCACTACATGCCTCTGAAGCGGATTGGGGGAGCAGAACCTGAACCTGGAGAAGTGACCTTTCAGAGACGCCGCAAACAGCATGAGATGGAAGACCGCCCTCTGCATGTGAAAAAGGCAGAACTTGAAGCTGCAGCTTACTGGAGCTTCGAAGAGGCCAACGACTGCGTCTACGGCGTGGAGATACCTATGCCGGAGAACGAGAAGGCCTGGCGCAAGATACTGAAGAACCCATCAAAGTTTGCTGCCAAGAGCGTCCAGAAAGGCGCTGAGGTCTCTTGGGGAAAGCTTTCCACTGAGCAAAGAGAGGCTATGCAAGCCGCAAAGAACTTGGAGGTAGACCAATGGGTGCGAGAAGAAGTTTGCAAACGCTATCGTGGCGTTATTCCTGCTGGTCGGCTGATGAAGATGCGATGGGTGCTTACCTTGAAAAGCACCGACAAGCCTGAAACAGCAAAGTGCAAAGCTCGCATCGTGCTTCTGGGCTTCACCGACCCCGACATCGAAGATCTACAAACTTCCGCACCGACTATGACAAGACGATCCCGACAACTCAGCTTGAACCTGGCCACATCAAAGAAATGGCGATTGGGAAAAGCTGACGCAAAATCCGCCTTTCTTCAGGGCACTTCAAACTGGGGTGGATTTAGTAAGGTTCTTTGTGCTGATTGAAGGTGCTTCTGTGATGAAGTTATTGGCGTTGCTTTTATTTAGTGGGTGGTAATGTGGATTTAAAACTGAATGGTGTTCCGGATGTTTACAAATCGATCAGTTATAACTAGAAAACAAATATGACTGATGCTAAGCGTCACTGTGCAAAGATCCGATGTGTATAGTAGGTGATTCTGGTGTTTTTGTTGTGGCACAGAGCCCCTCCCCGCTCTGCGCGGTGGCGCCCTCCACAAACTTTACAGCGGCGCCTCCCATAAATTTTAACAAAGGAGGCAACACCTCCTTGAAAACAGGCTTGTGCGCAGGAGACCTTGCAAGGCCTTCCTTATAATGTCTGTCGAGCTATGATCAATCAATAACTTTGGCGTTACAGGAGGTTTCGATATTAAGGGCGATGTCCTCCTTGAAAGTTTCCGGGTCGTTCTCGGGGCCACTGTGTTTATGCGAAAGCGAGCAGCACCAAAGGACATTTGTTCAGCTCACATGCCTCGGTCTCGAACCTAACTAGCAGAAGAACTTTGGTGAAGTCGAAACTTCATATGCACCAACAAGTCGTCCAGGCAAGCGAAACAGCCTTCGAAATGCGGCGCCTGGGGCAGCAGGTCATGAGGCATGGCGTTGATGGCGCCCAAAAGAAAAGAAGCAGCGCTATCCAACTCACCAACCTTTCCTGCAAGCAAGTCGCGCGATGTCAAAGCTGGACATTTCTCGATCTTCCCTTGCATAGGCTGGATTTGTCCAGACCTGGTGTAAAGGTGAGCGGTCCATGTACAGTCTGTGGGCTCTGTGCCAGGGCGGTCCAGCGTCATCTGAAGGATGGTCAAAAACATGATGGCACAGGCAAGCGCACATGACCTGGTGCGGTCTTCCTTGAAGAAAGGCTGGCAAAAAATCAAAGCCTCACGAGCATTTTCCATTTCGAACGCGCTCTTCTCCTTGAGTGCTGGATCCCACCGCAAGAAGGCTTGGACGCCCAACTGCAAGTCAGCTCTGTTGAGGACACCTTGGGACAATCTCTTCTCACCTGCTGCTGCCATGTTGCAGGTTAGACTAGTTTTGTGAGCCAAAAAACCTGGGTCGAATGGGTCGATGTGATGGACAAAGCAAAACCGAGGTTGAATTGCATTGCGGCAATGTTCAGCACTGAATGTGCAAGCATTGTGGTAACCACGGCTAGCGCAGCTGACTCAAATGATTTTCAACAGGTCAAACTGGAAACATGCCGCCTATTCTTCAAAGAATGCCGTGTTGGGGCGGAGCTGCACAGCATCTTCACTCACTGCCTGCTCTTTGAAACGTCGGACATTCTCTGCATGTTTTGCCCAAACTCCACCATTCAGGCAAAGCGCCTGTGAAGACACCCCCGGGCTGCCAGAAGCCAAGTTGGCCATGAGTGCCGGGTCTTGGCTGCTATTAGCTTTCGGAGTCTTGGCGGCAGCCTTGGCAGCCTTGGCCTTGGGCTCAGCAGCTTCAGGCAACAGCTCCGCGCCTCTCTTCGCTGCTGACTTCTTGGGAGCCATGGCTACTACGCACCCACTCTGCAGAAACTCAGCCGTGGGAAGTAATAACTAAGTTGGAGGTACACTCACAGCTGGGCCAGGACTGCAAGGATCTTAAAATGTCTCCTGCTAAAATCAAGACGGTTGTACCATGCCATGCGTGTGACCCGTACTAAATTCGGGCCAACTGCAGCATTCAACGCGTATTTGACTGCCATGCTCGTGACCCGTACTAAATTCGGGCCAGCTGCAAGAGTCAACGCGTATTTGGCTGCCATGCTCATGACCCGTACTAAATTCGGGTCCTCTGGAGAGTTCAAAGACCAGGACTGCCATGTTAGCACATGGTCAACCGTGTAAGAACACGGCGGCCAAACGCGTATTTGCCTGCCGTGCTACCACCTGGCAGACCGTGCGCTAACATGGCGCAGCCTCCTTGATAAAGAAAGGAGGCTGCCATGTTAGCACATGGTAAACCGTGTACGAACACGGCGGCCAAACGCGTATTTGCCTGCCATGCTGTACATGGTGAACACGTGCAACACATGGCGGTCGAACTGCTTCCTGGAAATAGTAGGGAGAGGCCTTAGTAGCGATCTTTTTTAACTCAACTTGCTGCCCGCGGAAGGCAAACATAGACAACAGGAGACTGCATCGTCCACATCGGCTTGACAGTGACCCGGCTTGCTGTGAGAGATGACTGACTTCCATTCAGACATGGTTGGCGAGAAACCACCAATTTCCTCAAGCGCTGGCGCTTTGCCACCGGCCATACTTTCAGCAGTGCGGTGAGCAGGCGAAGCAGCATGTTTGCGGAAACGAGCCACACGAATGTCACCACTGTTCACTTCATACCTTGCAAAGTGATGCCTGGAAACCGGAAACTTGGACATGGCTTCAGGACTCACTTCCTGAGCATCATGGCACAGTCGGCAGCCCAAGCCCCAACTGCCACTCTCCATATTCATTTTGGCGTCCAACCATGCTAATTCTTTCTGCCATACAGGCTTATATTTCACCCATGTGCATCGAGCACATTTTGCACCTGCAGAGCAAGCTTTCACATGTGCATCATCATCATAGCCGCCAAGCGAACAGTTGCCCAACTGCTCTGACATACTTGCTGAGCCCTAGGTTTGAGCCGGTCAAGCAGAAAGGGAAATGTGTGCGGCTTGCAGCTAACAATAATAATGACTGATCAACTGATAGGAAAGCCTGCCAAGCTGGCTGCCGCCATGAAAGAAATTACTGAATGACACTCAGCCACCGTTCAAAGTGACCCCTTCGGCCATTTTTTCCCCTCAGCCGCGTCCCCCCTGCGGCGATGAGACGTTGATACACTCCGGACAACGGTCAGATGCGACGTCCAAAAATGATCTTCAGCAAGTATCTGAATCTCAGTCTGGGAAATAGCAGCTTCAACAGCGCAGCTCTGCTCGGATCTTTTTGGCTAACTGGCGTGTCTCCGAGTTCTCAGCTGTCAGTGTTAAACATAGGGGTTTAGTTTAGTAACAAAACTTGAGCAAAACGAGTCGAAACTTCTGGCGGCAGTCAAGATGCGCTGTTCATCAAATAGCCATGCTTGTCTTTGAGCCCACCCTGCGGAGAAGCTGCTGTTGAACCATCTGGGCTGAGGTTGCTGCATCCTGCTTCCATGGCTTCTCAGAATTGCAAAACAAAGTCGACCTCTTTGGGCTCACCGGCATGAGGAGCTGGCCAAATCTTGTCGCTTGGCTCGTCTGACACATGGCTGAAAACATTGGTTGAGAAAACGCTGCTACTGACACAGGAGACCTAAGGAGCCTCCTTGCGTGACTTCCCCCTAGTAGCTGCTGGTGTTGACCAATTGTCCAGGAAACTATAGAAGCCTCTCTGCGCAATGAACGTGGCAAAAAAAAAAGAAGAAGTTCACAAAACACTTTTCTCAGGAGTGTGTACCTCCTTGGCCAAGGAAGCTTATATGATGATTGTCAACGATCCTTGCTCAGGAGGGTGCACCTCCTTCGTCAGGACACTGATGGATAATGAAAACATGTCAATGATTGTTGCGTGCACCTCCTTGGTCCTGGTCAGGAGGTGTGATAATGAAAACTTGTGAATGAAATCCTTGCTCAGGAAGGTGTACCTCCTTGGCCAGGACAGGAAATCTGAATTCATTATGGAAACACTGGTAAATGATCTTTGCTCAGGAGGGTTTAGCCTTCGGCAAGGCATGTGACATTTGAATTTACATGAGTCGATCATGGAAACAGTAACATCTAAACAAGACAAACATGTTTGAAGCAATACGTTTTCTCCAATATGTTAAATCAAGAGAGTTTTGGGCAACACATACATATCCCTGAATGACTTGTAACATATGTTAAAAACCAACTCTATAACCATGTCTTAAAACATAGAAGCACCACCAATCAGCGCAAAGAACCTTACTAAATCCACCCCAGCAAATCAGAAAGAACGACACATCTTTGCCATTCCAGTACCCGAACTTGCTGAAGGACTTGGAATACCTCAAGGAGAAGCAGTTCAGATTCTCAAAGCTGCATATGGCTTGGTGTCTGCCCCTCGAGAATGGTTCATCGAAGTCAACAGAGTGGCCACAGAGGATTGCCACCTGAGGCAGCTGAAATCTGACCACTGCATGTGGGTTTTGGATGGTGAAGGAGAAAATGCAGAACCTGTGGGATTCATTGCAGCGCATGTGGATGACTTCCTCATTGCCGGCGACGTGACAGACCCGCGCTGGCGAGCAAGCTTGGAAGCCTTCAAAGGTGCCTTCAGATGGTCACCATGGGAAGAGCCTCCCTACCTACATTGCGGTGTGATGATCGACCAGCTGGCGGACTACTCCTTCCAGCTCGACCACTCCGAGTTTTGCACAGAGCTCAAGCAGATCGAGGTGAACAAGAACGTGGAGCATGTCACTGAGGAGGAGATGACCCAGTGCCGTGCTGTGCTTGGTGCTGCCCAATGGAGAGTTTTGCAATCTGGCCCTCAGCATGCGGCCAAACTGTCTTGGCTCCAAAGCGCTCTCCCGGCATCCAAGCATAACAAGGACATCCTCCACCAGATCAACAAGCTGTGCAGAGAGATCTTTGCGCAGCGACATCTCTCAGTGCATGTGAAGCAACTGGATGTGCGACGTCTTCGAGACCTTGCCATCATTGGATGGACCGACGCTGCCGTCGGTAACAGGCCAGATTTGGCCTCGACTGGTGGTTATATCATCGGAATGGCCTCGAAGGAGATGCTTCAAGGACGACGTGGTTACGTCAACCCTTTGAGCTGGCGCAGCGGAAAACTACCTCGCGTCGCCAGATCGAGCTTGGCGGCTGAGGTGCAATCCCTGGCAGAAGGGGAGCAGGAATTGATGATGCTGCGCTTCCAGTGGGCAGAAATCCTGGGCATCCCGGTGGACCTTCGGAAGCCGCACTTGGCGACTTGTCAGGTGCCAGCTGCATTGGTGGTGGATGCGAAGAGTGTCTATGATGCTGCAATGAAAGGAGAAACAGCCAGCTCAGCATACTCCATGAAAGAAAAGTATGCGGCGCTGGAACTGATGTCAGTGGCCGAGAACCTGAGGCTCCAAAACACGCCTCTACTTTGGGTGTCATCCGATGCCCAGTTGGCTGATGGATTAACCAAATCATCAGCACAAGAGCTGATCAAAACATTTCTACAGCAAGGCCAAACGTGGAATGTCAAATTCGATCCTCAGTTCATTGCCGCGAAGAAGAAGAGGAAAGAGGATCGCATGCAATCAGTGCCTGCGGATCACATGCAATCAATGCCTGTGGATCGCATGCATGCAGCGCCTGTGACCCCATCATCTAGTGAGTGGGCTCTTAGCGTTGTTCAAATGCTTCAGCGAACTCACGCACCTTTCGGCAACAGCCTTTTGGGCATGTGAGTGATTCAGCTGTCGCATGTCTTTTTCATATCATTTGCCTGCAGGTGATGAGTTTGCCATGAGTGCACATTCAAATCGCCTGTTGTTTTTCTGGCTTAAGGGACCCCTTTGGCCATAGCTGTTAGCTGAACCGGCTACTTGCTTTGCTGGCGCCATTGCAGGCGCGACCTAGCCTGAGACAACTTGGGCGTGGAAAACTTCGGCTGCTGTGAGACTTGGAACTTCAGTGGGTTGAAGCGCTGCCAGTTACACACTGTAACTTGGGCAGGTTGCCACATTGGTGTCCTTCCCCCATGGCTTGTATTGTGAACAAGAGTGGTATACCACCCCTTTGAACAGGCAAAAACATCCGATAATCAACAGGTAAATGGATGTAACTGATGCTTCCATTTTGATTTTGAGACCATCATAGACCATCTGAAGACATCATATTGGCATTATATTGGCCACACAGCCCATGTTTCCTGCAGGTTTGTACCGATCCATCATGTGCTGGCAGTTCACCATCATGTCGCTCCATATCGCACCGCTGGTCTCCATGAAGCAACTAGGAGACCGGGAGGTGAAACGGATACTGGCACCATGCTGGGTCAAAATTCATCAAAATCCCATGAAACGGGTGCTTCAATACTAAACATGACTCATGAAAAAAAAACATGTGGTTCACACCCAATGCTTGCGCTATCCCCTGGCGTCAAATGACTCGTCCCACCAGGACTTTCGTCAACGGCTGAGTTCCTTCTGTTTGCTGCTTTGGTCATTGCCAGTTGGACTGTGCGAAACTTCAACATGTCCATCTTTTCCGCGCCTTGGGCAAGGAATCAGATGGGATGAGGGGCACAAAGCTGATGATTTATGGATTGATATTTGATGGGGATGATGATTCTAATGATTCTAATGATTCTTTTTGTTATTCCTATTCCTATTATGTCCTAGTGTTAAATATTTATTATTGTCATCATCGTAATGCCAATTAATCATGTGATACCGGGTTCTTCCAAAAAAAACAGCCATCCCATGAAATACCGCACCACAGAGGTCATGTCCCCACCGTCCCCCTCTGTTGATGATGCTCGACACTTCAGATCACAACATTGAAGTTGGGCGGGGGTAAGCAAGGTATCTCTGTGGTTTCCGGTGGATGGCTGTTTTTTTTTAAGAACCCGGTATGACATTGTTAAGTGTTTAGTTGCAACATAATTACTTCAGGTCCCATTTCTTGGTTCTTGCCATCGTCCAGGTGGTGATGATGCAGCTGGAGATCGGTGCTTACCTTTGTTACTTAGCCGACTTAGCCATCAGGGCTGCCTGATTTTTGTATATCGAGAGCCATGGAACTGGGAACATCTTAAGAATCTTCAAAAAGAATAGACGCCAAAGACTTTAGTTCTAGGGTTGGCGTTGAATGTGGACCCATATGTTGTCATACCTTTCCTTGGGACTGGAGATCATTGACAGTGAATGCAACAAGCGAGTCCGTGGCACTTGGGATTCCCTGGGCTAGTTGCATCCACTGCCCTATTGGAATTCGTTTAAAATTGTTTTCTCCGAAAATGCTGTGCCCCATGCCTTCCACTGGTTTGTCATCAGTTACGATCCCATGGAAAGACTTGTGGAATCTCTTTAGATCAGATATTGAAAAATGAATTGGTTTTGTTATGTTGGAAACATATTGATCGGTAACCATGGATTTTCCCATGAAATATGGAAGATTCCTGTGAATCTTCCCCAATCCAATTGAACATGGGTTTGTTTGAAAGTGGGGTCCCCTAAATTCACAGGTTTATCAATACTTCCTAGCTGGTTGGTGGTTTTAAACATTGTTTATTTTCTCATGATACATGGGATAACCCTTCCCATTGACTTTCATATTTTGCAGAGGGGTAGGTATACCACCAACAAGATTAGTATTGCATTCAGTTACCATGGAATCTCTTTCCATCTGAAGGCGACATCGTGCCATGGCTCCCTGCCATTGCGCTCCTGCAGCTGGTCATTGCCTCTGTGGCGTGGGCGGGACACCTGGCACATGGAATGGCATATCAGTGGAAAAAAAGGCGTGGAACAGATGAAACCAACCAATTGAACGGTTGTTTTGTGGTTATTTCAGGTTGAGAAGCTAGCATTATGAATGCTGGGCTGGGAATGTTTCAAGATCTCACAGAAAATGTAGCGCGCGCAAGTCTCCTCCACCCTTCAAGCTGCTGAGGAATGATTTTGGCGAGTTGTTGCTTGGCACAGGAAGATCACGACAGCGAGATTGAGTTGGGCACCATTGGTTTACTGAAATTTATGCATAGCAGCTATATCAAGTATTGCCCTCTGGTTATTTAACATAGCCATGGAAAATGGCCCATTTATAGATGGTTTACCTATTAATAGCATGGTGATTTTCCATGGCTATGTTAGTCATAACCAGAGGGTAATATTTATTTATGTATTATATAATAATCAGTTCAGGCATGGTCGACCAGGATATCTGGTCGACCATACTTGGGATACCTTGGAGCGATGCTCCAAAGCCTTGACTCTGGCTCAAGGCTTTGACGACTTCAGTTTCGTTCCAATGGACCGACACTTGCACAAGGCCCCTTCGACATCTGGGCAACGTTCAGAACGGTTTTTGAACGTCGTCCCAGTGTTCAGAATGCTGCATAGAGTTCATATAATCTTTATCCCGGTTATATGATACTCTCTGGGAATAGAATGTGGCGGTGCCAAAATCGCAATTTGTATATCATTGATCTTATGTCCATCTTATTTCCCAAGGTCATTAGCATTTCTATTTCCCAAATGCCAGGGTGGAATACAGGCCATCAGTAATCAACCAGCCCCAATTCGTCGTCTACTGTTGGGTATACCCTACTTGGGATTTATTTCCAGTCAAATTAACCCAAAAGTATTGCTGACGCCCATTATACCCTGTTTGGTTAATTTAACACAAAACAAGAGAGTAAAATACTGTTGGGATATACCCTGATCTACTGTTGGGTATACCCTGTTTGGGATATTACACAAAATAAGAGACTAACATATCCACTTAGGATGTTGCCATTGATGGCCAGGGCTGGCGCCACTTTCGCAGATCGGCTGCAGCACAGCGGTGTTTTGCGCACGAGTGGCTCGACGAGTCGGCCACCGTGGGTGGCGAAAAAGGGGAGGTCTTCAGGCCTCGCTTCACTGTTCATCGTTTTCATCATCCATAGCCTAACCTCTGGTAAACTAACATAGCTATGGAAAATCACCATTTTTAATGGGAACATCCACTATTAATGGCCATTTTCAATAGCTTCGTTAAATTACCAGAGGGTAACCATGCCTAACCTCTCGTCAATAGTTTCCCAGCCTTTTTTTTGTGAATGTCATCACCAGTGTTGTTCATTGAATCCCCACGTTTGATCATGTTTTACATTTTTTTGTTCATCAAATCCACGTGTTAGTTGTTTCAAATTCCCATTCGATGGTATTATGATGGCCATTGTTGGTATCATGACGAATTGGTCACTTCATCAAATCCTAGATTTGATTGGATTTCTTGGTCCATGTTGGTCTTGTATATAAAAAAAATATATATATATATACTTGTACTGTAGGATTTTCGGGACCAATTCAATCATCACGAAGAAGGCTCCTTCCAACTGACTTTTATGGATTGGTTTAAGGGAAAAAAATAAACCAGAAAGCCCCATGATCTTCATGACAAAATTTATGGTTTCCGGTGAAGATTTTCCCTTAAACCAATCCATTCTGGTTGGTGGTTTGGAACATTTTTTATTTTCCATACTATATGGGATAATCCTTCCCATTAAGGTTTTGGCACGAGCTCCCCCCCGCAACGAAGCTTGTTAGGGTCGGTTGCCTTGCCATTAATCTTAGTGGGTATTCGGTGCCTCTTTACCCACGGGTCATCTTGACCTTAAGTGCCCACTGCCATTGGATTGGCTGCGCACTTCATCACCTTGGACCTGCATTGGATCATCGACTTTGTCTGTTCCTGTTGCTCTCCTTGGACATCGGAGTCCCAGCTCCGCAAAAAGCCTGGGTTTTTGCACGTGCTCTGCACTGTTTTGGGTGCATCACCTTCGTGGGCTTCTGCAAGTGTGCCATAACACTTGGGTTCATTGCGTGGACGCTGGACCTCAATTTTGGCCTCTGCAGGTGTGCCTTAACACCTGGTATTTCACAGGGGTGAGCTCCCTGACATTTCACTGACTGGCTCATAAGTGTACAATTTTTCACTGGAGTTTTCATTGGGGTGAGCTCCCTTTTTTCCATCCTTCTGGCTCAATTTTGTGAATGTGCTCAGTTTTGACCGTGATTGCGACCTTCATTATTTCATTCATTCTGGCTTGTGACCTCGTGGATTTTGCCCCCATTGAGCTGATTGATACAAGTTGCTGCAACGGCCACTGCATCACAGAGGAGGGCTCAGCGCAGAAAGCGTTCATTGGCACGGCTCAGTTGGTATCTACATCGAAAAGGGATCCAAACTTTGCCGCCCCAACGGATCAAACGCGTCAAGTCGCTGCTCCAACAACATCATTCACGAGACCCTACATTCATTGCACAGATTTCATCAGCAATGACCTCCTATGCCATGGAGCCTTGGAAGTGCTTGCCATGCAAGAGAATCTGCTCAGGAAAACACGAGTTCTGCGCGCAGTGTGGCCAATCCTGGAGATCGTGTCTCGACCCAGAGTTTGTGCCACCTCCACCCAGGACATCACAGAGGCAGGTTCAGTGGCATCAAAATCCTTGGGAAGGGCAAGACAGCTGGAATGCAGAACAGTGGATTCAATCCCCCAGAAGGAGTCAGTCTCCGAGAAGAAGATCCAATCGCCCTGCAGCCAAAAGCAAGGCAGGCAAGGGCAAAGGCAAGGGAAAGGCCTTGGAAGAGCAGCAGCATTATGGGCCTCAGCTCTCTCCTGCCACGCCGCTGTTGGAACCTCCCTGGTTAGCTGGCACGCTACCAACGGCATCCACCAGCTCCACTCCCATGGTGGTCAACTCCAACAGTGCCCCAGATACCAAGGAAGAGAAGGACAAGGACAGGCAAATGAGATCCCTGGTTGCCGCATTGAGACGGCGCAAGGACGAACTCCCAGAGGAGCTGCAATCCCTTGTCAAGGAGGTGACAGTTCGCAGTGGGCAAGAGGAAACGAAGATCCTCCACTCTGCGGTGTCCCAGCACGGGAGAGCGAAGAAGGAACTCCAAGAAGCACAAGCAGCTCGACTGCACATGCATGGCGCATGGAAGAACTTCCTTGCGCAGTCTGTGGGCCAATGGTCAAAATACACAGAGCAATTCATGCAACAGGAGCGCCAGATGCAAGAGCGCCTCAAGCTAGCTCAGGAGAACCTTCTCGCAGCGAAAGCAAATCTGGGAGCATGCAAAACAGCTGCAGGCTTGGAGTCCAAGGAGGAGTCAGCGCCGATGAGCGATGCCGAAGACGCCGAACCAAAGGAAGCGGAGACTGCAGCCGGGCAGAAGATTGCAGCCAGTTTCCAGGATCTAGCGTCGAGCCTCCAGACGCTTCACAAGCAGGCCGAGCAAGCTGTGCAGCAAGAGGTCGAGCAGGACCAAATGCGAAAGCGTCCGAGGACATCCATGCCGGAGCAGCCAGATGCCGCAAACGCAGAAGATGGTCCGCATCCTTCTTTTGGGGCGCCCGAGCGAATACCCTTGCAACTTGTATTGCTCATGGGCAGCCCAGTTCATGCGATCTTGAGGGGTCTTTCCATTTTGGCCTGCGGACAGAGAAATTGCCTGAAGTCCTTTTGCCTGTGAATTTTGAGAGTATTTTTAATCCTGCTCTCAAATGGAATCACTCAGTTTTGATCGAGCCCGATTTTGTAGATGAATGGATGGCCGCAGACATTGCCTTCCATTTGGCGCATGAAATTGCGTCCAATCCGACATGTTCCCTGCAAGCCAGTGCACCCGATGTCGCCATTGCCGATGTTCCCCAGGGTAGGACCCCACAATCTGTACAGTATTTCTCAAAGGTGGATCTGTACAAAGATTTTGCAGGTTCTTTCTCACAACATGCACTCGCGCCTAACCATGTCCGCATTGACTCCAGGGATAATGCAGGTCAGGTTCAGGTTCATTTTGCGCGGCATGGACCACAGAGCGTGTTGATGCAGCACCCAGACACACCCGTTCCGTACCGCTGCGAAGACAGTGGTCCGTGTCTGAAACCGGGAGCTGAACATGTGACCCACAAGCCTCATGCAGTTTTGAGCAATCGCCCCATGCAGTTCAGGGATAGTGCATGCTCGATTCAACATGGCATCGCTTCATTGAATGATCCATTACTGAGTTCGAAGCCAAATATCCCCCAAGAAATTAGACATGATGCAAAAGACTGCATTGTTGCCTCCCATGTGTCATTTGACCAGGTATGTCAGTCCAGTATGAGTTCGTTGTTTGACCATCTCGAATCACATACAGATGCGCAGCCTGCAACTCCGCCTAGGGTAGACCAGATCCCATCTCGCCATGCAGTCAAGTTTTGTCCTGAGGTCGACTTATATATTGGATGTGAGGATCAATGGAAGTTTCACCATATCCGAATCCTGGAGGACTCGTTGGTGATGCAGAGCAAGCCATGGTCCCTAGCTCCTTCCGAAAATGTGTCCCCTGACTGTCGCCTGAGTTGTGCAATTACATCAACCAGAAATACTACGCAGGTCCATGACAGCCGTTTGTATTCTGGAGTGTTCTCACAGGTCGAGTCTTCCAGGTCGCAGCTCACCGGCCAAAGCATTGGCACCGACGTTCCTCAAAGGCAGGTCGTTTCCTCTCAGAGTCAACCGACACAGAAACACAGTGAAAGTTTCTTGGGGGAGTGCATTCAGGCAGGGCTTCCAACCGAACTTGTCACGCAATGCCGCCTTGAACATGAAAGTCCCATTGGATGGTTGCCCCCCAATGATGAACAGGATGAAGATGAAAATCCCAATGATCAAAATCCCCCAAATTTTGATGAAGAACCTGCTCTTGTTCGGCATCTTCGAAGCAAGTTTTCCCAACTCGGTTTTGCCAATTTTGACGGTGATTTTGATGTACCGATCAGAACTTGGTATTTGGACCATGTGAACGTGCGACGCTGGACTGCCCCTCGAATCCTGCAGTTGGTTGGTCCCCCGCACACGTGGGAGCAGCAATTCATGTCATTATGGGTAGATCAGCTTGACCCCAATGATTGGTTTGATTTGTCAATTGTCGCACCAGACCCACCCAGGGTGGCCAGGCACAGTTTTGTCGTAATTGATGCCATTATCACCCAGTCACTGCACATGGATCGATATCCCGGCCTCGTGACGGTCATGCCACAGCAGATTGATAGTTTCGATCTTTTCTCTGTTGCATATTCCTTTGCCGATTTCATCAGTGGTTTTGATGTTGTGCTTGCGGTTGATGCGGTTAGTTTGTGTCGATACCACCCTTGCACGATCACATTTGAATGGGACGAAATCCCGCATTCCCTGAGACCACATCATGTAATGCGGCCTGGTGATGGGTTCCAAGTCCTGGTCCGACAGGGACCGCTCCAATTGGTAGAGCAGGTGAGGCACCACTCTGAGGCCGCATCTTCAAGCCAAGGGACGCATGCCCCGCCAACTGTAGATGCCTCAAGCAACTTAACATTCAGCACGCCTGAACATCCGTTGTTTGACGACCCGATGCATCGTAGGTTTACCACCCCACTGCACCTTTTCCAGTTGGATGCACACGAGATCATTGTTGACCTCGTCAACGCACAACTTGCACACCCATCACATGACATTGCTGACGCCGCAGACGTCCCATTTGAATGCCTGGAAGCAGTGCATATGTTGCTGGCAAGACCCCTCGATTTCCCAGAGTTGGCTATCCCTGCTATCTTGCAAAGAACCGGTGATGTGCCGCTCCATTCCACAGACAGATTGATCCTAATCGACACTGTCTACCATCACCATTCGTCAGGTTCACATGCCCAAGGCCGGCCTACTGTGGTTCGCACTGTGCATCGCCTGCCGCATCAGGTCATTAGGCCTCAGATTTTGACGGCAGCTGCTGTTTACCAATACTGTCAGTTTTTGCAAGAAAACTGTGAGGTGTTCCTTGACGCTCGCAGGTGGCCATCAACTGGACTTGAACCACGGCCGTTGAGGCATGGTTCCTATGCAAGGATTGAGGTGCCGCCTCCTGCTGGATATGATGTGGATACTTTCACCGCTGCAGCCACCGTGCAAGATGATGCCGACAGAAGCACTTTCATGGACTTTCTTCAGACAGAACTCGGAGAAGACGATGCCATGTTCTTGGCCCAGGTCACTGCAGGTCGGGTGTTCAATCGTCAGCACCTTTGCAAAGTCAGGTCCATCATGCAGTCCCAGTGTTCTGACCCACTACCGGAGGTTGTTGATGATCACCGAACTAGACCGTTGCAGTCCCGAGAATCTGCAGCACTTCATGTTGAAAAAATGGATACGCAAGATGTGTGCAACGCTGAAACATCACATGGAAATGACCCAGCCCGCTCGAGACAGCCGTCAATGTCCCATCATGCCGCTGAGCTCGCACATTGTCCAAGCAAGTCATTTCAGGTCGATCTTGCAATGAAGGAATGCTCCAGTGTGAACAAGCAGATGTCTTTGCATCGGTTTTTCCCTAAAAAGAAGTGCAGTGCAGCAGCACCCCAGCACATGCCGATTCATTCCGTCCGCAGTTGTGAAACCCATCAACAACCGCCACCGACTTTCGAACAAGCAGTACCGAACCCAGCCCCAAATGCTCCACAGCAGCGTCCCCGCCCTATCTGGCAAATTGAGCTTGAATCGTTGTTTGATGAGCTGGCCAGGGTACGCTTTGCTGAAGTTGGACCCACGTTGACCGTCAGTGTGTGGTATATCCACCATGTTCGTGTTCCCATTTGCCATGCCCCTCGGTTGGTTGAGTTGGATGACATCCGTGAGCTCTGGTATGCAGACTTGTGCAACGCATGGTGGGACCATATCTTGCGTCAAGAACCCATCAAGGTGCTCATTGTCCGACCACCTCCGGACAACCAGTTGCATCCTCGTGCGCAGACTCACATCATCCTAGAGCAAAGTTTTTCCAGGGACAAAGTTGCTACGGTTTTCACTGCCATTTTCCTGGCCAACTACCGTAATGGCGTTTTCCAGAAAGCTGAATCCGTGGATGCCAGAATTTGCACTCAGTATATGATTGACAAGCACGACCTCAATCATTTTTGTGACCTGCGAACGTGCAACATGTTTTCTGGTATCATGAGGTTTCACCAGCATGTTCCAGAAGAAATTTTCTCCGGTATCAGCACCACTCTGGTCGTAGGCCCTCCCAGTCAGGCAGGTTCCAGCACTGATGGCCTCTTGAGGACGCCAGAGCACGTCAATGACCATGAGGCCCATGACGCCAGTAGTCTCATGCAACGTAGCCGAAGATGGCAGAGGGGAAGGCCTTCAGCTGCCACCAACATGCCACCTGTCAGGCATCCGTCGCTGCAGGTTGATGATGCAAGAGAGTTTCGCACAACTCTCCAATGGACCATGCAACAGTCCTTGAATACGTGTGCAGACCCAGACACAAAGCCTCTGCGCATCCAGAGCTGGTTTTTGGACTCTTTTCGAGTTGCTAGGTCTGAAACCCCCCGCACAGTCCTTTTGCGACCAATGCCACACACCTGGGTTAGTGATATCCTGGCCCGATGGCAAGACACGATCGACCCGCAAAAAATGGTCCACCTGCATGTGGTTCAACCAAACCCGACAGCCAGCACAGATGAAATTGCAGCGCATGTTTTGATTGTTCAAACCCCCAACGATCTTTGGAGGGCTGCTCTTTTGTCTGTGGTGCACTTCAACACTGCTCCGTGGAATCCTTCACATATTGCACTAATGTTGGATAAAGAAACCACTGTAGACCAGATTGCTTTTATTGCTCATGTCTCCCATCCTGCCAATCCTTTGCGGGACCATCAACAGGTTGAGGTCAGACATGCTTCTATTGTCCTGGAAAATCGTGCACCTTTCCACGTCAGGGACGGATATCACTTTGATGTCATTGTGACAGATGTTGCAGATGCTTGGAGAGACGACCTTGCCCTGATACAATTGTCATTTGCATCTATCCAGTCAAGCATGCGCAAATTGCATCATCGTATTTCGGGAGGGTATCGCAAGTGCGTTGTTGAGGGCGCCCCTGTGCCTGACCCGCCCTTGGTTGCCATGTCAGTCACACAAACCCCCACCAGGACACCAGTGACGAGTCCATGGGATAGCCTCCCTTTCCATGGATACTTGCAAGCCTTGTGGCAGCCCTTGTCACTCCTGTCACCTGACCGTTTGAGCCCAACAGTCAGCATCATTACCTGGTATTTGGATCATGTTCGATACCCGCAGTGTTTTGAGGCCCGTGAGGCTCGGCTCTCTGGCGACCCAACCGGATGGCTCAGACAAATGCGACGACTGTGGTTTGACGTGATCGCCCCCCTTGAACCTTTGCATTTTCATATTGTGCAACCCAGACCGCCCAATGCTGACGCAGACGTCGCTGCGCATGTGATCCTCGTGCAGCAGCCCATTGACGGGTTTAGATCGGTCCTGGTGTCGGTGTTTGACTCAGCTTTTCTTGGTGCCCAGATCGACCGTTTTGCATCCATCGCTCCCAATCCGCTTGCTTTCTCTACATTGGTAGGTTTAGCTTACAGGGACATTGACTGCCTTGACCCAGTCAACACATGTGATGCGTGGATCGGTCGTGAGGAACTGCATCCGACTGAATCCCGGCCCATTATTGATGGACACTCGGTTGTGGTTGCGGTCCACCGTCCTGTCCCAGTCGGCCCAGTCCAAGAGGACCCTTGGAATGCTGCAGCCCCCCAACCGGAGATTCATGATGCCTCATCAATGCATGCCTTCAAGTCGCAACAGGACAAGCAATGCCCCGCACTGCTGCCACTTGCTCATCGGGTACCTATATGCCTCGATGCTTGCCTGTTGCCGCATGCTGACACTAAGATACCTTTTAGTGATCAAGTCTCCACATTGTTGTGGTCAGTCCGCCCTGCATGGAAGGAGTCTATTGCAGCTTCATTGGCCAACATTGTCCATCCTGTCCCCGTCGGCGTCGTGATTCCAGCCACTACATGTTGTGCCATCAATGCTAGTATGCTTGACCCATTTGACCCCCACGCTGAACATGTCTTCGAACTGTACATCGATGGTGCCACAGGCCCGGCTCATGCAGGGTGGGCTGTTGCCATTGTGGCCAAGATGGGACATGACCCTGATGCATGCAGACGACTGGTAGGTGTGACCGGTGGTACCGTTGCTCTTGACCCAAAACACCCGCAATGGGTCGGGGCCACCAAGCCAGACAACATTGCAGCTGAGTTCACTGCCCTCTTAGCTGCTCAAGCTCTAGTTCTGCAGCACGAGAACCAGACAAATTTCTGCATACGGCCTGATTTGAGTCTGAGTAGATCGTTGTCGCAGCAGATCCACACCACGTCAGCACACCCAGTGTTGGCCCAGATGTGCACTCTTGCTGCCATGTGGAATGCTTCGCAAACTTCTTTTGAAGAAGTTCGAGGTCACACGATGAACCCGTGGAATGACCTCGCAGACGCCATTGCTAAGTTTTGCACTTACCCTGAGCAGTCAGAGAGCTTCCAATTCCAGTTCGCTGATCTCCACGACCTTTCCTTGGAATCGCATGATATGGCATGGGAATGGACTAAACAGGAAGCTGAATCCTTCCAGGCATGTCTGCCGCCCAGGTACGAACACACTGTCGTCCAGTTCCCAGCATTTGACCAGCCAAGCTTCCGTTGCACCACGTTGCCGAATGAAGAGCCTGTGCCTGTAGCTCTTAGCCTCAACATTGCCTCCATCAACGTCCTTGCTTTGGAGCATACTGATCAGCATCATGAAGTTGGGCGCAGACAGGGTAGTCGCACGGCTCGAATTGATGCACAGTTTCATGCCGCCGGCTTCCAGGTGCTCGGCATACAAGAGGCTAGAACCGCATCCGGCAGGTTTCAGAGTGAAAATTATCACATTTTCGCCTCTGGTGGGGCGGGTCCAGTAGCCGCCCAACTGGGATGCGAACTCTGGCTGCATAAATCCCTGCCGTTTTCCAAAAAACCTGATGGCAAGATTGTGAAGCTCACAGACGGTTGCCTGGTCGTGCAAGTTGCAGACCCCCGCCGCCTTGTTGTCAGGATCGACTTTGGGCAATGTTCCTTCATGTTTGCAGTGCTGCATGCGCCATGTCTCCAAAAATCCCAGGGTGATGGGCGTCTCCCCATTGACAAAGTCCAGCAATGGTGGACTGAGACAACCGACCTGTTGCTTGCTCTTGAGCCCACGACCTTTTTTTGGGGATGTGTGGATGCAAACGCTGGATTGGGCTCGCATGAATCCCCTTTTTTTGGAATACATGGTGCTGATCGGATTGGGCCACAGACCGAATGCTTTGAAGCCTTCCTGCAACAGCTTGAGCTATTTGTCCCATCCACATTTCAGCACCTGCATCCGGGACCGACAGCCACATGGTCTCATTCTAGTGGAGCCAAGTACCGCATTGATTATGTCCTTGCCAACCGTGCCGCTGTCCAGATCACCCAAAGATCCTACACATTTCAGGATTATGATGGCTCATTCACGCACGATGACCACATCCCAGTGGCCGTCAGTGCCAGAGGTTGGACACCCCTTGAATGCCCTCCAGCCCGCATTGCATGGGACGAAAGCGCATTGCTGAATCAGAGCAGATGTCTGCAATTTCAGACTGCCTTGGCTACCCTTCCCTTGCCAACCTGGAATGTGCACCCAAATGATCATTGCAAGGTATATGAAGCGCAATTGCTGGCACTCGCCCGCCAATTCTTCGAAAAGAAGAAAGCCACCCGGCGACGCCCTCAATTGTCTGCAGATACATTGCAGGCCATTGCAATGAAAAGGCACGTGCTCGACTGTGGCAGAGCCATGAACCTGATGCATGATGCTGATTTCAAGATCGAATTGAAATGCCTCGAACTCCAGGTGCGCAAAATGGTCCGAGCAGACCTCACAGTCGTCTTCGACCAGCTGTTGGTCCAGATGCAAGAAGCCGGCCAGCTTGGGGATTCGAAGGCCATGTACGCAGCCATCACCAGAATTGGGGGCAAGCGGCACAAAAGGGCCACACCAAACCGCCCTATCCCCATACTCAAGAAGCCTGACGGCACTTATGCCCAAAGCTTCTCTGAACAGCAACAGATTTGGATGGACCAATTCTCCGCCATTGATGCAGGTATCCTGGTGTGCCCCGAACTTGTGCAGGAAATCACCACGAACGACCCCATGCCAGTTGACACCCAGCAGACCAACTGCTTTCCAACAGCCTGGCAGATCCAGTCTGCAGTTGCCAAGCTCAAACGGGGCAAGACGCCGGGACCAAATCAGCTGACGCCATCTGTGCTGAAAGCAGCGGGACCAGTCTTTGCGAAGCAATTTGTGGTGCTAGCAGCTAAGGCCGCCAGCCAGGCGTCCGAGCCGTTCGATTGGCGAGGGGGCCGCCTTGCCCCTCTCCATACGGGCAAGGGCCCAGCAAATGACCCTCAATCCTACAGATCAATCTTTATCTCCAATTATACAGGAAAGCTCTACCACAGAGTCATTCGAACCCAGTTGGAAGCCATTTGGGAGGCCAAGATCAATGCCCTGCAACTTGGCAGTAGGAAAGGTCTTGGCACCGACCTCACTCATCATCTGTTGGAGGCACACCAGGCCGCTTGTTATGCGTGCAAAGCCCCAACTGCCATTGTCTTTTTTGACATGAGGTCTGCCTTTTACTCGGTTCTGCGGCAGTCCCTGGGCCAGTTGCCCCAGGACCCAACCGCCCTCATACATGCGCTCAAGCGGTTGGGGGTTGCCTCCAGTGAAATTGAACAATGGATTGCAGCCACCAGCAACGACAATGCCACCGAGGGAGCACCGCCCCACCTGCAGCATCTGGTGCGGGACACCATGAGCCATACCTTTTTTCAGGTCACCCATCTGCCGCAGCTCTGTTGTACCACCAGAGGTACGAGGCCAGGAGATCCCTTAGGAGACCTGCTTTTCAACATGATCATGAGATTGATTATGGAAGACTGCAAAGCATGGATGCTCCAACACACCCAGTCCCATTGGCTGGGGACGCCTGCACATACAGAGTCCTTTGCTAACGCTCCCGACATGCCCGCATCCGCCTTCATGGACCTGGCCTATGTCGATGATGCTGCCTTGGCCCTGCATGCTCCTACCATTGGAGAACTGGTGGCCTTGATTCAGCACGCCGCCATGGCAATGCATCAGGCTACCCAGAAGCGAGGGATGCTTCTCAACTTCGACAAAGGCAAGACCGAGGTGCTGTGGCACATATTGCAGGCAAAGGATCCACACCAGTCAAGCTTCAAGTCGCCCAGCAAGGCGGTTTCTTGTGCTGGAAAGGCAATGACCGTGACTTTCGTTTGAGTGTTACGCAGTCCTACAAACATCTGGGCACATGGATTCAAGCTCCACCTAGATGCTCCAGAGATGTATACACCCGGGCTTCCCTTGCCAAGTCGGCCTGGGGATCACTGGCCAAACCCTTGTACAGCAAGCAGTATGTCTCCCTTGAGACCAAAGGCAAGGCCTTCCAGGCCATGTCCATGTCCCGCCTCCTTTACAATGTCCACACATGGTGCTCAGCACATGACGCTGACTGGCAGAAATGGCAAAATCACATGCGAAAACCTTTGGGACTCATGGTCAAGCATTTGCTTTTGGGCACTGCCCCAACCCATGTTGACACCGTTGACCTGTTCGGCATCGCCGAAATCATGGCTCCCTGTGACCAAATGCACTTAGCACGACTGCGATACATCAAACGCCTTTTGCAATATTGCCCAGCCGCACTGTGGACCTGCCTTTTCTCTGCCAAAGACTCCCAACACTCTTGGATTAGGGCGTGTTCCCAGTCCCTGGCATGGTTCAGGCAGTTCTATCCCCGCCCGTTTGGGCCTGAGGACAGTGATTCCCTTTTTCATTGGATCCCATTTGTTGCCATGGATATGAAATGGAAAGGGAGGCTGCGTGCTGCAGCCAAAGCATGCAAACGTCACCGCAGAGCAGAGGCAGAACACCATTTATGGCAGAAGAAGTTTGACCGTGCTTTTGTCGAAGGGGGCGGAGTGCTGCCTGTGACGCAGGTCACCCAGGCCGAGACTTGGGCTTGTGACTCTTGCACCCGAACGTTTGCCAGTAGGAAAGCCTTGGCGACCCATGCAGGGCGGGTACATGGATACCGCCGTGTGATGAAGTTCTATGCAGTTGATGACGTGTGCAATGCATGCTGCAAGATTTACCACTCCAGGCAACGCCTGATCGAGCATTTGAAGTTCGTCCCTACGTGCCTGGAGGTGCTGCAGGCGTGTTTCCCGCCTCTGGAAGACGACAAGGTTCAAGAGCTGGACCAGCTCGACAATGCACATACAGTCGCCATGAGGCAACAGGGCCGGTGGGCCACGAAAGCGCTGACACCAGTCTTGCGCACCTTTGGACCTCACCTGCCGCCGGCACAAACCCCTGAAGCAACACTCATGCAGCAGCGATGGGCTGCCAGGCAGCCGCAGAGGGGAAATGCTTTCACCTTCCTCCAAGGCCGCAGAACTGATGCCCCGGCAGGCGATCCAACAGTGATTTTGTTTGACGCAGACCTTCCGGCCTTCGTTTTGCAGTCTCCCGCTGGCCCCAATAAAGGCCATGGGCAGTATGCAGCACAGGGACTGGCCAAGGAGCATGCTCGATTGCACATTAAGACAATGGTGTTTGTGCATGTCTTCTCCGGTTTTCGCAGGCAATCTGATTTGCACCAGATCCTCGAGCACCAGACATGGGGGTCCCTTCATTTCTTTGTCATATCGATCGATATGTGCCTGCAAAAGATTGAAGGCAACCTGGCCTCATCAAAAGCTTTCCAGTTTTGGATGGCGCAGATTGCCTCCGGCCAGATCTGCGGCATGGGCGGCGGCCCACCGTGTGAAACATACACGGCCGCCCGTTTGCTGGAGGGAGGACCACCACCGCTGAGGTCTGGAACCTGGCCTTTAGGCTTCCCCAATCTGAAGCCAAGGCAATGGCAACAATGCCTTATTGGGTCCAGGCTCATCCGCTTTCTGCTGGAAGCTCTGCTGGGACTTGCCAAGTCCGGGGGCGCGGGTTTTTGGAACACCCCCAGTTCCCACTGTGGGCGGCCAAGAAAGACCCTGCAAGTGTCTGGTGCAGCCGTGAAGTGCGCCTCCTGCGCACCCTTGAATGCGTTGGGGTGACATCCTTCGATCAGTGTACGATGGGTAGCGTGGCTACCAAACCCACCACCATCCTACACCTACGGCTGCCGCGATTCAGACAGATTGCGCTGACTGGAGGGCAGGGCGGCAGATGCCCCCACGGAGCTGGCGCCCACGAGCGAATGGCAGGCAGAGACGCAGAGGGAGAGTTCAAAACCGCTCGAGCCAAGATATATCCCGAAGGCCTAAACCGGGCCCTGGCCACTGCCATTAATTCATTCGTCTGCAGCACCTTTGAGGGCGTCGACACGACACCCGTGCTGCCAGAGGAATTTGCCAATTTTGTCGTGGAAGACTTTGTCCCGGTAGCGTTTGTTCAGCCAGACTACCATGGATGAAGCACGACTTGGCAGTAGCGTTTCACTTTTGCATCGCAAAGACCGAGCACTATTTCGTGCAGCAATCCGAAAGTGAAAGTAATCCTTCCCATTGACTTTCATATTTTTCAGAGGGGTAGGTATTTCACCAACCAGTTGATGGTTAAAATTCCCATCATGGTTAACCATCACCACCATTATTAACCAATCGATTGGAATCAGGTTCTCCAGCCACTGTGTGGCGCAACTGGTCTTCGCCGACCTCCTTTGCCGGCATCCGGCGATGGACGGCCACGGGGCCATCTATGGAGCCCTGGTGATCCAGGTTGGGACTGACAGCGACCAGTTGAAGATGTTGAGGTGAAATCCTTGAAGAGGAACTTGTTTTTTTCATGGTAAAAACTGTGGAAACCCGAGCAATTTCCAACGGGAATTCCCTAATTTCTAATGGGAATAATTCTGCAATTCACTGCAACTCTAAATTTGTAAGGTTTATGCTTGCTGAATCTTAGCAATGTGAATTTATCAAAGTTCAATGAGACAAAGCTGCCAATTTATCGTATAGATTTTACACCAATGACAGGAGAAGAACTGGGGTAAAATTTGCTGGAGATTTCAAAATTCTGATGTTCAGTGCACAACGATGGAATGATGACATGATGACTTCAATTAACTTTAACTCTCCTATTTCTGGGTCCCACGTGGCCCCACTGGAACAAACCGGAACAGGTGGAGCAAATGGATCCATCGACATCATGCAGTAGCTATTGACTGAGTTTCCCTCCGTTACGAGATGTTAGGGGCCTTTAGGGGTAAAATATAATGCCTGAATGGTTATCATGGCCATACTGTACTACTGTTCCTGATACTGAGTACTTCCCTCTGTGCTTGCACGTTGAAAAACAACGTGTTTCGATTGCATCAATTCGCATCAGGGGTCTTGACCCTTCTGTGTGCCTGCATGCATGGCAGATTTCTTTTGGACCTCCACCTAAGGCTTTAAGGCCACATCTCTTACTTGTGTTTCCTACTACCATCGTTAGCACATATTGCATTGCAACGACAATCTGCTCAACATGTTAAAGACTCCGCGGAAAAACTATGGATATGTAATGTATATATAATTCGTTTCTGCACAACGATTACAGTGCTGATGTTTTTCTGTTCAGGGGTTCACTTCGCCAGAGGCCTTCTACGCCTTGATGGTATTGACAGCAGCAGTGCTGATCTCACCACATGCTCTTCCATACAATCTGGGAACGGTGCCGAGACCGCTTCGCTTTCCTGCCCCTTGGCGATATCCGATAAGACCCAAACAGAAGATGTGGTGCTGATTTCTCACAGAACCCCAACCGTTAAGACTGTGCCCCAGAAGATCCCAGAAGTACATCTCTATGTCTCCATGACAATCTTTGGTCATCTTTGATCATCTATCTATCATCACGATCCCGATGCCATTTGATTTGCACATGTGATTCATCCACCATCAACTGGTTGGTGGTGTGGAATATGTTTTATTTGTCCATCTATTGGGAATAGTCACCCCAACTGACTTTCACTCCATCATTTTTCAGAGGGGTAGGTCAACCACCAACCAGATAATTAACCAGATAATTAACCAGATAATTAACCATCATTAACCATCAGTAATCACCATTAATCACTATTAATCACCATTAATCACCATCAGTGACATGGTGACTTTTTTCGCCTTCGAGCGCTCTCGCCAGGTGAACTTGCCCCCGAGCCTCCACGGAGACGGTGCCACTGACCGCTTCCTGGCGGTTTCCGCATAGAAAGAAATGGTCGACCCCAGGATTTTGGCCATGGCATTTGGAGATCAAAAGCCTGGTAAACTGCAGTTCACCCCAAAACTAGCTGGCTAATATTAGCTACAGGAATTAATTCATGTTAATTCATGTTAATTCTAGATGTTCATCCCCCCAAAATAGGATATCGTTTTTGTTTTGACCCGTCCTCCACACAAGGGCTCCAATCTGCAAATTGGATATGATGGATCACTCCAATGTGACCAATATGATGTAGCCTTTTGATGCCGTGTATATGTCTTAGACTGCCTACTCAAGCCATCTGTGGTCAACGTACACCGGGCTTTTGGAGCAAAGGTATTGCACCTGAGAGGTTTCCATGGTGGGCACAAGTGCCCAAGGAGCGCCCGTTGCTGTGGCTGTTGCTATTGGTGTGGCTGCTGATTGTTTATGTTTTATATTTTATCATTGTTGATGAGTGTTGGCTTTGATTCATCATTATCATTATTGTTTTTGTTTCATTCTCGTGTAGAGTTGGAAACACGATACAACGACCAGCATGATTCCAGACCGAAGCAATTGATGCATTTATTGAGCTAAACCCCAGGCCTGCAGATGAGTATCGGGATCCGCATGTAGGCCGCCGGCTACTGGTAAACGCTTGTGGTGGTCCACTATTACAACAATAAACCACAATGAACCTAAGTCAAGAGTTATCCATGTACAACAGTAAACCATAATGTTGCGTCCTGATTAGTGTGTGGCCCCCCCCCCCAAAACTATTTCTGGACTCTCTTTAAAGTAGAAAGTCAAAAATTTTCTTCCCAAAAGAAAAACATATCCTCAATTAAGTAAGGATTTCAATTGGCTACAATTGAAATCTAATTACTATTGTTTTTTTTGCCGATGAAGTTGTGGTATTTGTAGTACTTGTAGTACTTCTAGTACTTGTAGTACTTGTAGTACATGTAGTATTTGTAGTACTTGTAGTACTTGTAGTACTTGTAGTACTTGTAGGACTTGTAGTACATGTAGTACTTGTAGTACTTGTAGTACTTGTAGTACTTGTAGTACTTGTAGTACTTGTAGGACTTGTAGTACTTGTAGGACTTGTAGTACTTGTAGTACTTGTAGTACTTGTAGTACTTGTAGTACTTGTAGTACATGTAGTACTTGTAGTACTTGTAGTACTTGTAGTACATGTAGTACTTGTAGTACATGTAGTACTTGTAGTACTTGTAGTACATGTAGTACTTGTAGTACTTGTACTTGTAGTACTTGTAGTACTTGTAGTACTTGTAGTACTTATAGTACTTGTAGTACTTGTAGTACTTGTAGTACATGTAGTACAGTGTAGTACTTGTAATTAGTACTTGTAATTAGTACTTGTAATTACTTGTACATTCTTTAATAAGGGTTTAATAAGGGATTGGTTCTTTTGGGAAAGGCTTGGGGTTTGAATTTGGCAATTTTGGAAATGGCTTGCTTCCCTTCTGGGCTTCCAGGGGCTGCTCTGGCACAGCTTGCTGCAATAGTGAACCCAGCAAACAAACCTACTAAAGTGAAATGGGGCCTCTACTGGTCCAGGGCCTTGTAAAATTGTGGAAAAGTTGTTCTTTAATTAGGGTTTAATAAGGGATTGGTTCTTTTGGGAAAGGCTTGCAGTTTGAATTTGGCAATTTTGGAAATGGCTTGCTTCCCTTCTGGGCTTCCAGGGGCTGCTCTGGCACAGCTTGCTGCAATAGTGAACCCAGCAAACAAACCTACTAAAGTGAAATGGGGCCTCTACTGGTCCACGGCCTTGGAAAATTGTGGAAAAGCTGTTCTTTAATAAGGGTTTAATACGGGATTGGTTCTTTTGGGAAAGGCTTGCAGTTTGAATTTGGCAATTTTGGAAATGGCTTGCTTCCCTTCTGCAGGGGCTGCTCTGGCACAGCTTGCTGCAATAGTGAACCCAGCAAACAAACCTACTAAAGTGAAATGGGGGCTCTACTGGTCCAGGGCCTTGGAAAATTGTGGGAAAGCTGTTCTTTAATAAGGGTTTAATAAGGGATTGGCTCCTTTGGGAAAGGCTTGGGGTTTGAATTTGGCAATTGCCTTTGGAAAAGGCTTGCTTCTCTTCTGGGCTTCCAGGGGCTGCTCTGGCACAGCTTGCTGCAATAGTGAACCCAGCAAACAAACCTACTAAAGTGAAATGGAGCCTCTCCTGGCCCAGGGCCTTGGAAAATTGTGGAAAAGCTGTTCTTTAATAAGGGTTTAATAAGGGATTTGTTCTTTTGGGAAAGGCTTGCAGTTTGAATTTGGCAATTTTGGAAATGGCTTGCTTCCCTTCTGGGCTTCCAGGGGCTGCTCTGGCACAGCTTGCTGCAATAGTGAGCCCAGCAAACAAACCTACTAAAGTGAAATGGAGCCTCTCCTGGCCCAGGGCCTTGGAAAATTGTGGAAAAGCTGTTCTTTAATAAGGGTTTAATAAGGGATTGGTTCTTTTGGGAAAGGCTTGGGGTTTGAATTTGGCAATTTTGGAAATGGCTTGCTTCCCTTCTGGGCTTCCAGGGGCTGCTCTGGCACAGCTTGCTGCAATAGTGAACCCAGCAAACAAACCTACTAAAGTGAAATGGGGCCTCTACTGGTCCAGGGTCTTGGAAAATTGTGGGAAAGCTGTTCTTTAATAAGGGTTTAATAAGGAATTGGTTCTTTTGGGAAAGGCTTGCAGTTTGAATTTGGCAATTTTGGAAATGGCTTGCTTCCCTTCTTCAGGGGCTGCTCTGGCACAGCTTGCTCCAATAGTGAACCCAGCAAACAAACCTACTAAAGTGAAATGGGGCCTCTACTGGTCCAGGGCCTTGGAAAATTGTGGGAAAGCTGTTCTTTAATAAGGGTTTAATAAGGGATTGGTTCTTCTGGGAAAGGCTTGCAGTTTGAATTTGGCAATTTTGGAAATGGCTTGCTTCCCTTCTTCAGGGGCTGCTCTGGCACAGCTTGCTGCAATAGTGAACCCAGCAAACAAACCTACTAAAGTGAAATGGAGCCTCTCCTGGTCCAGGGCCTTGGAAAATTGTGGAAAAGCTGTTCTTTAATAAGGGTTTAATAAGGGGTTGGTTCTTTTGGGAAAGGCTTGGAGTTTGAATTTGGCAATTGCCTTTGGAAAAGGCTTGCTTCCCTTCTGGGCTTCCAGGGGCTGCTCTGGCACAGCTTGCTGCAATAGTGAACCCAGCAAACAAACCTACTAAAGTGAAATGGAGCCTCTCCTGGTCCAGGTCCTTGGAAAATTGTGGAAAAGCTGTTGTTTAATAAGGGATTGGCTCCTTTGGGAAAGGCTTGGAGTTTGAATTTGGCAATTGCCTTTGGAAAAGGCTTGCTTCTCTTCTGGGCTTCCAGGGGCTGCTCTGGCACAGCTTGCTGCAATAGTGAACCCAGCAAACAAACCTACTCAGATAGAGATGCATTTACAGGCTCAGATAGGGAGATGAGCAAAAAATTGACTGAGCTACAGCGTTTTTGAGAAAAATGCCTCTCAGCAATTACAGTATTTTTTGCAAAAAAAAGGGCTCTCCCAATTTTGTTTTGCCACAAAAGCGAACCCTCCAAACAATACATGAGTTTCAGAATAATTTGGAAAAATTTGCCACAATAGCGACCCTAGGTACTAATCAGGACTCAACATTATCACATTCGAAACCATAATAAACCATAATTAGATAAACCATAATGAATGTGATGTTTTATCAAATTCATCGACCACTAAAACCATGAAGGGGAGCTTGACCAGCCGGCGCCAGCAGGAGAGCCGGAACAAGAATGACTAGAGCTCCTCTCGACGCGCGGAAGCGGTGTATCTCAGCAGGATGACGAAGCCAGTTTTCAACGTTCAACACTTTGGGGAAGTCAAGAAATCTAGAGACTTATGGTCCCATGTGGTCACCTAAAAATCATGTTTTCATGGCCATGAAACCGTTTTTTTTCCCTGATGAAAAGGAGCAGATAGAGAGTCAAACCCAAGACAAACCACTGGAGATGCTTACCGCTTCAGGTTCAAGTGCTGCACCAGCTGAGCCACATCGATTCTGACTGCAGAGGGAGTTGGCTGCCGATGGCCTGATGACGACCTTTTGTCGCTGTGTGCGACCGAAGGAAAAGTGCGGCAGATCGCTGAGTTGGCGAAGTGTTGACGTTATGAGCTGTAAACAGCAGAATCACATATATATAATTATATATATTATATAATATTATATATAATATGTACTGTATATATTAATCTATATATACCCTAGGAACACAAACCCGCAAAAAACGTGGGGTCAGTGGAAAAACCCGAGGTTTCTGGCAGAAAGCCGAGGTTTTCCAAACCAGTACTAAAATACGGGGTTATAATATATATATATATATATAATATATATATATACATATTCCATGTCATTTATGACGTATATTGCCATGTAATGTTAGGGTATACCCCAAACAACCAATGTGCACAGTATCCCCTGGCCTTCTTTGTGCCAGGCTATTTCCTCCAAGAAGTCTTCCTCGGAGCAGACTTTAATGGGCAGCTTCCTATGTGCCACGGGGTGTGTTCGCAAGGTACCCCCAAATGGGGGTTTCCATAAATGGGGATAATGGAGCTACCCTCAAACTGGATGGTTTATAAAGGAAAATCCTACGAAAAGGGATGATGAAATGGGGTACCCCCATTTATGGAAACCCTCAAATCGTCCAATTCATCAGACCATGACTTAGTATTGAAACAACCATATAGTGACTTTGGGATCCCCATTTTGTATTGACCAAATATTTAGTAGCAACTCCCAAAAAGAAGGGATCGTTGAATGCTATTGAAAATGATTGTAGTGGTACAGTATGTGTCTATCTTTTTATCGGATGTAAGTATGTGGCAAACCAAAAAACTTAAATACATACCATATTTAATGGAAGTATGTGTATTTAACATTAATGGATAACATTTAATACATACCATTATTCCTTCCATATTTAAATACATAACATTAAGTGTGCCATTTAATGGAAGTATGAAAAGCCATGGATCCATTGGTGTGTCCCGCCAGTTTTTTTGCCCAGGTATAGAAATATAGAGAGCAAATCTGGTCAGGGGTTAGAGTCTGCTAGTACCTAGTACATTCATGACTTCCATATACTTCCCAATGTACTCTGATCCAACTAGATGCAATAGATGAACAAGCAATGCTCAACAGGTAATAGGTAATTGTTTTTCTACTGCCCCCTGGGGCCTTCAGGACATGTTCCAGGATACATGCCACTGGACATGAGGTGTTGAAGAAGGGTCCAGAAGTTAGGAATAAATGGAATACTGTTTAGACCTCAGTAGGACGACGAGCCAACCTAAGCACAGTGAGTCAGGGGCATAATTAATCACCAAATATCAATCAATCATCAATCAATCCACTTTGAAGAGGTCATGAATGACAACAACCAACACATTTTTGTGAGGATAAGTTCCAGGTTTGGAAAGTGCCTGGAGTGCCAGGTGATGCGCTGAGAAAGGAGCTGGAAGTTGATTGTGTTCTCTTCGACGGTGGCAACGTGCGAGGCAGCATGTTTGTCGCATTGGGTTGGGGCACTGCAAAGGCTGGGAGGGATTGCTTTTCAAGATTTTTCAACGTGATTCTGCCGATTCTGCCGGGTAGGTCTCAGGCTGTTTGATGTATTTTGATTTTACTTCTGAAGCAAAGATGGATCCAACTGGTCAAAATGATCAGTGTCAAACACCAGGTTGGGGACTTGATTCCATTCATCCAGGATTTATCACTGCCAGTGAACAAGTGATATCCTATGTGTTTTTTTCTCACAAACTGAAGGATATAGATCCTTACCCATGGTTTTTCACAATCCTGGGGGTATTACCCATGTTTTCATAAACTGAAGGATATTACCAATGTTTTTGCGATATTTTATCACTAGTCACTAGGGGCTGGCCACAATCAGTGTTTCTGAAGCAACGTGCAACGAGACCACTGGTTTTTGACTTTCGTTGCGCATCCTGATTACAAGTCAACAACTGCCGTGATAAAGTTGGGATATGTTGATTTTGTGTTGGCCTTGTGGGATCACTATGTGAAAACTAATTGGGTATCATGAACCTCAAAGAATTTAAGTGACCAACACGGTGGAGGGAGGGGGCTTGGGCCTGGAATCATGAGCCCAAAGTTGATCCCTCTGGAAAAAACGTTTACAGATTGCGAACTGGAAAATGGCCCAGTCGAAATAGTGGATTTACCCATTAATAGCATGGTGAATGGCCATAGAAATAGTGGATTTCCCCATGAAAAATGGTGTTTTTTTTCCATAGTTACGTTGGTTTACCAAAGGGTATCCCTCCACTAGGCCAACTGGTTGGGCATTTTGGCGTGAAGTCAGGTGATCGAGACTACTGTCCACAACCAGGGCATCACCGGGGGTCCAAGTTTGGGCACCCAGCATCACTATCACTATGATGGAAAAGTGGGACCTGGTTGTTGGAAATTGTGAACTATGATCCCAAATGATGTTAATAGTTCCATATAGTTCCATATAGTTCCACATAGTTCCATATAGTTCAATATAGTTCCATATAGTTCCATATAGTTCCTGGTTGGAAAGGAAATTGTGAACATGAACCCAACATGGAACTATGATCCTCAGATCCGTCGCCTGCTCATCAGTAAGATCTTCCAGTCATCACCTGAACCAATACATTACAGCTGTCGTATTATATCGGCCTTGTGCAATTGGATCAAGATCTGGACTAGTGTGGTAAACCACGACAAACCCTATAAGACTATAAGAAATCAAAGCAAGTCCGTCATGTTTCGCAATGTATAATCCGCACATGCTTTGCACATTGGTTACGGATGGTGTCCCAGATTGGTGAAGCCTGGTTGATTAAGGATCGGGGGTTCCAAGATACTCAAATGGTATCCAATGATGCTGAGGTGGGCCTTCACTGTCGGGGGGCCCAAATTGTCTTGGACTTTGGAGCGTGATTCCAACCAAGGCAACAACAAGTCCAAGGAATTGGGTCTTGATATGGTTTAGTACATATATATATATACATATTACTACATCATCAATTATGGCTACAACTTTTCTTGGAAATTCCCATTGCCGTTGTGCCAATATATGTCAATCTGTTGCAGTATGTGGATCAAGTGAAGAAAATCGGAATCGCTTTTCTGGATGATCGACGCTGGTAAAACATTCGGCATCTTTGCCAACAAAACTCAATCCAGTGAATGGTTGATTCCCTTGTTCCCTTCCACTCATGAGGCTTCCGTACGGAAGATGATTTTCCCATGAATTGATCCTTTAATTTTGCTGAACTGCTTCATTTTCATGGAATCTGGCCTGAAATGTCCAATCAGAACTATGATGTTTCCCTGCATTCCCCATTTGCCCGCTGAGCCGTTTGAAATGTGAGTGTTGGTTTGGTTATGAGATGTGGATTGTACCACCTGGTTTAGGGATTGCAACAACACATAACAGGAATACCTATTCACCAAGCAGTATAAAGGGATGGAATAGGTTGATACTAACAGACTGGTTAATTCACCAACCCATTTACGTTTGTTGAACTGGTTCATTTGGGGACAAAAAACACATATGTCATTATATTTCCAGAGATATATAGATTGCGACAATGGTATTTAAACATTATACATATAGCTCAGTAAGCAAACACACAAAGAAATCGAAAACAAATCCACCATTATCATCATTTATCATCCATGAACTATAATGTGTAAGTAATCTGTTCCATGGAATAGAAGACCAAGCATTATCATCCATGGAAGAATACTATATAAATACTCCATGTTATCAACCATTTTTCCATTAACCATCAACCATAAACCAGCCATCAGCATGACACATTGTTTTTTACCATCCAATTTTTTCATCCCAATCCATTTTCAGATCCGATTTTCCTTTTCCAAAACCTTCTAAAACCATAGATGGGTATATCATCCCAATTAATTTTCATAGGATTTTCCTTTAATTATAAACCATCCAAAACCATAGATGGACCATCCAAAGTTCAAAGCCGTTGATTTTCCTTTATAAACCTTGGATAAACCATCAGTAGATATCTCATCCAAAAAATAGTTTCAGATAGGGTTGTCCTTCAACAAAAACCATCCAAAACCATAGATGGATTTTCCCATCCAAAACCATTCAGCTATATCATGCATCCCAATCAATGTTCATCGGATTTTCCTTCAACAAAAACCATCCATAACCATTGATGGACCATCCAAAACCATCCAAAACCATTGGGGTACCCTCCATGGCTATGAACCCCCTCGGAGGTGGCCGATCTGCGCCGCGAGCTGCCGTGGCCCTCAGAGATGGCCACCGTGCGCATGGAGGGACGGCAGATCAGCGAGGCCGAGGGCGGAGGGGAGGCGCTAGGAGGTGCTGGGAAAAACCATGGGCTTCGGAAGGAGAAATGGTGAAAAACCCATGGCCATGGTTTGAAAAATGTAAAAAAAATATGGTGAAACACCCATGTTGTTTTAGAAAAGTGTCAAAAAAAATGTGAAACACCATGGTAAAGACCTGGCCAAAAGCATGGTGAAACATGGTGATCATGGACAAAACCGTGCTAACACATTGCAAAACAATGTCAAACATAATATAAACATGGTAAACATCGTTAAGGACAATAGAAACATGCGATAGATAGGGGCTTCTAAGTATCAAACAAAATATGATAGCGGTGATGCAGAGCATGGTGATATTAAGCCCGTATCTCTAGGGAAGAATCCTGCATCATTTACCTGTCAGAATGTCCGATTTGAACCTCTTTTGAACCCGTTTGACTTGAAACATACCGTCATTGTCATCGTCATCGTCATCGTCATCGTCCTCCTCCTCCTCCTCCTCCGCCTCATCATCATCATCATCATCATCATCATCATCATATCAATATATATATATAATAGTAGAAAAAAAAATAGAAACATATTGATAATTAATAGTCATAGTAATAATAATAATCATCATCAGCATTAGCATCTGCATCATTGTTCAAGAAAATATTCAACAGCATCTCCATGGTGCTCGTGTTTCAGGGGTCCCAACACCACCATGGCATGTCAGGCTGTTCAGGCGTCACGAGCCAAGGTGCCGGGAAGAGCGGGGAAACCTGCATTTTGAATGGAAACAAACATCATAACATGGCAATGGGAAACCCCCTATATATATACTTTGGAAAATCATGTGGAATATTGCAGGAACAGACATGTTCATGGATTCGACGCCGGCAACTCATGAAATCAAAAGGGTGATGTGATGTTGATCAAGATTGTGATGAAAGAGGGCCGACTGAGACTATTTCATATCTCATGGTGGTAAACCCAATAGTAAACAGTACTAACCATACTTGCCATAAACCCAACAATAGACCAATCAACCACAACAGACTGTTTGTATCATTTCATATCCATCAGTGGATAGTTGGAAACCATACCCAACTGGGGTTTCCCTCTGGTAATTTAACATAACTATGGAAAATCACCATTTTTCATGGGAAAACTTAATAAATGGTGATTTTCTATAGGGTATCATACAATATCCTCTGTAAGTCTGGAAGGTTTCCCCGACCGGATCTGCTGGGTTCCTGGGAATGGTTCCTGAGGTGTCCACCCCGAGCCGTCGCCTGGGGAGCAAGGTGCTTTCTCCAAGATTGGGGGGAAAGCATGCAAAAGATGATTGAAAAGATGATTCAAAGATGATTCAAAGATGATTCAAAGATGATTCAAAGATGATTCAAAGATGATTCAAAGATGATTGAAAAGATGATTCAAAGATGATTCAAAGATGATTCAAAGATGATTGAACAGATGATTGAAAAGATGATTCAAAGATCATTGAAAAGATGATTCAAAGATGATTCAAAGATGATTGAACAGATGATTCAAAGATGATTGCAAAGATGATTGAAAAAATGATTCAAAGATGATTCAAAAGATGATTCAAAAGATGATTCAAAGATGATTGAAAAGATGATTGAAAAGATGATTCAAAGATGATTCAAAGATGATTCAAAGATGATTGAACAGATGATTCAAAGATGATTGCAAAGATGATTGAAAAAATGATTCAAAGATGATTCAAAAGATGATTCAAAAGATGATTCAAAGATGATTGAAAAGATGATTGAAAAGATGATTCAAAGATGATTCAAAGATGATTCAAAGATGATTCAAAGATGATTGAAAAGATGATTCAAAGATGATTCAAAGATGATTCAAATATGATTCAAAGATGATTGAACAGATGATTCAAAGATGATTCAAAGATGATTCAAAGATGATTGAAACGATGATTCAAAGATGATTCAAAGATGATTCAAAGATGATTGAAAAGATGATTCAAAGATGATTCAAAGATGATTGAAAAGATGATTCAAAGATGATTCAAAGATGATTGAAACGATGATTCAACAGATGATTCAAAGATGATTGAAAAAATGATTCAAAAGATGATTCAAAGATGATTCAAAGATGATTGCAAAGATGATTCAAAGATGTTTCAAAGATGATTCAAAGATGATTGAAAAGATGATTCAAAGATGATTCAAAGATGTTTCAAAGATGATTCAAAGATGATTGAAAATATGTTTCAAAGATGATTCAAAGATGTTTCAAAGATGATTCAAAGATGATTGCAAAGATGATTGAAAATATGTTTCAAAGATGATTCAAAGATGTTTCAAAGATGATTCAAAGATGATTGCAAAGATGATTGAAAATATGATTCAAAGATGATTGCAAAGATGATTGAACAGATGATTCAAAGATGATTCAAAAGATGATTTAAAATATGATTCAAAAGATGATTCAAACAATCAAAGATGATTGCGTTTTTATTGTTTGGACACACATTGGGACTGTCAAAACAATGCATGAGGGCATGCGGCACATGTTGTTGCTCAACCTGTTCGGTTTGCGGTAGGGAACGTTTCGGATAATGAAGATTGTAAGACCGAAAAGGTCGAGACTGACATGTAGAACAATGTTTCCTCAGAACAGCCGATGAACACATATCTTGGCTCTGCTTCTTGATCGTTTCTTGGTAACAGTCTGAGTTTCTCACTCGTGTCCCCTTCAAAGGATGACGCAGTACGAGGCTGTCCTTTTTTGTTGTTTGCTTCTCATGTTTGACTTCAGGGCTCAATAATTTCTAGTGATAATTTAATCTATACTTTAGTATATAGTCCCATTCTATGAATCAAAATCAAATCCCACTGATCCACTCAGCATAATCACCTTCCATCAGGCTCCAGCTGTGCCCAACATCGCTGGTATCTCCAGAAGCTTTGATTCTTCACACCAGGCTGGGTCGGCTGGGTGTTGTGAAGAGGGCACCATGTTCGGCTCATCGTGACCTGTGGGATAAATGGATAATATGACATGACTTTCCTATAGCAGGGTGGCCGATTCCTATGATTCCGGGAAGAGATGTGAATAGTTATACAGTTATATGTGATTATATAATTTTATATGTATGTATGTGTATATATATATATATATGTACATATATATATATATGTATGTGCCAATCATGTATAATCATTTATATAAGTTTCAGTACAAAATGTCGAGACACATTGTATTTTGATCGTCATTCCTGAGCTTGGCGCCAGTTGGCTGGTGGATTTCTGCAATGTGACAGCGGCATGCAGGCAGGCTGGCTGGTTGGTTTGCACTCATCCCAGTCTTGTTGGGGTACCTGCTGGTAATCCAGCATTTTGCTATGGAAATCGCCATTTCTGAAAGGTAAATCATCTATAAATGGGCCATTTTCCATAGCTATGTCAAATTAACAAAGGGTATGTTTTGTTCAAACACTTTTCATGTTTGGGGAAACTGTACAAATTGGGCGTGGTTCATTGTCGGGTTGACCACGCTAGTCCCATTCTTCATGACCTACAACGATAGCAGCCTTAAACAACAAGCTGAAACGCAGCGTGCCCTCGGCCCTGCAAAAGGCACCAGACTTACAGCTAATCCCGATCCCAATAAGAACAATAACATCAATAACGAAAACAGTATAAACTATAGTAATTGATATCTATAGTAATGATGAATAATACAACTAATTATTATACTTATTACATCTTATTACATCGCGCAGCTTGCTATTTTGGTTGCCGCAGCTTGCAGCTACAACGTGGCACAACTCTACGCAGGTTCGACCCGACAACTCTGTGTCTCAAATTGCTGGCGAACCCATCGATTTCAAGAAGAGGCAGCAGGGTATTGGAAAAATATTGATAATTTTGATGGGTAATTATGAAGTTCGATAGAGAATGAAATTCATTATTTCATTTATTTGCTATAATCGTTCAAACATATGGATACGTATGGACTATTGGTGTTGAAATTGTTGATAGCAATGGCTTGCATTATTTACCAAAACAAATGAAACTGGATGACTGGAAACATAAAAGAAATTATAATTACTTGATTGCACATTTAGGCCTGATTTATCAATATTTATATATCCTAATTTGGGGTTCCAGCACCACTTTTCAGCCGCAGCCAAAGAAGTCCGGATAATATTCACCAGTGTTTGTGGATCGGTATGTTGCTATAGCATGCCTGTTTTCAGCCCAATTCCAGCCAATTGGTGCAGGAAATCCCAATCACAACTATTATCACAACCCAGTTGATTTGGGTACCACGGCCCCACCTCCTGCCGACAGGTACACAGTCGTCGGAGCCTAATTCATGGCACGTTCATGGCCGTCAGCGTTCAGTGATTGATCTTCCCTCTCCGATGAGATACGTCATCAATCGTAATCATAGATCTTCTGCGCGTGTGTATTCAAATAGAGGTCTTTGACGCAGGTGACAAGGGAAGATGGAAGCCTGTTCAGCAAATGTCCAATGGAGCTTTCAGATTCATTGAGAAACTGCCACTGCTTCACAAAACGTGTATGTTGGCCACTCTGAGGGCGTCCTTTACAACGCCTTGATGGGTAGATCTGGCAAGCTTGTGCAAAGACAACGTTGTGTTCCAGCCAGTTCCAGTGTGCGCCAGGCATGAATCAAAATCCCGTCTTCGAAAAATGGCGAAATGAACCAGGTGAGACCAGTTGTCAGATTTGGGTCGGGGATTGTGTGTGACTTCCGGCACCCTTTTTTTTGGCAGAGTGAGAGTGTTTTCCCTTTTCAGCTTTGAAGTAGGTCTTATTTTGATTCGGCATGTTAAGTGTTTGAACAATTTTGAACATGTCCTGTTTGCCTCTGGGGCAACCATTAAACTGCTCTTGAACTCTTCCTGCATGGCTCATGGTTTCTCCAGGTAATCCCTAAACTGCCGGGAGCCGCCAGGAAATCGGATTGTCGGTCAATGCCCCCACGCGCGCGAGCTACTGACGCGACACTTCCTGCGACGGCTCTGGAAGTGGGGATGCCCAGTGACAGGAATCTGGGACATCTACTGTACCCTTTGGTATTAAAAGATGGAATTCCCTTGGTTCCCATAGGAACATGATTTCTAAATGTCGGCTTTTCATTGGCTTTTCCATAATCGATATTACTGAAGAGTAGATGTCCCAGATTCCCACTGCTTGGTTGATGAATCATCGGGATATACCAACCTGGTCCCTCGATTTTTCCAAGACCTCATTCGTTGATTTTGAATGATTTTGCATAAGACAAAGTTGATTTTGAATAAGAACGAATAAGACATATGTTCGGAGCATCATCTGATTCATTGACAATCAGTTGAGTTTCCAGGTTTGATTTCCAGCGGTTAGATACCACATTTGAAAAAAATCATCATGTAAGTGAAACTATGTGAAACTGGTGTTTATTTACCTGCAAATGCAGATGATTTGAGTGTCCTGGCGAGTCGATAGTGTTCCCACAGATGGCTGCCGGTATCGCATCTTGGTTGGGCTCAGAACCCACGCCGCACCAGATTAGGATTGGTTGGATGACTGCGCACCTTTCTTTTCATCTCCCACTCTCTTTACTATCTTTACTGTTTGTGTCTTCTATCTCCCCATGATCTAACTATAATCAGTGTCCAAGATGTATTGCACTTGCATTTTGCTGTTACACACATGTTTCCCTCATCCTTCCACGTTGACTTAGAATAGGGCGACTTGGGCAGCAAGACCTCCATCCGGAACCGACAAAGATATGGTTCCCTCGTGTTCCCTCAGCAGTTTGCGCAGCAAAGGCTGACGCAAAACAAGTTGAATATCAAGCAGGCCTGGGGAGCACAACTGAGACATGCTATGAAATTGTGACTTGTTCACGACGCAAGGGCGAATTGTAGCCTTCTTGTTGCGACCAAAGGCCAAAGAAAGAAGGTCCTAATCACACTTGCGCATCTTTATCTCTAATGAGGCATTTACCGTGCACATCTTACCACATCTTGCCACATGTTGCCTTATTATTTCACCGCATTTTATCATACGTGCATACCACGTGGAGATCATCAGGACGAAGACATCTCCAGGGACAAGCTGCATGCCGCCATCCAGCAGGTACCCGGCCAATTTCATGGGGAGATGAACCTAACCAGTGAAATCAATGGTGATTCAATGGTGTTTTCCCAGCATTTTCATAGATATTCATTTCATGCTGAGTTCCCAAGACTTTGGAGCGGCTTTTGGAAACCCCCGGCTAGGTGTTTCCGCGGGCCGGTGGCAACATGCGGCGGTCTTTGCTCCGCAGGCGTGTTCTTTTTGTTCACGGGGATTTATAGGAACGGGCAAGAGACATCGAGAAACTATATATAGATGGCTTATAGATGGCTTATAGAATCTTAGAATCTTATAGAACTGGCTGGTATTTACAGGATCATGATGACGATGATTACGATAATGACGACGATGGTGAGATGATGACGATGACATGATAAGATGATAAGATGATACGATATGATAAGATTAAGCTAATTGGCTTTAATATGTTCGGGATTGGTTGAAAACACACCAGATTGGCACTTGCGGAAATTTCAGAGCAGTCTTTGTTTTCCTATTTGCCACCTGACTGTCAGACTGGAAACGACCCGGACCTAGGTCTAACCACCAAAGTTCTGTCAAACCCAATGCTTCGGAGCAAACCGACTTCACTGGGACCAAACAATAGTTTAGATAAGACGCACTTTCAGATATTGGGGTGGCTTGAGATGTTTTGCTGGATTCATCTGGATTCGACATGTTCTCTTTTGCTCCATTATAAAACACTGATTCATGGCGGTTCCATACCTGAAACCCCCAGAGACGATGGCTGCGGCGAGGCTCCTTTCTACAGTGGTGGTAGAGGATGGTTCAGGTCGTGGTTTCAAAAGCACCTGAGCGAAAGTTGAGATATTTGGAGTTGGCGGACCCATAACCATTGAGTGAATAGTTCCATCATATAATATCATATAATTAAACTATATACTATATACCATTTATGTAAGTACCATATAATGGGGATTTAACTGATTTAACCAACAACCATGGAGATTTTGTCAGAATCATCCAAGTTTTGGAGCAGCTGTCTGAGGTTCAGGTATCACCTACAAAGAGTACCAGTGTCTTGGCAGCTGCACAGTTGAAATATGGGCTATCCATGGCTGGTCTCGGGGGTAGTCCCAAAACAAGGGGGACCTGGAAACTGAGGAATACTCTCTCCAAGGTGAGTCATGAAGAAGTTGAGGCAATGGGGCGGTTTGACATGGTTTGACACCTCGTGGCTGATTTCAAACATGTTGTTTTGTGCCCTGGAATATCCTGGAATGATGATTCATGTTTTATTGTTATCCCATAAGATCCCATGAATATCTTGGAATTATGATCCCTGTTTTATTCTTATCCCAGAAGTACCTATGGATGGAGACGTGTTGTTCGTTTTGGAAGACGGTTTTCCGTCGCAAAACCTGGATTTCAGCCATCTGTGAAAAATGGCAAAAATGGACTGTGCATGACTGTGCGGCTGAATCCCAGCCTGGATTGATGTGTCTGAAGATGTCTGAAGATGTCTGAAGATGTCTGAAGATGTCTGAAGTCCTGGCTCCTGTTGTGGATGCAAGATCATATATATATATATTTATATATATATATATTTATATATAAGTATGGATTGAAAATGGTCCACTAAGTACTACAAAGTTTCTCGAGACTCACTCGTCAAAGTTTTGTTTGCAAACCTGCCAGCCCAACAGAATCCCATGGCCCGTGGATAAATCTGATTGATTGGCTGATACCAAACTCCACTCTGGATGCAGGGCCACGACTATGAACGAGAGTGCAATGACCCAGAGATGCATGAGCGCTACAACACAGGCCGGCCGATTAGACATACGACAGCTTCAACAGAAGTGCCCTTGCTTTTCACACCAAAACATAGCTGGTAGTCAGGGATATCCATCCCACAATTCAGAATATCTATCGTGCTTTATGATATTATTGGTGTTGACCCATGTCTTTCGGCATCAGCATTTGGAACATGTTTCATCAAAACAGCCTTTGCTGTGCTTCCATTCCCTTGAACCATCTCCCGCCCCTTGCAGGTGGTTCCAGACAAGAAGAAGTGCCATGACAGGTGGGTTCCTATTGCGGCATACCAAAACATTTGTATGACAACTGGAATTCCATGTGAGATCGTGTGGCTGTCGCATGGTTCTCAGCATTTGCGGGTTTCAACACTGCACAGAATCTGCATTGCGGCAGGTGGCAGTCCCTTCGTTTCAAATGTTTCGATTTGCCTGCCCGTGGTGACATCGGGCCAAAGGGAAAAAGGAGCGCTGGGATGGACGGTGCCACTAACGAGAGAAGCTGCACCAGTCGTCTTGGTGGACAGGTTTCTAATAGGGATTCCAGGTGTTCGGTTTAGACTTCAGCATCAGGGCAACGTATTCACATTATTTCACATGATTTCACATGAAATATCATGGAATATCATGGAATATCATGGAATATCATGGAATATCATGGAATATCATGGAATATCATGGAAGTCAATCAATTCTTAAAGGATCCTCTGTAGATCACAGATGCTCATCATCCCAGCGGGAACCAAGGCCATCATCTTTGGTCAGTATCGGAAAGCGCCGCTCAGCGGGGATGGAGTTCCCATGCCTCCCAGAGGGGATTATTCGTCCTGTAAATTGTTTGTTTCTTTCTTTTGTTGAGGGGAAAAGACTCAGATATACTCAGATATTCATATTCCGAAACAATATTGGATAATATTGGATTTGCTCGGATTGACTGTGAGTGTACCATGATCCCTTTGCATTTACGGCGATGTAGGCAGATTCCTTTTCATGTGTGCAGACAACGTTGCATGCAAGCAGCAAGATGTTTGAGAATCGGCCAGAGTATCCCCTCTTGATAAAAGATGGAAGTGGCTCAACCAACAACGAGTGGATCAGTGTTGCTCAAACGAATACTGTAAACTGTAACCCCCTTTCAAACAAAAAATAATCTTATTTGCTTTTACCTAGCCCTTCTATCCAAAGAAAGAATCATGTTGGTTGTTACCACCAACATCCAAACACTTCAGCCGACATCCGCATCAGCTTTCTGCTTCCTGCTAAGGACGCATTGGCGCTTGTCTGCCTCAAAGGACTGGGGGGGTCAAATCATTTGCAGCTCCCAAGAAATCCCACTCATGTTCGATAATGTTGGTGAAGCACTAGTAAACCATCCCCAAATTTACCATGGGTGATATTTTTACCGTCAAAACATGTTTGGAAAACATGAATGTTTCTGATGGCTTTACTAACATTGGCTACCCAAGGTGTTTCCCCATTCCAGGTTTCCAGGTTGCACCAGGTCCATGGGTGCCACATGGTGCCACCATTTTTCACTTCCCCTGCCCGGCGTGCCCCGAGGAGACGCTGATGTCCATGCCGCAGCTCTTGATGAGTTTGTGCCTTCGTGCGGATTGTCCCATGCTCCAACGCTGGCGCTTCAAGTGCATCTCCTGGCAGAAACAGGTCCGAGAAAACCCGCCAGTTCTCGGGGGGTTTCCATGCACCATGTGGCAAACCTATAGGGTAAACCCACATAAAGCCAATAGCAAAGCTTTAATCGTAGAGGGTTGATGTGAAAATACTCCTCATTTCGGGAGAAATTGGCGATGATTTATGTTTGCGCTTACCCTTGCCAAAGTACAATAACAGTTTTTCACTGGCAACCTGCAATGGTTGGGTCAGGGACACGTTTCCAGGTGGAAGGAGATCAGCCTCGTGCTTGGAAAGCCGGCTATCGCGGCTGGCTGCAGGTGGCGCAGGGAAATTGAGGTGAATTGACTATTGATGTGTGGTTCAGCTTCTCCATAGCACAGGAGTTGCGCAGGAGTTGCTCGATTCTATTGTTGGATGTTGATTTGTTATGAGATAGATGTATTCTAATGAATGAAATTAAGTGAAGACCAATGGCCAGAGGATGCTTGGGTAAAGTCATCCAGAATTCTGAGAACAACCCCCCCAGTTCCTCTGCAGAAAGGCCCATGGCCAGGCAAAGTCACATGCAACAACTGTTTCAGTGGCTTATGCAATGAAGGTTTCCCTTTTTGTTAGGCAATATTCTTAATCTTATAATATATCTTATATAGATTTATATGGCCTTAATAATCTTAATATATCTTAATATCACTGGAATTCTACAATGGTAATCCGTGCCTTGGGTCCGTCTCGTTTTCAATCCATTGATGCCCCAGGAAGAAGCAGCTGCCGACGGTCCAACGGAGGAGTCGGGTAGTCGATCCAGTGGATCCATAAATTCCCGTTAGTTCATGATGGTGATGCTGATGCTGATGCTGATGCTGATGATGATGATGATGATGATGTGGTGATGATGATGATGATGATGATGGTGATGATGATGATGATGATGATGGTGATGGTGATGATGATGATGGTGATGGTGATGAGGATGATGATGATGGTGATGTTGATTGTGATGATGATGGTGATGGTGATGATGATGATGAGATGGTGATGGGGATGATGATGAGATGGTGTTGGTGCGATGATGATGGTGATGATGATGATGGTGATGGTGATGATGATGATGATGGTGATGGTGATGATGATGTGGTGATGTGATGATGATGATGGTGTTTGATGGTGATGATGATGATGATGGTGATGATGATGGGTGATGATGATGATGGTGATGGTGATGATGATTGATTGATTGTGATGGTGATGAGATGATGATGGTGATGGTGATGATTGATCATGATGGTGATGGGTGATGATGATGATGGTGATGATGATGGATGATGATGATGATGATGGTGATGGTGATGATGATGATGATGTGATGGTGATGGTGATGATGATGATGATGATGACCATGGTGATGATGATGGTGAGGATGATGGTGATGATGAATGATGATGATGATGATGATGATGGTGATGTGATGATGATGATGGATGATGATGGATGATGATGGATGATGATGATGATGATGGAATGATGATGGTGATGAGGATGACGATGATGATGTGATGATGATGATGAGATGTGATGATGGTGATGATGATGATGATGGTGATGATGATGAGATGGTGATGATGATGATGATGATGATGTGATGATGATGATGGTGATGATGATGATGATGATGATGGTGATGAGATGTGGTGATGGTGGCTGATGATGATGGTGATGATGATGATGGGGTGATGATGATGGTGATGATGATGATGATGATGTGATGATGATGATGGTGAGAGATGGTGATGATGATGTGATGGTGATGGATGATGATTGCTGGTGAATGATGGGATGATGTGATGATGTATGATGATGATGATGGGGATGATGGTGATGATGGTGATGATGATGTGATGGTGATGGTGATGATGATGATGATGATGGTGATGATGATGGTGATGATGATGGTGATGATGATGATGGTGATGGTGATGATGATGATGATGATGGTGATGATGGTGATGATGATGGTGATGGTGATGATGATGATGATGATGTGATGATGATGATGATGATGATGATGATGATGATGATATGATGATGATGATGATATGATGATGATGATGATGATGATGGTGATGATGATGATGATTATGATGATGATGGTGATGATGATGATGATTATGATGATGATGATGATTATGATGATGATGATGATGGTGAATGTGGCAATTCCCCCGCTCATTGGCTGATGTTGAAATGGAATGATACGGAGCAGCCCCGTCTGGCCGGAGGATTTGCCAGAGGACGATGAGACCTGTCGATTGCGTGGTCCCTGGTTTGGATTGGATATTTCGTTTGGATCAGATTTTGCTTCATGTTTATGCATGTGGTGCTTTGGTTTCGTGGGAAACATGTTCCAAACTCTTTGAGAACAAGGCCTTCCGAACATTGCAAACCGTGCCAGGTTGGGTCGTGCCATGGTGTGCCTTTGGTCCCTACCACAGTTGGATCCAAAGGCTTGGTCACTGGATGGGAATTGGATCGGAGGAATTATCCTTAAAACCGAAAATAATTACTTTCTTGTTGTCAGTTTGGTGAAGTACTAGTTACTAGAACTACTCCAGATGGAAGTTGTGGAAGAAGGCTGCGAAAAAACACTGACAAAGGATCCTTGGAAGAGACTTACTGAAGCAATACATCTCCCGCAGACATGGCCTGCAAGTTGGATGTAGACAGGACTGGAATCATATGGGTCTAGAGTCTAGAAGTACAAGGTCCTCACGCAATGAAGTGATGAGACAGCCAAAATCGTTTTCCCAAGGCGTCATTGAATCTTACATCGCAGAGATTGTGTGCATCAGTCGCAGTACTTCCATTGCGTGCTGTACCGTGAGAGGCTCCTTCCAGCATGGGGAGAAACAACTCCCTTTGCCGCATACTGTATCTTGGCCATATTGAGCTTGATTGTATTTGATTGTAAGGAATTGTCAGGATGCAGCCCATTGCTGTAATACTGCAATATGCCAAAAGACCTGAGGTACAGAGTTTGTCCTGAAAAAAAAGTGCTGTTTCTGCTCAGGACGAGGAATTTGGCCTACATTACAGCCATCAACAAAAAGATCACCAGTTACAGCGGCTTGGATGAGGTGGGATGAAGTCAAGGGTGTGTTTCTGAGGTCCAACAGTCAATCTTTGTCACTGTTGGTCTTCCATACCGCATAATATATGTATATAATTGTATATATATATAATATATGTAATAATATATTATAAATAATATATATATATATATATATTATATTATATATATATAAACCAGAAACATGTTTGTTGACATTGATATGTTATTAATGTAAATGCCATGCAGCCCTGGTGCCTCAGACATCCCTCCAGGCAGATGGCGTCGTGGTGCCTCACATTTTGAGTTTAGCGACCGAAGTCCACGGAGGACCCAGGTGCCTGGCACTGGCCGATGTCGATACAGTGACCACCAGATTTCCTTCGCTTGTGAAGTCTGACTGTTGGCCAATCGCGCTGATTATACATGTTTATATATAATATTATAATATATTATATATACCTTACATTTTGCAAAATGTAGTGCACAACTAATCCACTCTCATGCGTTCGTTTCATTGTTGCCCAGATTCACCACCTCCAACTGTTGACCGCCTGTGAGGCCCCAAGATGAAGTCTTTTGGCAGGCGCCGGGCAACCCCTGCGGCGGTTGAGCTATGGTTAGTTCCTTAGGGATGGGAACATTGCGAGATCAGCAGATGGGGAGTCAAAATTTCATCCCAACAAACAAAACCACAGATTTTAGTACTAGCATGTACTATATGATACTATATGATACTATATAATAAATTCTAATTGTTAGTGTACTCAATTATCCTCAAACGGTGAGCACGGAACCCTCGGAAGAAATCTGCTGGAGAAGAACTGGGGTCCCGATCCGCGAAAAACCCAGCCACCATAGGTGAAGGGGTGTAGCAGCCAAGAAATTACAACAGGTACTCTAAGTGAAGAAAGAGACATGACAAATCTTCATTCATGTTTATTGATTAGTGGATATACTCTCTGGTAATGAAAGATACACAAACAGATCCGTATTCATAAGATATTGGTGTGGATTGGTATCCTAATATATAATAATATATACTCATATATATATATATATACACATACGAATATGTATGTATATATATATATGATTCCATATAAAATCACAAATTTCTACTCAAGATACTGGATTAAATGGATGGCTTTCCATTTTCCAGATGGCCATGTTACGCCTTTTTTTTTTCCTTTTTTCGCAAGGCAGCGGCCACCCAACTGGACAACCAGCTCTTCACCATGGAATTCAACGGCCAGCTCTCACAGGCTGGTGAATCATGGAAGCGTCGTGGGAAAATCGTGGTAAATCATCCTGAATCATCATGGTAAATCATGGTAAATCATGGTAAACTGGTTGGTAAATCATCCAAATATTGGGAATAATGATCCCAGAGGGGTAGGTCAACCACCAGTAAATCATGGTGAATCAAACTTCACAATCGTTCAAAGATCTTTGATGTTTTCTCCATCATTTACCATGGTTTACCATGCTTTGCCATCATCTACCATGATTTACCATTGTTTCTATAGTACCATGATTTACAGTACCAGGACTTTTGACCTGGCACATCTGGTTTGAGGCTAAAGTTCTCACCCGCAGGTCTTGTTTCATCCCTTGATGATGAACGGAGCCTTGCTGTCGCTGGGCAGATCTGATGTGCAGCACGTTAACACGGAGGGACCAAGGGGCAATAGATGGATGAATTGATCAGAAGGGGCGGAAACAGAAACAGCTCACTCATTTCATTATTTATTTCATCTATGTTCATCATGTTTCGCACTGAAATATTTGGTGCAGCTAGTTTGTTGGATGTTTTTGTGGATGGTTTTCTTCAACTTTCAACTTTCTACGCAACCGTTGAGAGTTGATGCTGTGGTCTTCTGTGGGCAATGAAGTGGAGCATGACTTGACCATAACCTTCTTCTCCCTTTGGATGTTGGTTGTCTTATGTTTTGGTCCATGGATAGATTTCTGACCTTGCGACCTTGCTTGTATGTGAAAAGATGTGAAAAGTATATATGTGAAGTTAAACACTTTGCCAGCGTAAACACCGAGGCACTTGCTTTGTACTGAACTGGATCCAGTGTCGCCAGCGTTGAATTCCTTCGGAAAGATGTTCCAGCTCTTGAAGTCCAACTCGATCGACGTGGAGAATGCCAAGGTCCGAAATCGGGCGTAATGGGTTGACGTCGGCTGGTTACAATCGAAATCTGACCCAACCCATCAACAAAAATGATAGAGTTCATGATACATGATGGATATGTTTCTATTCCATAACACAATCACGGATAACATATAGTAGAGTAATATATATATATATAAGATTGCAATCTATAATATAAATAATTTACACATACCCTCTGGTAATTTAACATAGCAATGGAAAATCACCTTTTTTAATCGGAAAACTCACTATAAATGGTCATTTTCAATAGCTATGTTAAATTACCAGAGGGTATATAATATGTAAATTCATATCAGTATCAATTGCAGTGATAAATCTCTTAAGTGAGCTGGCCGCAGGACATCCCCAGCCACCATCTGCGAGATTTCTTCAGCGAGGCGGTCAGTCAGGTGCCGGAGGGGCCGGAGCGCTCACGAAACAGGGCAGAAGCAGCCGGAGAGAACGTGGGGTATTTGTAATGTGGTATATGATGGTATATATGTATACCATATATATATATATGTGTATATATATATACACACGTATATTTATACATGTAATATATATTTACATATATACATATATATATATACATATATACATATATATATATATGTAATATATATATATATATAACATCATGTGTATTGTGTATTTTTATTGGCAATAAGATACCTGGCAATGTACTGGTATATAATGGTATATACAGATACACGTACATGTGAAATTGTGATAGGTTGTGACACATGTGTACATACATGATACTGGTATGACATGATATGACATGATTTGATAGTCCTGCTCCTAAAGCAAACCCACGCTTTCTCAAAGATCTTGAAGGTCAAAGCACCGTTTTAACATGTGAAAAGTATAGTGCTTTCTGAACCGAATGCTGCCTTGCCTGTAACGATGCACTTGCTCAAAAGGGTCTCAGCACCTTTTTGAAGGACCTCCCAATTGTATCATATCATATGAGATGCCATCCCACTCAAACCCGGGCCACGTTGCTTAAAAAACAGTGGGGGCTCAGAAAGAGATGCCACCGGTGGTCAAATCATTGGAAACAATGACAGGTTTACCCGGTTTGCGATCTCTGACACCAAAATCAGGGGGTGAGGCTCTCCTTGGCCTACATAGACAGCAAGAACACATGGGCCAGTAGCAGGATCTTGGAAAAAAGATCCCCAACCCATCCCTTGAGAGAAACGTCGCCAGCTGTCGGGATGTCGCCAGGGTCGCGCCAAGACCTTTGGGGCGTTGATCCGTCTGCGGGATGCTTTGTTAATGACAGAGGTGCCTTGCCATAGCTGCGGGGTTTAGCAGATAGGCTGGCCATGGTTGAAATCAAAACATCAAATGTAATGATTGTGTATAGTCTAGTTATATATTAAATCCAGTTGATCCATATTTTTATTGCACATCATTTTGAGTTGCGAATGCATGGATATTATCATTTGAGATATATACTATTGCATTGGTTTGATTCAATGTTTTGTTCACTGTGCAAGGCCCCCGGCAGTTGAGGCAAATTGGGAAAACACATGGACACTCCCAGTCAAACTCAGTTTAAGTTGTCCAGGTTGGAGCGCCACTGATTGCATGATTGAGGGCGTGAGATATTGACCACATGTATGTTCATTCCCAAAAGTTCAATGAAATTGATGCTTTCCACCTGTTTTGTTCGTCTGAAACTGGGGCTTTTCTACCATTCTTTTTGGGGTTTATGATCATGTGTCCCATTAAAGTGGCCTTTTTTTGGTGGTAAGTAATACCCCCATGTTCAGACTCTTTCACACCCATCTAAAACCACCATTTTGGGAAAGTCGGTTCAACCAATATTCATCCAGGATGGTGACATCACCAAACGGCAGACAGTGGGGTTGCTCAGGTGCAGTTCTGGTGGCTCGGATGTCATCGTGTCATCGTTTTCCCAGTAAATTTTCAGGGGGATATCGATGGATATCGGGGATCAGGGATGAATATGATATGATATGATGGGAAGAATCACAGACATCGTGTTCTTCGATGTTCTTCAGGTTGGGTAAGTTGAAGTCAGCCAACTGGGGTGAGTCCTGGAATGACCAGCAATGAGGTCACAGAAAAACATCCACAGCCAGAAGAATGCACAGTGGGAAACAAGATCAAACAAGACAAAAAGAAGGTGTTCCTTGATTTCAATAGCATTCATCATCATTCATCATCATTCATCATCATTCATCATCATTTGTCATGAATGAAACTGACATAAACTGACATCTCTCATGGCTTGCTATGGAATCTGTGAGCGATCCTGGTCCCATTTTGGTGGATGGATTCCCGAGTGGTGAACTGTGGACCTTCCAGGATGGCACATTTCTGCGTTGGCTCAAGCTTCACTGAAAAAAAAGCACCCCATGAACGGTATGTCAACTCGCCTCCATAGATGGTAGTGATGGTGGTAGATCCAAAAATATGCAGTGTCCAAAGATATGTTGGTGATAAAAGCTGCCTAAAAGATTAGTATCCAGGATCGAACACGAGGGTCTTCCAAGAACAGTTGGGCAAAATCAAATCTGTGTGATGCCAACGTGGAATTTCTGCTAGCGGAAAAGATAGGAAAATGCAGGAAGGGAGACCCTGGAGGGGAAATATGCAACCCCAAGTTTGATTCAGATGGAATCCTTTGAAATCAAGGTAGCCAATTGAAATTAGAATCGGGTTGCGCACAGAAAAGCCGTCCTCCAACGCCAAGATCTACACTGCATAAATCTTGAGACCTAAAACCAGCTGGCTTTTCCAGTGTGCCAGTGCCATGAGTGCCAGCCGCACTGCTGCCATATGGCTGTTGGCCGCGCAGGTCGGTTGCAGCTCACTAACTACCCAATCTTGAGCAGACAATGGAGGAACTGTGGTGTCACCACACTAGTTAAGATGAGGATGGCCTGCTTCTAGTTAGTAGGATGACTGTTGGTTGTCCCACCAAGCAAACCACCTGCGGAGGCGACGGCGAATTTTATGGCATCGTTGCACACCAACTATGTCTCCTGCTGCGGAAGATGTGTTCAATCATGGGCTGATGCGCAAGAAATCAGAAATATGTAATGTGTGTAATCAATCATGAGGAACCTGGCCAGAAGATGGGAAAGAACAGTGACATGCAAATTATCAGTGTACGGCAAGATTTAGAAGCGTTTTGACCACCAAAAACCCGCGAGGTTTTGACCGGTTCCTTGAGACCATCTATGACTTCGTTTTGCACTCACACTCACGTATACTGCAAATTGAAAAACACATCAACAAAAATAGACAACAAGAATGATGTATAGTTTAGGTAATTCAATGTATCCAGATTGCTGAAAACTGCACAGTAGTAACTATGTTCAATTTACGTATGTTTTAGGCATTTCTGGAATTATATCTTAGCTATTCTTATAGATTTTTGCATTATGTTTCTGGAATTGTAAGAATTATTTTTACATCAGTAAAAAATCTGAAATACTACTGATGATTAGAAAACATACATCCAGTATAAATCTTGTTTTTTCTGTTACGGTACTGTAAATCAGGAGCTGTTACCGCTCCAAAAAAGGTGGTGAATCTGGATTTCGATGCCGAGCTCCCAGAACCCGCCGAGGCGCCGCGAAACGGACCAGCAGGGGAGTTCTTTGTTTAATGTGTAACTAGATGCTGTTTCACATACGTATATATATATAGTATATATATATTATGTAATTATATGTATATATCATATATGTTTGATTTGTGAAAAAATGTGAAAAAAACATATTTGGATGTGTTTTACGTACGGTTGTTCAGATGTTTCTAGATTGTTTGTTGATTTTTGAATGAGTTTAGGATGTCTGGATGAGTTTGGATAGTAGCTGATTCGTTTAGGCGTGTGTAGATCAACTATTTTGGGGAATAAACTTGCCTGCTTTGAGATCTACAATGATTGCTCAAAGTGTGTAGGTTTTTGACAGGGTCGAACAAAGCTGTGAAAGTTCTTGCTGCTTACTGCACCAAGGGGAAGTGGTTTAGATTCTAGATTGTGGATTGATGCTTCTAAGCCTGGTTTCACTACATGGCAGTGTGTCAAAACCTTGTACCCCTGTAGTTCACATCAAAATAGCTGGGATTTATGGATGTTCATCCCCCTAAAAATGGTATTTATAGGTATTGATCCATACCCACGTCACTTTGGTTAATGTTCTCATAGCGTTTCCATAAACCCTGAGGGCTTTTGATGACCCCAAAGTGCGAGTTGTTTTTCAGCCCTGACGGATTGGATCGGATTGGCAGGGGATGACCTCATCCATGACGAATGAAAAGTCACTAGGAATCTACTTGGACCCACGTTAGGTCTCTCCAAAAATATAACTTAAAACAATAGATTTTCAAAAAATAAGGACATCCCAAAAGCCCATGATTCAACATATTCAACATCATGTTCTCAGTAAAATGACCATGATCCATTTCGGGGTGTAGCCATTGCATAGATCATGGACTCCCAAACCTCGATACCCTGCTGCGGAAGAGGATGTCAAGACGTTGAACCTCGCCAAAGGACAGCGGAAGTTCAGTTGTCGACTACCAGGTGCCGGGTTTCCATAAGTTTAAAGTTTGACCACATTGAAACCAAAATGCACATTAAAACTAGTGTCTCTGAATATTTATATGAATTTATATAATGATTAATATTAAATGAATCAGGCTGTTGTTTTTGGTCCTAACCTTCATGTTTCCAAAACTTATCTTCACTGGTCTTGACAAGTGCCTGGGCTTTTGCATTACAAGCCAACTGATGTGACGGTCAGGTGGAAAAAACTCCACGGAACCGCGAGATGCGCCAGATGCCAAGAAGCACTTCTTAGCAGCATCTTGGTTGCAGGGTTCCACCGCTGATGGGAAATTTGTGCTGACGGATGACATCGGATGACCATGATGGCAGGTAATGGGGTGAAGCCAAGAACTGACATGGGTGTGTAAAACCATCCCCATTTGATGGATTATTCATGTTTATTCATGTTTATTCTACCACAATAGTTGATGTTCTCAATATGAAATTGTACATGGTAGAATATATACCATATTTATACATTATATATATGGTAGAACATAATATGATATATTCGCATATATAGTATATGTCAAGATACGTCCAGATTTTGTTGTTTTCGCCTGAGGCAAAACTGGCACCGTTTCGCGGGAGCTGCATCAGTAGCACCATTGATTTCTGGCACTATGACCTGTGCTCTGGCAGCCGTGTTGTGTCTGGGCCGCAAAGCCATGATGGCCATGCTGTTGTGAAGACTTGGATCCTTAACCACCAAAAGTGGAGAGACATATTTAATAGATACCCCATAGAGTCATAGAGATACACCACAGATATACAGATTGGGATTGTTGTGTTGTTTCTTGTTTTTGTTCGTTGTTTTTGTTCCTTCTTCGTTGTGATCGTGGTTTGTTGTGGTGATGATAGTTGGTTCTTGTGCTTGCTCCAGCCTGGGCTGACACTCCAACAGGTACAGTACCGGGATGATGTGCCCTGGCTGCAAGTTGCTTTCGATCCCGATCAGATGGGATGATCTTTAATGAATTTTAACATGGGAGATGGGATGATGGGATGATCTTTAATGATCTTTCATGGATTTTCAATGATGATCATGTTTTGTTTTAATACAATGAGATATTAAAACCACCTTTCCCAGCCGTTTTCTGTTGGGATCAACACGAAGCAACGAGGCGGGCCTACGCTTTTCCCTCGGAGAGCACCAGGACTCAGATCGCTTGTTGCCCACTGGAGAAGTGCGTCACTTGGCGAGGTCATGGGACTGGAAAATACTGGAAAGCCATGGCCGAAAAATAAAAGGACCGTGACATGGCAGATTTTGAGGGCCCAAATTTGGGACATAATATATATATATATATATATATCATATATATCATATATAGTTACTCATATACATCGATATCGTAATACATAAGCCACTATTCGAGGTTGTCTCTGTCAAGCTTATTCCCAAATGATTCCAAAGGTGTTCCTTTGCCTTGTTCGCTTACGTGTCATGTGTGGTACTGTACGCAGCTGACATGGCTTACCAGACAGGTCCAGGGCAGGATCAAGCTTGCAGTGCAAAGCAACCAGCCTAGGATGTTCCTTGTGGGTAAACATTCCTGGTTGATACGAGAACCCCGGGACAAGCCGGGACAACCTACCCTGGGACCATGGGTTACTTCTCCCCAGCGCCGGCAAGGCGAGCTCTACCTGTTTGGTGCAGAGAATCGGAGTACGGAGGCTGGGCTGACGTGGAAACTTGCAATGTTTGAAATGAGTTTGTCGTTTCGTCCAAATTGAAGTGTGAAAGAATGGGGACAAAATTGTCGGGACAATGATGCTAATCCCACTTAAACATGATGTTCCATCCAATTTCCCAATTTCCCCATTTTGGGCCATCCTCCATGGCTGCGCAGTGGCAGGTGAGATATGTCTGTGGCCCCGTCCTGCCCTCCTTTGAGGCAGGTTACAGCTGACAAACCAGGGGTGATTTTACCAGGAGAAATGGGGATTATACATACCAGTTTACCAGTTTACAAGTTTACCATACGTATGGTTGCGGGGTTCAGACATGTTGTTATTTTGTTTTGTTTGATCCCAAGAAATGCGAAGATTATATCCAATGCCAGATATGTTATTTTAGTGACTAATAGTGGAATTAAGAATGCCAAACGATGTATATAAATGCTTATAAATGCATGTAAATTCATTCAGTATCATTCAGTATGATACGAGTTGATCGTTTGCCTGCAGGGTATACACGCGTTTGACATGCATAACATGGTACAGAGGATCCCAACATGGCGATGCGGCTTAGCTTGTTCCTCCAGTTGTCCATCAAGTTGGGTTTTTAAATCAAGATTTTGAGATCTTCAGGACATCTATGTTGACTATTCTCAGATGTGGTCAGATACCCATAGGATCCATGTATGGTATATATGCTAACATTTGGGGTATATTGATGGTAAATGTCACCATATATAGCATACATGGATCCTATGGGATATGATGATCCTGGGTATTTTCATGAAAGTTGGGGTCCCCTTTCAATCGGGTCTTGAAGTTTGACCTGTGCTGCCATCGAAATCATCGAATTCCAAAAAATGCCCATGATATACCCCATATAGTAGCATGTAAGAATATATTGGAATATGTCCCAAGTCCCAATCATAATAATCATATCATATGAAAATTCATAAATCCCCATTTTTTATTTGTGGAAAATTCAGTCACTATAATGATGATGCCGAAATTATGCCATTGATATCCCATCTCAATATATATCCCATGTGAATCTCATGGAGCTATCGACATGGTCTGATCATCCGCAGGTCGTTGAGGACCCAGTCCACTTCTACACCATCACTGTGCAGGGTGCGGATCCGGGGATCGGTTGCCGGGGGGTTTTGGAGAGGGAGACGGCAGCGAGCATAGCAATTTTAGAAGATTAGGTTGAGAACCAATTGGTAGTTAACATGAAAATATTGGTGATGCATAATTCTTGATGAACAATGTTTGGTGATTATTATAGGAAGATTGGTGGTTAGCACTTGTTGGATGAACACTTGGTCAATAAACCAATGATTATACCAGAAATTGAATAGCCAAGCATGGAAAGAACACATCGAATATATTAAATTATAAAACAACCACTACTTTGAAGGATGGATTGAACATAGTTCGCACATTTGAGGGATTTGAAACATTGCTAGCTTTGATGGTCAAGGGGATCATTGTTTTTGTGGGTGTGGATGAGACGCATGTAAAGAGCATGCAGTTGCAATGGGTTGTTTCTCGTTGTTCACACAACTACAATGTCATTGTGCTTGATGTGTTTCTGTAGAGTATAATGTATACAATGGTTTATAATATGTGTGTCACAGTGTGATAGAAATTGATGGGTTGATGGCCTAAAACACCTCTCAGTTGCCCCCAGTTGACACAGCGCCATGGGATGAGGACCGTCTTTCTGTACCTGGAAAGAGAAGGAGGGTGCCGAGGCAACCCCTGTGGATTGATGTTGCCATCTGGATTCCCCCAATATTTGGGATATCCCATGGGGTATCCCTCAACTTTTTTGAAAAACTTGTAGCAAGCTTCTGGACTCGAAAGAAAGCTGTGCATCCCAAAGGTTCGCCTTTTTTGGGGTACGGTTTTTGAACCCATATTCAAAATTATTCAAACCATATATATCCAGCTCAATATGCTCAATCAACATCTCGCATTGCTCACGTTGGAGTTCATCAGCATCCATTGTCTCTTCAACTGTTTTTGGGCCCAGATGGCATTGACCCAGGAGCCTATGTCAGATTCACAAGTGTGAATGTGTGAAGGTGTTAATGTAGATATTCATGTGATATCTACTTTGTTGGATATGTGGTTGATTCAAGTGGTAGATGTTTTATGATGTTTTCAAGATCACTGTTCAGCTATTTCAGTTGCATCCAACAAATGGGATGATTACCACCGATTGACTAATACTGTTGGGGACTGGTCAAAACCACCGAGCAGTTGTGAACCTCGGCTACCGAGAGACAATGCTTTTTAGCCACCCGTGTTGCCAGAGGCAACCACCCCTGAGGGACAGAAGTTGCTGATCACATCGCTGTTGGGACCTTAGAGACACCCTGGAGGGGCACTGACTGTGGGGAAGCACCGTGGTTTTGAAAATTGGGGGAAAAATCCAGCGAAACTGGTGGTTTTGAAGGTTGTTGATGTCTAACCTATTTGAGTAATGAATATCATTTTGCAGGGGTGGTTGGAACTGGCCTGGCTTAAGAAGTCACTCTGCAGCATGATTTCAGGGCAAACCACGGTTGTGTTCCAGTTCCCAGGCTGGGTGGAAGCCCTTGTGACCAAGGTTGGAACCCATGAGGAGCAGATGTTTGAACATCACTCAGGGATGGTGGACCTACGAGCAACTTTCTAGCAAGGGGGGACAGGATTGTGACCGTGACTATCCTTTAGTAGTTTAAAAAAATAAGAGTTTGCGTTTGGAAAATGGGCCATTGACCATTGATAAATGACTTACATTGAGGCAAACCATGATTTAGCTTTATAGAAACGAAATGTCCACGGCCAGCTATGTTAAATTATCCCAAAATCATCCAAAATGGCCCTATCCAACACTTGGAGAAATTGATGAGAAAAAGTCTGGGATTTTGGGGTGCCAGTTTTTCAGACAAAGCATGGACAAAGCCCTAAATTTTCGCAGGATCTGGGACTGGGACACTGACATGATACCCTCTGGTAGTTTGTTACATAGCTATTGAAAATGGCCATTGAAATAGTTGATTTACCCATCAAAAATTGTGGTTTTCCATAGTTATGTAAACGTTTACCAGAGGGTAGATCTTGTTGCTTAGCGATCAAAGTGAACAGCAGTTCTGCAGGGCTATTCTTTGCGCAGACCTGGACCCTTTTCATATGCTCTTTTCATTATATCATAATATATCAATATATATCATATATAATCATATATATATATGCCATATAATAGTATATATATATTAATATAGATATACGATATATAATGATATATAATATAATAGTATATGTATATAATATAATAGTATATGTATATACCTCTGATACCACAGTTTTGGACTCCTGGACAACCCCGCCCTGAGGTATTGCTACCCCACCAAAATGGTGCAGTTCCACCTGGAGAACGACAAGCGCTCTCCGCAGTACACTCTTGGAACATTAGAGGCAGACTGCGTCGGTGGATGTCCCACCGGTCGGCTTGTTTTTTGGATATTTGACGTGTAGACAGATGGTATCATAACATGGTAATCATTACATAGCAATCATCATATAGTAATCATCATATAGTAATCATCATATAGTAATCATCATATAGTAATCATCATATAGCAATCATCATGTGGTAATCATCATATAGTAATCATCATCACCATCATCATTGTTAATTATTGAATGTTCAGAAACGTATCATGGATTCTGCACAAGGATCATCCAGCAAGATGGGTATCCATTTGGAACCTGAGCATTTGTCCATGCTGTCAGGGCACAGGTGAAAGCCTTGAGCCCAACAAAGTCAACATGAGTCGCTCGAAAGTCCAGAGGAGGTATGGCAACCGGATGGGACAAAATCCACGACCCCCTGAGGCAGGACACACGTTGCAAAAGTCAATGATCAATGAACGGAACATATGGCAAATACATGCAAATATCACGGATGTTGGTATCTGACTAATGCAGAGTGCAACACACTGTCACCGTCCTGTGGGCAAATCCTTGGCTGTTTGGAATTTCTGCATGTTTGTAGCTGTGTCGGGTATGGCATGTTTCTGAAATAGTTATGTCTTTGTAAAACTTTGCAGAGAGAAATATGTTTCCATTTTTTGGGTGCACTCTCAGCTGTTTGGCAAAGGAACAAACTGGCACGATTGCCATGGTCCCAGATTTGGATGTTTGAATTTGTTTGAACATGTTTGAACAATTTGCAGGGTTTCCCAGTAATATGTCAACCTACTAAAAACAAAAACATGTTAAAACCGGCCAACTTCCTATAGATTCTATAGATTGTCTCACCAAAATCAACCCATTGACATTGGTTCAAGGGATTCGATCCGTTTTTTTTCCATTAACCTTTGGTTTTTACATGTTTTTACTATGGTTTTTGCGTGCTTTTTTTTACCATCAAAACATATCAAAACTATGGACCTATGGGCTTTGTTGCAGATTGGATACCCTCCATCCTGACCGTGTATTTCATCCAAGGCATGTACCGCATGAATCCCGGCACCGGGCCACGTGAGCGCCGCGCGCCTCCGCCTCTCGGTGGTTTGAAAAGGTGGGTGACCATGGGTGACCACCAATAAAAATTGGTGTTTCTACTGGATCTACTGGTATAGTCCACTGATGTCCACTGGATTTACTATGAAACTACTGGATCCAGTAGATCTACTTGAAAAGACTACGAAAAATGGATCTACTGGATCTACTGGTATAGTCCACTCAGGAAGGTTGAAAGATCGAAATTTGGTGCCATTTGTTCGAGATCACTAGCAATCATTCTATGTTTGTGCTATGGTCCCCTAATGGGGCCGTCATTTCAGGTGGATGAATATTCAATAATATTCATATATACTCAATCAATCCATATCTAATCAATCTATTTACTGACCAGTGACCAACTAATTTGCTGCAAAAACCATGGAAAAAAAAAACAGGTTTTGCACCCCTGCCCAGCTCCAAGGCCGTGGGTTCACGTCCGCGGCCCAGGTCACGACATTTGACGTTGGAGCAGAAACTGGGCGGTGGCGATGCAACTGGGACAAAAAGCGGAGCCCGGTTGGTTGGAGAAGTCCACCCCGGCGAAGTTGTCAACAACATTCAACAACAGATGGGTATTGCTCATACATATACATATACACATATATATATACACATGTATATATATATATACATACAAATATATATATATATAATTATATACATATACACATATAAATATATATATATATGGGACCTCAATGGACCTCATATGTGTTAAAAGTATCAGGATCCATTGTCCGGCCCTGTTCCGGCCTGCTTCTGAGGCAGACTGGTTCTGTTTGTTACTTAATTAGAATCATGTCTTGCGCTCTTGAAACATTCCAGGAACCTAATTTTGAGGGCCCCCTAACAAGCTTGCGTGGATCTCTTTATTTGTTCTCGTCGCAAGTATTGGTTCTCAATAGGAGGAATTAAACATCAATTCAAAAAAAATGTCCTGGTAGGCGGCATTCTTTTTTTGTGGGGGCCTGTATCAACAGGAGTATGCTATAGTATGCTTATTTCATCCATGATCACCCCAGTATCTAGGTGACGACAGGTCGGCAAATGATACCCTGCAGAAGGGGCACGCAGGTTTTGACCCCAACCATGTGGATTGTAGTCTATTTGCATTTTGGAAGACATTGGGAGGATTGGCAGGGTTTCACAATACAATTGGGGAGATTGTAATTAAGGACTTTGAACAAGCTCAACATACAGTAAATGGATGTAAATGGACGTAAAAGGTGTTTTATGAATTTGAGTACAGGAATCATCCAGAAATCAGCTTGAAACTGGTTTCATTTTTTGGTTAAACTCATCATTTCAAATCATTCCATGTAGCTCCGAGCGGCCGCTCCAGTGACTGCAGGTTTGCGACGAGACGAATCGGCATCGGAAGGTCACCTTGAACTTCCGTTGCCCGGGCGAGTGGCAAAAGAGGCAAGTCATGGGGGTACCCCAAATCATCCAGCCATGGATGACCATGACTTAATATTGAAACCCATGGTGACTTGGGGATCCTTCATTTATCTTAATTTTTTAAGAAACCTCATTTGCTGCCCTCACCAGACATCGCCAGACTAGAATTGGGTAAGTCTCTGTGCAGTTGGCAAATATATTCCTTCTCGCAATCCCCATCGTTGATCACACAGTTGCTGATCAGTTATATATATATATATTACATATATATATATATTGTTCTTTCCACTGTTTATAGTTGGTGCCGGGCTCTTGCTCTGGCTGGCCATTTTTTTTGGTGGCTCGGGAATTCCTTCCGAAGTGCCGGGCTGAGCAGAGCGATTCCCATGGATTCCCTTTGCAGAGGGTCCAGCATGTCAAGGGCATCTACAAGATCTGGAATAATACTAGTCAATGAGCAATATCTGCAGATTTCCACTGTCATCAAATCTAGAATCCCTAGACAAGTTGCTTTAAGATTCAACCATTCACCAACAATTAACCAGTGAAAACTCCATGCTCAATCAACACGTCCAAGATGATGAGAAATCTTAATTCCAATATTTCAATGTCGTTATCATTTCAATGTTCCTTTAATTGTATTCACCCATTGACCAACAAAAAATGTCACTTCATTTCATTGTCAATTTCATTGTCAATCAACAAATCCAATATGATGAAATGTGTTCATCTCCAATGTTATTTTTAAACCATGAATGACACTGGAAATAATGATTCGACAGGCCTGAGACGCGAATCGTGGGCCTGACTGAAAGCTCCCTCTGCGAGTATCATGTGCCTTGGAGCGTTTCGACACGGTCAAAAGTTTGATTAGAGCAATTAACCCATAGATATTATGATTTATCAATATATGGGTTAATATGATCATACCTTGTAAATTAATGTTATACCTATGGTTGGTCATACCATATATTACCCCATCATTAGATATCGAGGCTCAATATGATTTTATATGGTAATATTTTAAGGTATGAATGGGGATATGGGATGTAAAAGCAAGGATAGCTATGATCAAAAATTGGATCATCTCATATTGATGATTATTGATTTATATTGGGGGATGGTGATACCATGTATATACATGATTATACATGTATATACTTCATAGGGAATTCTGAATTCTCTAGACGTCAAGGTAAGGATTCCCAATTTCATGATGGGACCGCAACCAATTGTCCATCTGACTTGACCATGGCACATTCGGGATCGAGACCCACCTCAGGTGTAGAAGCCACCGCAGATTCTATGAGAATCCCCGGTGATAATCTATGATCATCTGCGAAAATCTATGAAAATCTATGGTAAACTATGATACCAGTTGAATTTGTTGATAATCCATGATAAACTATGATAATCTATCATAATCTATGATAATCTATGATAGCCTATGATAAGTGGATCGTCTATGATATGTCCTGAATGACAACAGACTCCGCCGGTGGAGTGCAGTTTTTGTTTGCCTCGGGCAAGGTGTTGATCCAGACCACATTGTTGTGCGGTCACCATCGGCTGATGCCAAACTTGCCGAGAGGCCTGCAACTTGGGTAGTTGTTTTCGTACCAAACCCATTTGATGTGGAAATGCTTCAAACATGTTTGCTCTCCAAAAAAAAGATTAAACAAGGCAAAAACAGAAAAAGACAAATGGACGGTTTCAGATCCTAAGCTCCTAAACATCACCAAGTGTGAGTCCATCGGTATTTACCTGCAACCCACTTGGGGATTTATCAGCTCTAAACCCCCTAGTTTCAGCGTCTCCACAGGAAAGGAGACCATTCAATGCGTGGCGCATGAGGTCGGGTGGGTGTACCGGGCAGGGCAATTTTCCCGTTTTAATGCCCATTTCTAGGGGATTTCCCAGTGTTTGATTATCGAAGGGTAACAACGTGATGTGCTGGAAGAGAAACCTTGGTAACTTTGTATTCTCCAAAGTGATTTCACGAGCAACTTGTATGAGGAGTCTTACACATACTACACATGTGAATGATTCAATTTCTTGAAAGAGAAAGGCTTTGCTCATCATGCAGCGCACACAGCCGCAAAAGGGGAAAACTGAAAGATCACCGAATTAGATCCAATTAGAAGCATTCTTTGCGTCAGGCAAGCAACTTGTCAATTTGCTGAGAGACTTACTATCATTTGTTGATTTCCATAGTTTCATTGTGGTTGACTTATCACATTGCAAAAAGGAACCACAACAGTTCAAGTCCCAGCTGAAGAAGCTGTGTGAAAGAACAGATCTAACCATTCCAGGGTTGTCGGCCGATTCCTTTTGACTCACAACAACTCGGTTGATGATTTCACAATGCTTCATCATGTTATCATAGAATAATGTCCACCCAAGGTGATTTTGGCACTTCCGATTGTGGCTGGAAACCCACCACCAACCATCCACATTTTGGTGTCGCTGGTGCAGGATGGTTCGCTTTAGCCATGAGTCGCCCAGGGATGCTGACGGGGGATGATGGGTCGTTCATCGCTAAAATAACCTCCCTGATTTGCTGCAAAGTACCGGAGAGGAGCGGATTGCCCAAAATATCCATGACAATCATTGACAATCCATGAAAGTTATCCCAGTCCTCAATATTCCTCAATTGTTTATCAGGATATCCTCCAGAGTGATGAAAAACTCATCCCTTTGAGCATGGTGGATCTGTTCGATTCGCTGGCTCCAACTGCGCGTGCTTGGCACAACTGGCCGCCTGCCTTGTCGTTAAATCAGTTGCTGAAGCCATCGATGAGTCCTCAAATCTTCAACCCAGCAGCCACTAATTCCAAGCAGGGCCCCCACTGTTCACACCAAGCAGTCACTCAGCTCAAAAGAAAGCTCCATTGACAAAAAAGCAGTGCCCTGCAGCCTTTGGTGGACGATAGCAGGAACCAATTAACTCTGCATGTTCTTGCGTGCTTGATGCTTTCCAAGTCTTTACTATAACAGTCAGTGCTCAAAGCTGTTCAGCTATGTTCCGATTGTTTCAGTGTTTTTTCATATTGTTGGAAAGACTGACAAAATATCCAGCATTGAAAACTCCTCGGGAGGAGGATACGACTGCTGTCAATTAGCCAATGTTGGTTTCAAGTCTGCCCATTGGTGTGGTCCCACGTACTGCCACTAAGGGCAAGGCACCATCTCGCACAGAAGACGAAGGATCACAGCTCGAAGCTTAGTGACTGGAGTGGCCCAGTTTTTTTTTTGCGTGACCTTCGAGTAGCATCAAGCAGGATCAAGAAGATCTGGTTGGATTTGAGCTGCTGCTAGAGTTGCTTGTGTTTGAGCAGTTGTTCCTTGTTCTGCTGTCAAAGCTGTTATGATGATTTGATAATTTGAAAGAACTGCTCAATCAACTGCTCAACCAGTCAATAACCATAAACTCAAACATGGCTCAACTTGCCCCACATTAATTGTATGGCTCAACCATCGCCCAAGTCGGCTCACCGAAAGGTCCGATCGGCTCCTGAAGTTGGAGCTGGATGAGCTGCCATGACCCGAGAGTCGTGGGGCAAATCCAACAGAATCCAACCGTAAACCTCCAACCCGGACGCTGCTCCACATGTTACAATCGTCATCATCATCATCATCATCATCATCATCACATTAAAAAAATGCCACCCCCTCTGAACAATATGTTGACTGGGGTAAAAACATCAACTTTATCTTCATAAGGGGTCAAAATTCACCACCCCCTATGAACAATATGTTGAGTGGGGCAATAACATCAACTTTATCTTCATAGCCACCTGAAGTCAGACGCGGCGCAACGGTCAGGGTTGCAGCGAACATGTTTAAACCATGATTCAGTTGGAGGTCCTTGGATTTGCAAGGAAACCAATCGAAATAACTACAAACAACTAAGGGAGACCTCGAGAAATGGACAGTGTGCCATTGAGATTACCCTGTCACGAAATCGATTCGCCGTTTTGCTAAGAAAGATATGTTTCAGAAGTCATGCATTTTGGTGGTGCCGGGTTTGCAACAATCCGCTCTAATCTGCATGGACAGCATTCACCTCAATCGAGTCTGACATGATCCAAAATCCATTTCTCATCTCAGGTCCCTCGCAGACGAGCTTCAAAGGACCGCCTTGTCCGTTCGGTGGGGGCACTTGGGAAACCTGTCTTGGTTGCCAACAAGTTGTTTCGCTAACGATTAAGTAGGAATGTAGTGAATATGATTAATTTATAATTATAGAATATTATAGACCTATAATCTATAGATGTCTATAGTAAATATATGTAAATAATATATACATTTGGTTATATGATGTTACATGTGATTTATGTTATCATAGATACATGTGAACAGGCACGCTGTGCTAGGCCAATCTTCCAAAACGCAGGCCAAACTGGTAGCGACATGTTGAGCCAAGAAGTCTTGTGGTCATTTAAAGATTCAACAGTCAATAGAAAAAAGAGAATAGAATTCCAAGTGAATGCTGAATTACTTTGTTTCATGGATTCCAGGGCCATTCCATGTGTTTCCAAGACTGCATTGCATGGTCAATGCGGAGAGTCCTCCACTTCGCGGGTCTCTGAGGCCGTTCACGAGTTTGCCCTTTGCGAATCCATATCTTGAGTTGGCTACAAGGCGAGATGCCGGGTGCAGGTATGCAATGACAGGCCCCGCCGCTACCATCTACAACGGGATCAGATGTGAGGTCTTTAGCTACAGTGCAGCTAGAGGTAGCTGGCATATGTCGTCATAGCAAGCTATGATTGTGGCCCGTTTGTAAGATAGTATGATATGCCATGTGTATGTACTTCAGTAGATAGGTATCACTGAATCCTGGCTAGAAGCAGCTGGAAATATATCCTGCATCACTAAACAGATGAGATGATGGGCAGTCTCGCCAGCTGCGTGTTGTTGTGCCCTGCGCAGGCAGTCTTCGCAGTTGCAGAGCAGCATGAAAGACATGCTGCAGGTGTTGGCTGTCTCCAATTTATTTTAAGTTATTAAGAGGAATGAAGTGGACAAGGGACACTGCCAGTTCTCCGACTTTTACATTGCCAGTTCTCCAGGATCGAGTCATTGGACTTAAATGGTTTTTGCTGTGTGTCACATTTGGAGCCACATTTGCTATGCAAACTCTTGGCACATTGCCAGGTGATCCCATGCATTATCAAAGGCCTCTCCATCAGCCCTGACAACGTGGAGTTATGGAACCGTGGGGATTCTCTGCACCTGGAGGAAGCTTCCCAGACCGTCCCATGCGCAGTTGCAGTGAAACCTGGGTGAGGTTTGACGGACGTCTTCGCCCAAGTTTACTTTTTGCAGGACTGAGGATGATGAGGATGGTGTGTTCACATGTGTTCACGGGAAGCAATTGTCCGCAAGAAAAACATTGAACATGTTGAAATTGACATGCTGAAAATGGTCAAAACGCGAATCCTAATCTCTCCGATGAATTCCTTACCAAGATTTGATGCATATTGAAGAATTGTCTCAAGGTTTTGGCTTTCATGTCCCTATGGTCGCGGAATATGTGAGTGACGAAGCAATCCTTGGGTTGCAGGATGACATGGACTGCTCGATGAAATCAACCTTCCAAAGATTTGAGGACTGCTGCAGCAACCGCAGCAACTTTAACTGGCTGGTGGTTTTGCAACCTATTTAGGATAAAGATCTGAAGTTACTGCCATTATCTTCATGGGTTGAAGCCACCAAGAAAAACAATCCACCATAGTGCAGTATCAAGATGATTTGCATTACATCAAATATGGGCATGGGTCGAGCATGGGGTACCAATGGACAAAAACACAATTTGTCATGTTAACTATGACAAACTATCCATTTTGTGGGATTGAATCTTGACCCATACCGATCTAAATCACTCTATGTCATTCTACATCCATCATACGGATCATAAATCTGATAATTCTGAAAACATCTATAAAATTCTGAAAAATCTGAAAAATCTATTGAAATCCCTGCCGATGCATATACTGCATATACCATCCCAATCGTCATGATGCCTCGCAGGTTGCCAGCTGCACGCCACGCTTGCGCTGTCTCTACAGCAGCTGGGAATTTTCGAGCGCTATCGGGTTGCTGTTTGTCAGGCCATAAGCCATGAAATAGGACCAGTACCCATAGGATCCATGTATGCTATATATGGTAACATTTACCATCAATATACCCCCAATGTTAGCATATATACCATACATGGATCCTATGGGGTATAGGGTTTGTCCAGAAATCGGGTCACAGTACACCCCAAATACCTGAAATTAATGGAAATTACATGTCGGGAACATGATTGACATGAGGACAACATGAGTGAATTCTGGGATATCAGATAACCATTTTGGTGGGTGGATGTGCTGATTTTGGACTTGCCATCCTCGACATCTTCAATCGGCTTGTCATGGCTTGTTGGGGCAGAAATTTTGATGCGGTTGAATTCGTGATATGGGGATTGGTAAGGAACGTCAGTGGCAGGGAACATTCGGGATGTCATCACTCCACAGAAGGAATGCACTCGGCACTCCAAGACATAAGCTATGACCCGGAAGCTTACCCCAAGCACAATAGGACAAGAACGGGTTCCGGACATGTACTTCCCACAGGTTTATCATGGTTTATCTATATGCTAGCTTATCATTTTGGTTTGAGAATTTTGGTTTGAGAATCTCCAATAAAAATTTGGCTCAACTCAACGGAATGGCTTCCTTTTCATCATCGTTGTTTTGTTTTCTGCGAAGATATCGATGCTCTTCTCGGAAAACATGTTTGATGGCTTCATGAGCAAATTTCAGCATGGCGATAAATTGGGTAAATCAAGTAGATAGCCTGTTGAACGTCTACTTTTGTGTGTACCCTCTGGTAAACTAACATAGCTATTGAAAATGGCCATTTATATAGTGGATTTTCCCATTAAAAATGGTGATTTTCCACAGCTATGTTAAATTACCAGAGGGTAGTTGTTATAGATTCGCCATGTTTCTCAGGGCGAGACTCTGCAGATACCACAACTCCTCAGGTCAGGCGAAGGTGTTGAACCTCATGCGACAGTACCTCGGCGCCATTGGCGACTGCTAAAAACATGGACTGCAAGTGGATTTGTTTGGGAGGTTGGCTTTAAAATATCTGGTTGGTAAACCATCTATAAATGGGATATTAATGGGATTTAACGTTTTTTTTTTCCCACAATATATGGGATAATCCTTCCCATTGACTAATATATTTCAAGATTGTTAAACCACCAACCAGAATATGTTTGAAATACCCTCTGGTTATGACTAACATAGCCATGGTATAGATGGCCCATAGAAATAGATGGTTTACCGAACTTAAAATATAATTGTGAGTATTGTGGATTCCGGTTGCTGGTTTGGAACATGGCTTTTATTTTCCCCAATAGTTGGGATGATGATCCAATCTGACTAATATGTTTCAAAGGGGTTGAAACCACCAACCAGAATATGTTTGAAATATGTTGTTTTCCATTAGTAAACCTGGATGAATTTGATCACTAACATCCCAGCTGATACCTGGAGAAGACTATATTTCTGTGTTTATTTGATTTGATTCGGCAGCTCCAAATCATCCGCATGGTTGGCCTCAAAACCTGATGAGCCATTTACACACCCATGATTGATGGTGCTAATAGTAACTGTCAAAATTAAACATTGAAGTGAGTTGTATCCATGGGATGATTAAAGACATCTTAAGACCCTTTTTTTCATTTACCCATGATATTCCCAAGATTTTCTATGATTATTCCCCTAGATCCATTGAGTTTCTATAATGTTTTTTTTTTTCATGTGTTCACCCATTCTCTTCACCAAGAGTCTGGGATAGTCTGGGCCTGGCATCGCGGCATCTCAGGGCAGCTTTGCGTCAGTCCATCAAGGCGTTTATGGCTGGGTCCTGGGGAGTTGGGGAAGGTACCAGAAAAATGGTGATTTGGGGATGATTTATGTTACCACTTTCATTATATATGTGGTTTTATGTAATAACACATGTAGTAACTAAATTGTTTTTTCTACGATTTATTGAAATGTCTGTCTGGAATGAATTATCACGAGTTATCAGAGTCGTAGATGGGTTGTTTACCACTTGGGCATGCTTTATGGCATTGGGTTTACCTCATGAACCGGCCTGACCCAGCAAAGGACGGATTGAACCAATCCCATCCAGGGAAAGCTGATATCAGCTACTTGGAAGTGATTGGTTGCCGAGTTTCATGTTGGATCCCTACAAGAACACCAACCTTACTCTCTAAAGAAAAGACATATTGATAAACCACCAGCGCTCGCCCCCGTTTTTTCTCACATTTTACAATGAAATTCAGATCTGGTTGGTGGTTTCAAAGATGTTTTGTGGGATGTCATCCTTCCCATTGACGAACTCATATTTTTCAAGATGGTTATTGCACCACCAACCAGAGATAGTTGGATCACTTGCTGGTGGATATCCTCAGTCGTGGTCATCTTGGCAGGCGCCGACAGAAGACTTGGCGAAGCTAGCTCGCCAGTGGTTCGAAAGGCCGACCGAACCCTTGGGGCATCTTGGGGCCTTGATGGCTATCAAATATTGTGACTATACTGTGACTACTGTGACTATATATTCTGACTATATTGTGACTATATTGTGACTATAGAATCGTACTCACTCTCAGTGAAAGATGTCACAGCTCACAATTGTTTGCATCGCAAAGTCCTTTGCAGGCGATTGGATCTCCTAATTCTCATGATGATGCGACGAAGATATGCCCGGTGACCAAGTGAGCGCCTACAGGCCGTGCCTGTCAGGTCTTATGGGAGTACTGTAGATGAAATCCTGATTTAGATATACCTAGAAACACCAGAGGCAGAAAAAAATGCCTCAGGCCCCCGAGACGAAAAATAACGCCGCATGAGTTTTGTTTTGCCTCTGATGGGTTAAAAACGCCTCTGGAAAGCAAAAAACGCCTCAAACACAAGAGTTTACCAAAGCCCTAGGACTCCCGCCATGGCGACTTTTCAGTTGCAAAGCCCACAACTAGAGACCAAACCCCTGACAAACAGCCGCACGTACTGCTAAGGAATTCTTATGATTTCCCTATGTAATGAACGCTGCAAGAAAAACAATGCAGAAAACAAGCCCTAGAGTATATACAGTATATACAGTATATATGTGTTCATAGTTGCACATTGGAAGCGTTGGCTTTCATCGACATTGAATCACTTGGATTGCAGCTTTCAACAAAATTTCACGGCAAGAAGAAAACTAGAAGACTCAAAATCCGTGATACAACCGTTTGGGCATGTTTCCGGCAAGATTTGGACCTCAATGTTCAGAGTCCGCCCTTTTCCGCCGTTTTCCCGCCCTTTTCCGCCGTTTTCTGTCCTCTGAATTTTCAGTTTTTCCATGTTTTCCCTGGTTTACCTTTGTTTTTTCTCATGACAACAATTTTTGTCGTATTCACTTCCGTTGCCTTTTGGAAACATGCTGCAAATGCCAAAAAGCAACAAACAATTCCAGTGAGACAGCATTTTGTGGGCAATGACAGTCTCGCTGACAGATTTTAGCCACGCAGCAGCTACGCCCCCAGTTTTAAGTGATTTACACTATTGAGATTTGGAATTGGATTTAGCCAAGGCTTTGCGTTCGCAGGTATTGAAATCAAAGAAATGTCCGCTGTCATTTACCCATCCCAGAACAATCTAGAGCAGATAAAAAGGAAAAAACACTGAAAAACAAGGATTACAACAAAAACGCCTCAGAAAACAAAAAATGCCTCAGAAAGCAAACAATGCCTCAGATCAACTGGAGGCGCCGCAGACCCTCCGATGCGTTTTTTTTTTTGCCGTTTGGTTTTTCCAGGTATTTAGCATGGCTTAGAAAGATGTTCAGTTCAATTATGCACGAAGTTATCAGCTGGAAGTTTTGATTGACAGGTTTGGATTCCCGGCTCAAAGGCTCAGTAAATGTGGCTACTGGGTGCATCTCAATCTGAGGTCAAGAGCGATGTCAAGCTGCTACTGCCAGGGTGCCCAAATATTTGGAGCATGACCAAGCGAAGCAATCTAAACAAGGTCCAAAGACATTCTGGTTGCTGGCTTCAATACTTTTCAACATGTTTCAATTCTGTTTGATTTTCCAACATTTTCCAACCATATTGAAGATGATGATGATCCCCAAACAAGTAATGAGCAAAAACACATGGATAGCTCCCATAGCTCCATACCTGGACTTGTCCTGGACTTGTCCAAGGCGCCGTGGGCAACACCTGGCGAAGAGTTTGTTGTGGTTCCTTCTGAAATGCACGGACCGTGGGGGAAGTCTTTGTGTATCATCGGACTTTTATGGACTTTCTGGGTGTCTCAAAGCAGCCTGAATTATGTAACAATATGTAATAGCTACTTACCACCATGGTCGGTAAAGCGTCATGTACCAGTGTATCCAATCATCTCCAACCTGCAGTAGCTTTATACATGCATATACATGCCATACTTTCCGGAAAAAGTGTTGGATGGCTTCGCACTTTCCGGGCATGAGATTCACCTGCCATGTGCGATCGGTGCTCGTCCTTTGGTGAAATCCATGGACAAAGATTTTCCCTCGGGCCAGCGGAGGACTATGGGGAGGTGCTCACATACACCGCGGAGGTCTTGCATGAGGCTGACCCCAGAGGATCGATTTCCTTACCTCAAACAAGTGAACCTATGCCGATCTATACAGTTATATATATATATCAGATCTCATCCAATGAATCTATCTATTTGCACATAACCACGGATACCTTCATGACATCTCATCATAAATAAATATGCTACTCAGAACAACTGGGAGTTTCTGGTTTCGCCAGGCACCAGCTGCTGAGGATTGGTGAACGCCTCAGCGGCTCATTTGCCTCACCCTGTAAGGCATTGAATATGATGATCTACAATTATGATCATGGAATAGATTACTCATGGGTTGTTGGATGATTATACGATTTATAGGTATTGCGAATGTGGTGTTAGATGATATAAAATAATATTGCCGTTACCATCAATGTAAAAAATCTAACAACAATAATACTCAATGGGTTGTCGTGTAATTGTGCCCAATGGGCAACTGCGAAGCGACAAGGTTGCACTTGGCGACACTTGGCAGCCACTCACAGCCACTCTTGCGTTTCAGGACCAGGGGGTTCAACAGGCTTCGATGTCAGGGGTTGACTGAAAAACAATTTCTGATTGGCATGAACTGCTTTATAAAGATTTATAAAGTATACTATAACATACTATAACATACTATAACATATTGAGCACATCAACTGCTGGTTGATTATATTGATCTATCAAGCCAACCAACTGGTTGTTTTCATTGGGGATTCCATGGCTCAGCTGGAGGACGGAGGGAGCCATACCGCCAGCCTATTTGTGGTGCCGCGAAGTTGATCCCCAGTGCTTCAGGACCTGAAAAAAACTGTGAATGTTGTGGTTATTAGCTGTTACTAATAGTATATAGCTATTATATAATATACAATATCACAATATATCACAATTATACAAGCTGGTTATATATACAATTATACAATGTTACTTTATAACTATATTATATTATATACTATTATCCATAGGATCCATGGTGCTGCTATATATGGTAACATGGATCCCATCAATATACCCCCAATGTTAGCATATATGCCAGCACCATGGATCCTATGGGTTATATACTATTATTGTATATATATATACAATTATATATACAGTAACCTTAAACTGGGAACGGCTTGCAAAATCTCTACATGTCTCTTCACCAGGGGGTCGGGTTCGGAATCAGAACTGAAGGAATTCCAAGGTGGGAATCATATGTTTATTGGCTACTGTAGACAGTATGTGAAAATAGATGAAAATAGTGTCAAGAAATCATAAAACATGATACTGCATATTCAACAACACGGGGTATACTGTATATCCATGTATGCCGTATAACCAGCTGATTTCCACAGTTGAATGATTTGGCAGGTACCTTCCCTATGTTGTGGGTCGCATTGAGTGGAAACTCTACAAGTTGCAGGGAGACTCTCGGCTGCGAGATCCGGATTGAAAGGGATGATTTAGGGGGTACCTCCATTTTAGGAAACCTCCACATAAATATGTCTCATGGATTCTGAAGTGTTTTCATGTGATCCCAGTCTATTTCACATGTATCTTTTCCGTGATGGTCCACTTGTTCTCATTGATTGCCATGTTTATTTCCCAAATTATTTCCTCGCATGTGTTTCCGAGTTTTTGGTTGCCTGTAATTCTGTTATTTCTATAGGTATTTTCCGGTCTATTTCCACACAAACACGGAGGGACTACCCCTGAAGAATCTGAGGAAACCGATTCGATTGTAATTATTTCCATTCAGATGTTGTGGCGATTCAACGCGCCTTTGTCTTTTTAGACACCCTGTTTAGAATCCTCTGTACCTTGAAACCACAGCAGCATTAGACCCCCAATTCTTCAGTCACTCAGATACAGTAGTTCCATTCCAAATTTAATATTTCGAGGGTGTATATCATTATATATCATTATAATTCATTATATGTGTCTGTGAAAAATTGGCCCCAGATCCAATCATGAATCATGAGCGGTCATCATATTCTCCCAGACTAAAAAGGGGCAGATTTACAGGTTTCTACCTGGTTTTTTAATGTTTTTTATTTCCCCAAAAAAACAATCTGTTGATACTCCAAAAACATATTTCTCATAGTTTCCACATATTTTCCCCATAGAGTTGCCATATTTTTTGGTGACAACGCCTTGGTGATCCAGATCAGCACCCAGGGTCCGGCTGATGCTTTGGGCAAGGTCTTGGGTGCCTCGGTACACAGAGCCTCCAATGGAGTTTTCATAGAGGGGAGTTTTGAGGAAATATCGAACATGTTATATATATATATATGTTATATTATACTATACTATACTATATTATATTATATTATATTATACTATACTATACTATATTATATTATATTATACTATACTATACTATATTATATTATATTATATTATATAATATTATATTATATTATATTATATTATATCATATCATATTATATTATATTATATAATATTATATTATATCATATCACATTATATTATATTATATTATATAATATTATATAATATTATATCATATTATATCATATCATATTATATTATATTATATTATATCATATTATATCATATTATATTATATTATATTATATTATATCATATTATATCATATTATATTATATTATATTATTTTATATTATATATTATATTATATTATATTATTATATATATATGCGTATACATACATATGTATATTATTACACTGTATACATATATATATATATTTATACATTTATGTATGTACGTAAATATTGAAAGAGAGACAGAGAGAGGGAAACATGTTAATGTCACTTAAGACAGTTTCTTCAAAGACATAGACTTGGAGAGGGACTATCATGATGCAGAGCATTTTGGCTGGGTTTGTCCCAAAATGGGATGTCTAACTTTTTGGCAAATATTATTGGCAATGTGATGATAAACCTGTGATTTACTAGTAGGGTACATCCCTTTTTTTGTCTTTTTTCCACATGCTCAAAAGCTGTGAAAAACAAGGCATGTTGGACCAGCATCAGCCAAGGATATTTGAATGACGCTTGTCAAGTGGAGAAAACAGTGTGATTGCCCAGCTGTGGATCGCAGCAATTGGAAAAAGTAATGTTTGTGGTGGGGTGACCGTGTGATTTTTACATTATATGAATTCATCTAAGTATATTTTTTTTTCTATATGCATGTATAACAAAATCTGTAGAACTAGGGTAAACCTGCCTAAGTAATCGTAAGTGGCATGTTTCTTTGTTCATGTGTTTTCTTTCGAAAGGGACCTATGGGGGCACGTTCCTGCGATCCTGGCTCCGCCTGTCCTTTCCATCCTGCAGGAAAGCCTCATATTTACTGGGAAAACACCATGGTTTGGATGCCAATCAACCAAAATCCATTATTATTGGGTCAAAACCTCAATATTTATTGGTTTCCTGTCACTATGTTTTTTTTGGGTCCTTGATATCCCAGCAGCTGCCAGTCCCGCGACCAACAGCAAGCTTTGGCCGTGGAGGGCTTGGTGCCCAAGATGACGCCCAGGACGGGATGATCCTCCATGTAGGGCATGCCGGGCATGCTGCCGATCTCGCTGTGCAGGAAGCATCAGGCCTCAGATTTTACCTATGGAGTTTGTGAACCCTGGTTCAGGCTGGGGGTTTTCGGTCAAACCTGGATACCATGGCAAAATCAAAAAGGATTGAACGGCTGACTGCTTGGTTCCTTGGGCAAGCCTGGAGCCAGGCTGTGGCCTCTGAAAGCCAGCAACTTTTGGCGGGATCAAACGTGTTAAACTGTCAAACTTACCAAAAAAATGCATGCTTTCCAACTGGATACTGAATTAATTCATCAATATTATCAATAAGGACACATGTAGGATATTATCATTATTGAAGAATTCCAAACTTACCATAATATTCCATACTTAATTTACTTTTTTCACAGTGTCATCAATTCTTGGCACCCCGTTGCGACTATCACGTTCACGGCCAGGCTGCAGAAGCTTCGAGTGCAGCTGTGCCTCAAAGGTGATGAAGGTGCGACGACATTTTTTGCGTGGTACTAATTTAATCTAATTTAATAGTTACTGGTTGGTGGTTTGGAACATGTTTTTATTTTCCCATAATATATGCGATAATCCAGAAATAGATCAGTTACTATTTAAGTGTGCCGTGTCTAACTGAAGTTCTTCAAGAATTAACATTATGATAACAAAAATCTAATTAATAAAATACATGGAATTACCATCACATGATAACACGAATGATGATGAACATTACAATACATAGAATGGATAAACCCAATGATAAGCCACCTCCACTATTTCCATAAATGGGTGGTAACCTACCATCCCTAAATGGTAGGTTTGTTATTGGACATCACTAACATTCAAAAAATGGGTCCCAACATTTCAACAAGTTTCACGTTTCGAAGATTCAAAAAACATAAGAACTTGGGTGTGCGTCGACAGATTGTTGGGACATGACAAGTGCTTCCAGGTGGCTCTTCCAGAGAACAAGATACGTACTGGAGATATAAAATAAATAGATTATATATGCATATATCATATATATATAGTATATATATAGTATATATATAGTATATATATAGTATATATATAGTACTGTATATAGCTATAGTATGCTATAGTACGGTTTTTGTTGATGTTCTTTGGTTGCTTCCCGTTCGTATAATAGCTTTGTAGCAGGGAAACAATGCACAATGTGAGGTTGGCCCTGGGCCGCCACTCAGCCCTTCGGCTACACCTGTGAGTCGCAGAACGAGACGGTAGCGGATGCCATTCAGGCTGGGTCCAGAAATGGGGAGATACCCCCAAGGTATGGCTACGCCATCACTGTGTATAGTTGGACCGTTTCTACATGTTTCTACCAGATCTGATCTCTGCACAAATCAGCTGGTGATTTGCACTGTTCCTCTGAGGGCTTAGATGCGTGTGTGATCTTTGACAAGTCCTACCAGCAGAAAGTGGATCTTCTGAAGGTGGTGGTCCGCAAGGGTCCGATGTCTTCATCCAAGTCCCAACTTTCTGATGGCTTGAATCAGATCCGGTCCAAACTGTGATAGCTATGGGATGATGAAGATGCCAAATAGTGTCGGTTGATGGTTACGCTCCAAATGTCTGCACCAAATTTACTGCTTCGTTGATGTTTCAAGTCACCACAAGGAGCGAAGGTCGTCCAAGCTCTCCAGGCATCCATTGAGCTGCATTTCAAGGAGTGGGACAATGCATCTCAATGGGCTTGGAGTCTCAGAACTGGTGTTCGATTTTTGGTGCATAAAGGATGACAAAGTACTTAAATTTAAATGATGCTATAATATGTATGATATATATATATATACAATTATAAAGGTTTGGGCTCAGGAGGGTTGTAGTGCCCCCTGACGTTTCCCTTATCCTGAGCGGGTCCTTCTGCCTCACCCGCGGGTCGCTTCGCCATCTTTTGCGACCTTTTCTGCTGCGCTGGCTGAACTGACACATTTTTGTGCTCTGGCCTCCGTTTTGCAAGTGCTCTGCTGGAACTTCCCAGTATTCACCAGGCAGATCTGAGCTCCCAGGCTCGTTAAACCACCTGGGTATTACTTCTTGGCTGTCATCTTGGCCATTTCTGTTTATGTTTTGGGCATTCTGGTTCCTCTTGCTCCTCATTTCGATTCCGGACAAGGAGACGGTCACTTGTTTTCCTGCTTTTTTGGATTTCGACCTGGCCACCAAGAACTTTGCTGTTGAGGGCTTCAACAACTTTCTTGTGGAGGACCACGGCGACCAACTCCCAACGCAGAAATCAACGTCGACTCAGAGCCAAAGCGCGACTCAATTGGCACCTGTTTCAGAAGGGTTTTATCGACCTGAAATACAACCAGTTGAAGCGACTTTTGGCCACGCTCAACTCACATCATTCTCGAGATTTGCAGTTAATACGCCGTATCGAGGTAGCAATGACATCTTTCAAAAAGGAGCCATGGAGATGTTTCATTTGCAGAAGACTGGTCAAAGGAAACGCACAATTTTGTCCGGAATGTGGGAGACACTGGCACGAATGTGCGGATTCATCCTTTGTCAGCAACCATCCAGAGACTCATCAGGGAGATCATTTTGCGGGGGACAGTTATCATCCCCAGTGGCATGGGCAGCACAGCTATTCTCAGAGTCCACGTCGTCGCCAAAACAAAGCTCCCGCTCAACAGAGAGGCAGCACGCCGAGAGGAAAGGGTTCGAAAGGGCAAGGACGCAAAGGAGGTTTGAAAGGGAAAGATGCTTCAAAGGGGATGAACCAGCAACAGCCTGGCCCTTATTTGGCGCCTCCACCTCCTCCTGCTCTTCCAGAATGGACAGTGGGTCAGGGAGATACGGCTTGGCCTATCCCACCATCTCCATCGATCCCTGCAGTGGCGAATCCTCCGACGGCTTTGGCACCCTCGCAAGCAGAGGCACAGCTCAAGCAGGTCTTAGCGGTGCTCAAACAGAATGCAGACTCTCTCCCCCCTCAGATTCAGGCGGTGGTGAAGGACACCAATATCAAGGAGAGCAAACATCAGATCAAGGATATGCACCAAGCTGTCACAGAATTGGGCAAGGCACAGCGGCAATTGGAAGAAGCTCTGTCAGACAGGTCCCAATCCCTTGCATCGTGGAGACAATTTCTTCATGCAAGTGTGCAACGTTGGAGCGAATATACCAAAAGATTTCAAGATCAGGAGCAAGCTCACCTTGCAACCATTGCTCAAGCACGGGACACACTACGTGCAGCACAGGTGGCATTCAGAGAGAAGCAGGATCAAGGGGGCATTATCACAGTTCCCGACGAGGAGGAGGCCACGGTACAACCGGATGTGGCTATGAGAGACGAAAGTGCTCATCGGATCAACGAGGGCCTTCAACAACTCACCTCATCGTTGCAGGAACTGGCCAATCAAGCAGATCGAGACCATGCGGAAGAGCAGTCCAAGAAGCGGCCCAGAAAGAGCAACACTCCAGAGGAGCAAGTTGGCAACTTGGCCCCCGATGGAGGAGATGGTGCCTCCAAGCCATCTTTTGGCTAGGCTCACAGCATGTGACTTCAGAGTACATCTGTGAGAAGCCTCCGCTTTGTCATGGTGATTTTCCTGGATGGGAGTATCAGCATAGTATTATGGAAGAATCGGATTTTTGCTCCATTTCAGAAGCATTGTCCCGAGCACACATTCTCACCTTTGAGCTTGGTATTCCACTTTTCCGAGTGAACAGTTCCAATCCTTCTTTTGTGCGCTCCTTCGCGAAGAGACATGTGGCTTGTCCGTCGTTTGATGAGAGCGTTACTGTTTTGCTTGGACTTGATGAAGACCTTGCCATGGGTGCTGTGACTATTTCCCATGATGAGCTCTCGACTTGGCAGGAGAAGCCTTGGGCACGTAGATCACACGATTTTGACCAAGAATTGTGCCACCTGGAACCGCTGTCCGAAGAGGCCGTGTCGATCCGGTGTGCACCCTGGTATTCCAAGTATCGTCTTCTGGACAACTGGTTGGAACCTACGCCAGTTGATATGCACAGGGATGTACCTGTTCCTGACCCTGATGTTATTCCAGATCCTTTCCATGCTCCTATTTTCATTCGAGATCTTCTCACAGCTGCTGACCTAGCTGGGGTCTTTACTGACCTTGATGACGATGCTCCTTTTCGTGTGCGTACATGGTACATTCATCATCAACATCATCGCAGAATGACGCTGTCACGCACCGTTGAGCTGTACGAAGACTGGCGAACATGGGAGCGAGATTTGACTTCCACCTGGAGAGATTTCATTCATCCAAATGAAGAGATCCGTTACCAGATTGTGACACCAGACCCATACCGAGGCTACGAGCATCAGGTTCTCCACGCAGACCTCATCCTTTCTCAGGGAGAGTGGTTGGATCGAAAAGCTGGACTTGTCACTTTACACTATCATGGGCGGCAGACTGCGCCCTTTGTGTATGCCACGGCAGCATCCTTTCCAGGCAGGATCAGTGGCATGGAAGTCTCGGATATTGCTCATGCAACCAATTGGTGTCTTCAAGGGCATCGATGTCGAATCACTCATGGTTGGCAAGAACTCCCTTTCAATCGCAATCCTGTGCACGTGATGCATTATGGACACTCATTTCAGCTTGTGATCAATGCAGCGGATATTGGGGACAGCAGTGGCACGCAGGCACCTGATGCACCGGCTCTTGGTTCAGAAGAACAAGCTGATTGTGCTGATCCGTCTCAGGACAACCGTGACCATGCGGAAGATTGCGATTTTGACATACAACCTGATGAACCAGATGGAAGTGACCATGGGAGTAGTTCTGACGGTTTGCACACCAATGATATGGGTGTACTTGTTTATCGACTTGGAGAACCTGATTTGCATGGATTTGTGCCGTGGAACTCATATAATGAGATTCTGGACCATGTCATTCGGCTCCAACACTTGCCAAGAAGTGAGATCCGCTGCTTTCACTTTGTTGCTGTGTCTCCTGTTGGAGTGCATGACGAAGCTGAAGAAGCACTTATCCTTCAATCAATTCATGACATATCCCCTGGATCGTCGGAAAAGCTTGTGCTCGTGGATGTGGAGTTGCATTTTCATCCTTTGCCAACTGGACTTCATGTCCCTGCTGCGACAAGCAGGAGAGTGATGCGAGTGTATGATCAACTTCATCGTCGCCAGATCCTGCTCCTCACTGCCTTGAACGACTACTGTGAGCTTCAAGCCAGCCGATGTATGATTTTCAAAAATCACAACCTTTGGCAAGAGCATGATCGCACAGTTCATAGGATCGCTCATGGCGACTACATCCGGATCCAGGTGCCTCCGCCTGATGACCCAAGTTTGGACACTGAAGTAGCTATTGCGATAGCTAGGGATTTTGGATTAGCACAGCCACCAGTGTGCCATTCCCAAGGCAGCTCCGTCTCTTTCTTTCAAGCATCAGCCGAAAAGTTGCAAATGCATCTTGCGGACTTTCAGACACAGCTTGTAGCGCTTCATGAACTTAGCGCTGACAACTTGCTGCATGAATTGCGATGGTTTGACCAACAACCACGTCGAGCTTCAAATGGAAGAACTCCGACAGCCCCTCATGGAAGGCGAGCTTTTGCAATTGGCCATGAATCTCGACTGAATGCCATTGTGGGAGAGGCGAACTTGATTGAATGTGAAGAGGAAGGCCGCATTGCATATATCACTACTTGGTATCTTCACCATGATATCTTCCAAGAGTGTCGAGATGCCAGACCCGTACGACTTGCTGGGCCCGCAGAAAGCTGGTCTGATGAGATTTGATTCGACCGGAAGAGCCTGTCACCTTGAGTGTTGTGCATCCATGTCCACCTTGTACCATCTTTGAATGCAATCAAGCTCATGTCATTGTTGAGCAGGCCATCTCACCCTTGCGTATTTCGCTGCTTGTCACGGTTTGGGTTGATGATCGTAGAGGACTTGGAGTTTCACATTTGGCATTCTCTACCACTCCTATGCAGAACTCACGATCCATCATTCGTTTGGCAGAACTAACTGATGAATGTGACATGCGGACTTGTTCAGTACGCTGGCGTGACTTTCCCTTTGCCATGTTTGACTTTGAGGAGGTTGACAACGCTGCCAACATCATTGTCAAAGTTGCACCTCCACATGCTTCTGCGACTGATGAAGATGAAGTTGCATTTATGCAGAGGGGCACAGGACAGCATACTCAAGGGCGTCGCCACTCTGGCGGCCAAAGAGGAGGGCGAAGTCACCATGGAGGTTTTTGTCTGAATGCTGATGCTGCACCGTTCAGTCCAGATAGACCTTCCATTGATACCCAGCCAGAATTTGTACAAGCTCTTTTTGGACTTTGGGATCATGCTGCTTTTGCGTGGGAGAATGAAGATCGGTCTGGCTTGGTCCATACCTTCTTTGTTGATCATACTGATGTCATTCCGATTTGCTCACCTGGGCGGCTTGTACGTCTCTTTTCGGATTTTGCAAACTGGCAGCAGCGACTCAAACAGGCCTGGAGTGAGAAAGTCAGAGAAGGGCAAACTCTGGACATTTTGATTGTATCACCAACGCCCCGGCCGATGGAGCATGAAGTTTTGGCTAGTGTTCTTCTTGTGCAGTCTCCCGGTGTTGACATTGTCTCTGTAGTGGTCTCAGTTTTTGAAGGAGAGGTTCGGCCTTTTCCGCTGAGAGCACGCATTGCTGTCACGATCTGGGAAAACATCTACTTGGAGCACATTTTGACATCCATTGGCTATTTTGATGCAGTCTTGGGCATGAGGCCCACACATCAGTGCTGGGCGTGGCATGGTGACACACCTTTGCGTTGGGGCCAGCCGTTGCCAGGACGAAATGGCTACGGAATTGTTGTTCAGCTCCGGCGCTTGCCACCGCTTCCTCCTCCTGTAGCTGCCGGTGATGAAGTTGTGACGCTACAACTGGCACAATTGATTCCTTCTCATCTACATGATGGTTCTTCAGATACGATCTCGGTGGATGAGCAATTGCATACCAGTGCTGTGCGACTTCTGCGAGGGCATGATGAAATTACTCTGATACCTGACTTTGTTGAGGTACTTGAACCCCTTGATGAATGTTCTATTGAGGCAGAGCTACGCCATTGGGGGCATCAATGTAAGGTTGTACTCTGTCAGCCTCATGATGTTGCAGTCTGCTTTCCCCAAGATGGCGTTCCTAGCTTAGATCGAGTACATTTCATCTATGTGAATCAAGATGCTACTGACTCTGCTGGGGTGATCTTGCACTCGAGTGAATCCTTGATGCAGGAGCTTTGCCATATGCGCTTTCTTCACCAGCTGGGTTATGAAAAAGCGGTCATCTTGAAGGAAAAAGAATGTCTGCCTGGACTTACCGTAGTTGATTTTCAAGAATCAGTTGGCATCCTTCACAAGAAGCAGCTTCGGTCAAGACCCTTGAAAGCCTGGCCTCCAGCACGGCAGCCTGTGACCTCATTCACTGAGATCTTTGAGTTTACTCAGCAACAGCCTATGAATCCGGCCTGCTTTCTGCGTCTTGGAGTGGAGCTTCATGACCTAGTTGAGCTTTTCCAATCCTCAGGGACACTTTGCACCTCTTTTGAAGGTATTGAAATTCCGGAAGTTGCGCAGCCCTTTATGGCCACTCTGCAACCTGCCCAGAAGTACGATCGCATCATCGTCTATGTTGATGGTTCTTCTCAGTCTTTGCAGAAACATTGTGCTCCTCTTTGGGTTGACCTTCATGGCATTCCAGACTCATGGGCATTTGTCGCCATTGGAGAGACTTATGATGTGCCACCGGACCAAGCTTTCTGTCTCCTTGGTTGGCAGGCTCAACAAGTGAGATATGAAGAGACCAACCCTGGATTTGCAGGGGCCACCCGAATAGGCTCCCTCATTGCAGAAAGAGAAGGACTTTTCTTTGCTGCCCTATGGCGCCTTTGCCGCAATGAAAATACGGCCACCCTCTTCCGAAGTGACTCGCATTTATGCTGCGGGCAAGCGCAAGGAATTATTGGTTGTGCGGATCTGGACTTGTCTTTCATGCTCTTCCGTGGCGTTTTTCAAGCACTTGAAGAAGCACTTCCTGATGGGCATTTGCTAGTTGAACACGTGCATGGTCACAATGGAGATCCTTTGAATGAAGTCACAGACGCACTGGCAAAGCTTGAAGGTACCAAAAGTTTCTTTCTTCCACGACAGCCTGTTGATCTCTGCAAATGGAAAAGCGTGATTCCACACCTATGGCTCCTATTTGCTGAACACCATGGTGGTCCCAAGTTTTGTGGCAATGGTTTTGACGTTGCGCGCCCAAGTTTGCCTCCTCTGCAGTCGACTGATGATGCTGGTGGCAACGGTCTAGGGACCCACACTTGGCAAAGGGCAGCCTGGAAGCTTAGCTTGGCCTCTGCCAATGTGACCACGTTAGGCTCTGGTGAGGGAGGATACCAAGGCAAAATTGACTTCCTGCGAGCGCAATTTGTTGCCTTCAATTTGCACATGCTGGGTATCCAGGAAGCTAGATCACAGGAAGGCACCACCACTGTTGGAAATGTACTTCGATTGTGCTCTGGCAGTGCGGGTGGTCACCTTGGTGTCGAATTATGGTGCAATTTGAATCAACCGGTTTGCTTCGTGAAAGGTGTTCCCCTCTTTTTCAAAGCTGGAGATTTTCAGGTGCTGCATCGAGATCCCAGACGTCTCCTTGTCAGAACTACTTTTCAAGATGAGACCTTCTTATTTTTGGTGTGTCATGCACCTCAAAGCGGGGTCAGTCTTGCAGAAAGAAGTGAGTGGTGGACACAAACTACTGAAATATTACAGCGTTTGGGCAAAGAGGACTCTATTTTCCTTATGGCTGATGTGAATGCGGGTCCAGGTGAAGCCGACGGTGTCACGGTTTTTGAGCAGGGCTTCCGCACTAGTAGTGGAACACCACTCTTGAGGCAATTCCTTGATGAGCATTCTCTTTGTTTACCATCTACGGCATCCTTTCATGCTGGCCCGAAGCACACATGGATTTGCCCAGATGGGTCCCAGGAGTTTTGCATTGATTTTGTTGCGATTCCCAGAGCATTCTTCTCATCCTGTACGTGGTCACAGACGATTGAAGATTTTGATCTTGGACAGCAGCAGATTGATCATCTTGCGGTTGGGGTAGAACTACAATGGGACCATTGGACCTCCAAGGTATCGCGACTCAACAATGGAGTTGGCTCTGACAGGCAACGAATCAGCAGTTCTCTGGAGTCCAATAGTTTGATGAATCACCAGGTAGCGCCTTGGAGCACTGACGTAGAGAGCCACCTGCATGATTTGAATGCGCATTTTCTTTCTCAACTTCAACGCTGCCGAGCACAGAAGAAGCGGCCCAAAAAGCCCTTCATTTCTGATGACATCTGGGCACTACGTAGCCGCAAACTGTGTCATCGCCGACAGCTGAGATTTGTGCAGAAGATGATTGGACGAGAGACTATCTCTTTGTGTTTCAAAGCATGGAAGAATGAGCACTTTCAAACATGTGATGGTCCTCTCACGGCAGAGTTCTCCTTTGGTGTCTCACTTCGATGTGGTGGAATCAAACATGCAGCGGGACTCATTTCTACGGCAAGACAGCTTCGCAAAGAACTGCGTCTTGCCAAGAGGGTTGCCCTGACCAAGGTTTTTGACTCCTTTCCGGACAATGTTTCAGCCTCGACCATCCTTCATGAGCTGAAACCATTCATTGGTAGTTCCAATGCCAAGAAGAGAGGAATCCAGCCATTGCCCTTTGTCCGCGATGAAACTGGGCTACCTTGTGCTGATCCAAGTGAGGCGAGAGAGCGCTGGATTCGCTTTTTCATGCAGATGGAAGCCGGCAAGAGGATGGACGCTACTGCACAGCGTAGTCGTTGGATTCAGAATTTGGGACAAATTGGAGTTGAACACATGGATGTTGCGATCCAAGAAGTGCCAACACTGACTGAGCTTGAACAAGCTGTGAGGCGAACTCGCGTTGGAAAGGCAACTGGCCCTGACCAACTTCCAGCGGAATTATTTCATTTTTTCCCGGCCGCAGTTGCCAAGCAGTCCTTTTCCTTGTTGCTGAAGACTGCCCTCCAGGGGCATGAACCCTTACTTCACAAGGGTGGCTGGCTTTTTCCTCTTTGGAAAGGGAAAGGAGATAAAGGGGCATGTGAATCTTTCCGCTCTATTCTCATCAGTTCAAACTTGGGCAAGAGCATTCATCGTACGTTGAGGATTAAGCATGCTAGTGTGTATGAGAAGTACATGCAAGCCCAACAAATTGGCGGCCGGAGAGGCACACCGGTGACGTTAGGAGTCCATCAGGCCCGTGCATTTCAAAGGATCCAGTGTGCACGTGGGCGTTCCACGGCCCTTATATTTTTAGATCTCACCGAAGCGTTCTATAGAGTCATCAGACAGCTTGCTCTACCTCTTGAATGCCCGGATGAGCTTCTAGCACATGTTGCGGATCGCCTGAGTCTTGGACAAGATGCTCTTCACGAGCTCCATACGCTCCTGGGAAGCTCTTGCGCAGTTGAGGAGGCATCATTGCCAGCACATGCACAGAGAGCTTTCAGTGCACTGCATCAAGATACACATTTTGGGCTTCACGGTCAGTCGGACCGATGTGTCACTGCCTTGGGGAGCAGGCCAGGGGACGCCTTTGCTGACGTCATCTTTGGTTTTCTCTGGGCCAAAGTGTTACATCAGTTTCAGACGCAGATGGAAGCTCTTGGTCTTCTTGAAAAGATACCCTCTCAGGATGGACCTTTGCTCTTTGATGTCCTTCATGGTGTGGAGACGGGCAACATTGGTTTTGTAGGTCCTTGCTGGTGCGATGATCTTTGTGTCTGCGTCAGTGCAGATCGAGCTGATGATCTGACCGTACGCACTGGTGCTGCTGCTGGTCTTTTGCTCGACCTTTGTGCGCAGCATGGAATGACTCCCAATTTACACAAAGGGAAGACCGAAATTATCTTTTCTGCTAGAGGGCCAGGCAGCAGGACCTTCAAAAAGCAGATCTTCGGTCCGCATTCCAATGGGCTCCTTCCAGTTTTGGGAGAACATCAAGCACACCAAGTTTCTGTTGTGGGGCACTATGTTCACTTGGGAGGCGTTTTGCACCACAGTGGGGATTTACGTGTTGAAGTGCGCAGAAAGATTGCGGTGGCACATCAAACCTTCACCAAGTTCCGCAAGCTTCTCCTTCAGAATCCAAACCTTTCTTTGGCCAAGCGGGTTGAAATCTTTCGCAGTTTGGTTTTAAGTAAGTTTCTGTACGGTGTGGAGTCCTGGGTACTTCATGGTCAACGCGTCAAGAGCTATGTGCACGCTTCGCTTATTCGACTATACAAAAGACTCTTGCGTATTCGACCTGGAGACCACATCAGTGACGAGGAAGTTCTGGTGAAAACGGGCCTCCCTTCACCCACAGAACTATTGCGCATTGCGCGTTTACGGTATCTGAGTTCTTTGGTTGCTGCTGGATCAGCTACTTGCTGGGGTCTTTTCAATCTGGACACAGATTGGGTTGCATTGCTGCAAGATGACCTACAATGGGTGTTTCGGCAGTTGCAAAATGCTTCACATCTTCAAGACCCCTGTTCTCACCTTGCGCAATGGTTAGATCTCATTCGTTGGCATCGCCAATATTGGAAACGGATCATCCGCAGAGCATCTCAACATGCCATCCTTCAAAGAGGACTACATCATCGAGTTCTTGGATTTCATCTTCATGCTTTGGAGGTTTTGGAACGTGGAGGAGTGGCTGTTCCACAGCCCTTTGACCAAGATGACCTCGGTGAGACAGCCTTTGGGTGCATGAAATGTGGCAAGGTTTGCAAAAACAGGGCAGGAGAGGGCTCGCATATGCACAAAGTCCATGGATATGTTCACCCTGTACGACATCTTTTTCAGGGTACACAATGTGCCATTTGCCTGCGAGAATATTTCACCTTTGCCAAGTTGCAACAACATCTGCGATGTGTAGAAGCTTGTAGGACGCAATGGTTGGGCCGTTCCTGTGGTTCTGCTCCAGTCCCAGGCATTGGTTCTTGTGCCAACCGAGATCTTGAGCAGGCACATGACCGTTTGTTGCCACCTCTGCAAGCTCTTGGTCCTTCACTTCCTCCGAGTCGTGACCGTGACTTTGATCCTACGAACTGGCAGCTTTTTGCTGATCTCTCCTTGCTCCTCTATGACACCCCAGGTGCACGTTCCCTTGAAGCGGAGCTCAGGGACCACATTCAGTCGAGAGCCATCTCCTGGAGCACCTGCCATTGTACTCTCACTGCGTTGCTTGAGCATCTTGAGGACGCTTTTGATGAGTTTGGGGTTCGGAGTAAGCATGAAGTTGTTGAGGTTGTTAAGAAGCTAACCAGGGTTTCTTCTTGGGATTTCCTTAATGTAGCACAGCGGCATGTGAACACACGCTTTGAATCCCTTGATGCCCTGACGTCCTCTTTGGATGCTTTGGAGTGTGCTACCTTCGAGAAGATTCCTCGCATCTGGGGGCGACATCGCGTCATCCTGCATGCGTTTGCTGGTCGGCGCAGACCAGGGGACTTCCAGTATTATCTTGACCAGCTTTGCGTTCATCTGCCTGATGATGTGGTGATTCACACGGCCTCCATGGACATCTTGTACGACGTTCATCTTGGAGATGCATCGGCAGCGGAAGCGCAAGCATATTGGCTTCACGGCATCACCCAAAGGTTTGTGGTTGGCTTTCTTGGTGGACCGCCATGCGAGACATGGAGTGTGGCTCGGGCTGTGCAACTCCAACAAGGCATCAAGGGGCCACGTCCAATTCGAGATGCCACTGACTTGTGGGGTCATGCGAGCCTTGCACTCAAGGAACTATTACAGGTCTGTGTTGGGAATGATCTTTTGACATTCACTCTGATCTGTCTTCTGTACCTGGCGCTGTATGACGGAGTTGCAGTCATGGAGCATCCGGCACAGCCATCCTCTGAGCAAGCTGCCTCCGTCTGGAAGCTACCCATCATGCAGGTGATCCTTTCTTTGCCTGGCTTCGAACTTCTCACCTTGTGCCAGGGAGTTCTCGGAGCGGCTACACCGAAACCAACTTCGCTGCTGGCTCTCAATCTGCCGGACCTCCAAGGCATCTTGCATCAGCACAGGGTGACGAGCGAATTACCACGCAGGGCCGCCATTGGAAAGACATCTGATGGCGGATGGGCTACTACTTCACTGAAAGAGTACCCCCCTGCCTTTTGTAAAGGCCTTGCGTTTGCCTTTTACTCAGCGATTCAGACCCCGCTTGATGTGGAGCACAGCGTGTGTCCTGTTGATTTCTTGTCCAAATGTGCCCATCTTTTTGTGCAGAAATTCTCTTGCCATTTGGGACAGGATTACGCTGGGTAATGTATAGATTTCTGAATTCATTTTGTTGTAGGGTCGCAGTGATTAACTTCTGAGCGCCTGTTGGAAAAAAAAATACAATTATATAATATAGACTGAAACTTGAAGCTGTAATTGATTTTTCGGAATTGAATATCCATACGTATTATCCATATGGTGTTTTTATTGCTGCTATAGTTGTGCAAATGCTGCAGTTGAATGGTTTCAAACTTTCAAGGTGCTGTTCCCAATGTGAGGGTGATTCGGATAGATTGAAGATGCAGGTGCAGGTAGCAACGGCTCACAATGTTTTTGTTGTGCCGACCAGTACCCGCCCTAATTCATCCTACTTTGCTGCGAAGTACAGGATATCTCTGACAATCTTGCCAACAGCAACCGCAGTAGGAACGCAAATGCTTCGTGTAACTCCAGCCAGTTTTTTGATGTAACTTTTCAAACGACCAATGCCACAATAATCATCAATCATCCACAAGATTCATCATCCACAATCCACAAGTGGCATTGATTGATGATTATTGGTGGATTGATGATTATTGGTGGATGATTTAATCCACCAATATTAAATCAAATTCCAATAAGTGGCAAATAATATTGGTGGATTAATTCATCTACCAATTAATAGGGGAAGCCCCTTGAGGTGACTCGCCTCTTCACAGGCGCGTAAACTCAACTGGTGAACCATGGATTGGTCGACAGTGACCAACAGTTCAATGCGGAAAAGCCCACCATTTGGAGATCATTTGCCGTGGTAAACGGTGGGTTGTTCCATGGTTTTCCGCATTTATGTTATATAGTTTACTCATGTTTACTCTAGGGTAGTCCGTATGTGTGCTACTTTTTCGTGGATCATTCTGAGTGGTTGGTTGGCTTTCAGCCGAAGGCATCAATGACTCCTGGAAGGCGGTGGTTGGACACAGCCAGGGCTCCTGGCTGGGGAAAGTCCAGGCAGTTGGTGGGAGCACCGTCAGAGGGTATTAGTCGTCTGTTTGATTCGAACAAGAGAAAGTAACCAAGGAAGTTGGGTCTCAAACATTACATCAACATCATATATCATATTTATATCATATTTATTCATATTTATGATATATCACATCCCCCAAAATGCCCTTGTCACTAGCCATATCAAATTCCAGTCACCAGTACCCCCCCTTCCCCCCATGTGTGGCTGTCGCTACACCACGATCACCAAGGTCATGACCCTTGGCTCACACAAGAAAGGCGGCACAGCTGGGGTCCATCGTTGCTTGGGGTTAGTCCCCCAGGTCACACTGCTGTTGTTATTCTGTGGGAAAACTCATGGAACATTTATGGTAAGCTATGGAAAATGATGGAAAAAACTTATGGGAAAAAAAAACACAAATTATGGGAAAACCCATGGAAAACCCCGAATTTGATGGTGGATCATCATTTGGCCCAGTTTTCATGGCTTTATTTTGTGCGGTATACATCAATTTCAGAGACACACCCATAATCACCCATATTTGATTGTGCGTAATCCCATTCCTCTATATAATAAAATTAAACATTACATGATCAAATTATGAACCGCCCACCCAAAGCGATGGTATAGAAGGGGATTTACCATGATTTACTGACATTTCGGACTTTTTTGGACTACTTAGGGAGTGTTTAATATCAAGGGGATGGGATTACAACACGACACAGCCAGGCGAAGACGGAAGGTGCGAGGGGAGTTCAAACGCGCCTGTTTCAGGGTTGCTGATTGGTTTCAAGTCCACAAATTGTCAATATAAATTTTGGTTTTAATGGGAAAATCGTGAAGACATATCAGAAAAATATGGGAACACTCACCTATAAATGGAGGATTGAATGGCAAAATCATCGAACTACATGGGTGATTTTCCGTGGCCATGTTTGATTATCATTACCAGAGGGGACTTGTTCAATGAGTTTTCTTTGGGTGCATAGCTCATTACCGCTATATATAGAGTCTATGGCAAAACAATATCAGTTGCCAGCAGAGTTTGGATGAGTGGCTTTGAAGTTAAGTCTGTTATCTCTTGGACATTCTTGGACGACATATGGCAGGAGGAACAGGAGAAACTACGAGCTGTCTTCATTTGTGTGGGGCCGAGGTAAAGGGATACGCCCAGGTAAAGGGATACGGGTAGGTGAATGAGCCACTGGGTAAGCCAGACAAAATTGGATGGTTTGCCCTTTGGTAATTGAACACAGCTGTGGAATATATAAATATCATTAAATATCTATAAATGTGCCATTTTCATACGCTTTCTCTAGCTATTTTAATTCCCAAAATGAAACTCCATTCGCTCATTGGAAACATGGTGGCCCCTCAGGGGTCTGCAAATGGGGTTCCCCTAAATCTGCTGCTTCATCGTCATTTTCCCCATATATCACTGGCCATAAAAGTCAAGCTAGATTCATGTAGAATCCCCATTAATCCCCGCTTTTTCAGACAGACCCATCTCATTCCATTCATCGTCACTGGTCATCTGCGAATCCAAACATTTCCTGCCGAGGTCTTGGACTCTACAAGGGTTTGCTGCAGGAGTGTCTACCCGGAGCGCAGGTGAGATGCTGAAGTAGATGCAGATTTCTCATCATGTTTCAAGTTCTCAAAGCCATTGAATGCCATTGAGACATATTGAGACACCCCATCTACTGGCATCATGCCTAAAGTGAGTAAATGCTGAAAAGTCGGATACATACAGAAAAAAACATCATCCCAAATGCATCCCAGTCGGCCAGTTATGACTTTAGGCCGCCTGAGCCCACAGTCACCGCCTTTGCAGGTCTCAGTGCCCACGGATCTGAAGGCCTTCTCAAGGCCTGCTCTTTTGGTCACGGAATCCGATGAATATCTGATTTAAAATGATGGATGATGATTAATGATGATGGAATTTTCAGCATTTAGTTCCATGATGTTCCAGTAAATATCCATTCATAAGTGACTTTCCCATATATATATATACATATTCCCCATTTATTGATATTGATGATGATGATGATGAAGATGAAGATGAATAATGATGGTAGAGCAATAGGATCCACCATGCCCAAGTCGTCATCATAAATTTATCGGTTCTATAAACCATCAATCCATATGGCTGGTTTACGACATTGCTTTACTAGCATCAATGATGAATATGGATATATCCATATTTCATTACAGGTATACATGCGGAATTCTTGTATACTGTATGTATCGTTTGATAAATTTATCAGCGTCATGACACCACATCAGGCCATAGATGGATCTTGATCATTTGTGTGGAAGAAACTACACAATAATTGGAGTGTGATAAGACTTAGGTGGGGCACTGGTATGTGATTGGGCTGCTGAGTACGTTATTCATGGAGACTTGATTTGATGCAAAGGTTGGCACGCCTTAAATGATCAGGCTCTTTTACAAAGCTAGAAGGTGCTATGTTTTGAACACTGAGCAAGACCATGAAATTCGATGATATACATATTTACTTTCTATTTTTTTGCAAGTTCATGCAATTCGGTTCCGCACTTTTGTTTAGCTTGCTTTACTTGCTGTTTACTGATTTATTCCCACCAGATTCTGCGAAAATTCTGCTGAATTCTTAACTCGGTGGGACCCCCGAGTTTGCCCCAGTAACTGTTGATATCTACCATGGTGGCATATGGATGCCAAGTAGATATATCTTTGTTGTATAGCCCAATGACCATCCATCAACTAAAAACTTCAGATATTCATATATATATATGCTATAAACCACCTGTTTGATGACACGTCAACACCTCTGTCCCAGGTTGGAAGCATCTTTCAAGGAAACATCGCACGGTATGCAATCGCTGGGTGCGGGTGCCCAGGTAGTTGGAGACTCCACACGCCACTGGAGAATCAAAGATGACTAAGAAATTCCAGAAGAAAATGGAGGTCTTGTACATGGGAACATCATTGGTACCCTCTGGTAAACATACAAAAAACTATGGGAAATCACCATGTTTAATGGGAAAATCCACTATAAATGGCCATTTTCAATAGCTATGTTAAATTACCAGAGGGTACATGGCTGGTTTCCCATTGCCATGTTTGATGTTCTGTATTTGTATGTGATTGTTGCGCTGATCTTTGCAAGAAGGACCCTGGTAGAAGGCCCTTTCGAGGTTCATATGATGGCTGGATGATAAGTTATTTTTGATGCTTCCATCAATGTCCCATTCCTTTCGTTGATTGAAGACTGAATGTGGTTCTGCCTGGTTGTTTTCAATGGCGCTTGCTGTATCACCAGGTTTTAGTTGAACCATTAACAGCCAGTGTGCCAATCTTTTCGGGAACCATGGACCTTGAGACTGACTGTTCCCTCAAGCATTTTCTGAACAGACTTCACCCGTCTTCACCCCACCCTGACCACCTCATCATACATGCTCATGGTGTAGCAATCAGCCTGCAGTCATGGGCTGAGGCTATGTTCATCCGGGTCATCGCACCAAGGCTGGATCGGATCCCATGGTGTGGTATACACCCATCCGCACTGCTGGGATGGTATACACCAATAGTCTGCAGGAATAATATGGATTGGGTGATCCTAATATGTTGGGGAATTATGTTGGGGATACATTGATTATTCCATATTATTCCCAATGGATATTATAATAAAAATCCTAAGATGGTGTATAATCCCGCAATGGGTCATTTAATGGGTATTATAATGGGAATATGGTGTAAAATCCTAATAAACTAATCCCAATAATTAAACTAATCCTTATAATTGGGAATACTCCTAATAATCCTAATAATCCTAATATGATTGGGAATTCCAACTAATCCTAATATTATTGAACTCATTGCGGGAATAGATCTCCAACAATAATCCAACAACTATTTTTTCCCACTCAGTGATCACGATCATCCATGATCCCAAGATAGATCATATGACAATGATAGTATCACCACTCATGATACCACTTATGATACCACTCATATATAATTACCAATATTGAAATATGAAAGAGTGGGATGATTAGTTTGATATACGTCATTGGAATGAGTATATCAAAAATCATAAAAAACAAAAAAACTTTCCAACATATATATTATATAATAGATTATATACTCTAAATACTCAAATCACTAAAATAATACCATATATAACTTTTTAAGGCTTAGGGGAATCTCCCCAGAACATGTGGCCTAAAAAAAGGTCCTAACGCCGTAGCGATGACAGGTGCAACAGGAGATCCGCACCTTGACGGAGCGCAATGCCACCGCACAAGGGCAGGTGCCGTGAACGGCAGTTGCCGTTGCTGGTCGAATGGGGATAGAAAAGCCAAGTTGTTCAACAGCCAATAGATTTTGATCATGATATGTTATGATGATTTTATGATGATTTTATGATTACAAGAAAAAATCATTCGAGTTCATTTGATTGAGGCCTTGTTTAGGACGTATCCGTATCAATGAAATTGGTTTCCGCGACATCATACGGCAGTCCCAGGAACAATTCGACGCCAGGCTCTACAGGAAATGACCAGCAAATTGGCCAGCTATGCCACATGCCCGGAAAGGTAATCAGCTGCCGGCCTAAGCCGTTCGATTTGGAGGGTAACACATTTATCCAAGAACATCGCATCATCATAGCATCATGGAAGACAAAAGGTCCAAAACTGGTCAAACATGAGTCAAATATATGTTCAATTTGGTCAAAAATTGTTGCTTCAATCACCAAATTACAGTAGCTGAAATGTGCAGGCTTCAAGAGTTTGAGTGTCAGTGAGTGTGCGCGCATTCGTGCTTGTCTTCCAAACATTGAGGTCCAATTTGGATCCATGCTTTCAATGTGATTGTAGTTCAAAACAAGCCAAGTTGCATCGATTCACTGTAAAGTGATGTAAAATGAAATAAAGACCAGAAAAATGAAGAAACATGGACCAACATGGACCAACTAGATCCAGCTGTGCTGTGATGTTTCTCCTCATGTTCATCTATATGTCCCATTGTTCAAAACTCCATGGACTGTGGCATTCCAAGGCCACCAGAGTGGTGGATCTGTCGGACAACTTCAGGACGGATGATGGTCATGTTTGATGGCCAAATTTGGGGGGGTTCCATGGGTTCCCATCGTTGACAAAGCCACAATGGGATATAGTAATATATAGTACGGATATAGGTCACAAGTCATGGAAATGAGTTGAAATACCGGAATTGAACATCCATTTTACTGCCAGTTCTATTGGTGTGAACAATTCAGGCTTGGAGATGAGTGAAACTTCACCCACCCGAATTATACAGTACCTTTTTTTGAAAGAGTTTTCAGACTGGGATCAGCAACATGAATTACCCTATTTTTTGTAAAAAGCACTTCTATACTAATCCTTCAGAGTTCATTCTGTTCCAATGGCTTCATGGTTTCATCGTGGTCAGCTTTGCCATGAACCATTTGAGACCCTGGGCATCCTGGACCTTTTCGAGATGGGCAAGGGCTTCCATGTTTAGCCTCTGGTTATGTCAAAATAGCTAGTGAAAATGGTCATTGAAATAGTTGATTTAGCCATTAAAAATGGTGATTGTCCATAGTTAGGTTAGTTTACCATAGTTTACCAGAGGGTCGCCTTCAACTATTATCCAACCATCCGAATTCTGAGTACCCAACGACAAGAAACCGGAACCCTTGAATTATTCTGCCCCATCCCCAACCGGTTGTTGGTTTGAAATAATTGTCGTATATATATATTATATATATATTTATAATAATATATATATATTTAATATAATATATATATAATAATATATATAATATAATATATATAATAATACATATATATATATATATATTCCGTGAAAATTATATATATATATATATTATATATATAATTATATAGTTATATATAGTGTTCTATGTATATATATATACACATGTTCTATCCCGGGATGATGAACCACAATGGAAGAGCTTATTTTCTAAGGGAGTGGATCAGCCAAAAACAAGATTAATAACCCATGAATATTCCATCAGTGGTTCCACCCATAGTCCACAAGAATCCATGATAAATAGTCCGTTATCGATCTAGCCGTAGGGGAACCACAGGAAACACCAAGATGTCCACCGTCCCAACAGGCCTAGATCCCCAAGCTGCGTAGCCCACGAAGTCTGCGGCAGCGATGTCCAAGTCCTTTTCCGTCACCAGGAAGCGGTAAGTCCGCGAAGTGCCATGCGGTAGCTCCAAGGGGCCCCTAAGTGGCAGTTGGGCCAGATGGCCACAAGTCAAAGACCTTAGTCCTTGGAGCACCTGCGAGATGGCAAATGTGAAAACATGACAACAGCATGAGCTATGTTGACACAGGCCCAAAAAGGAAAAATTGGGACACTTTGCCATCTGTACTGCTCAGCTGGAAAACCTAATGCCTTGCCAGGCGTTGAATTTCACATCCTACCGTTCGAATTGTCAGCAGCTCGGCACGGATGATCTGCGCTTCGTGCGCCAGCTGCCCGTTCATGGCCTCGTAGGGGATGCCCAAGAGCAATGAGTCCTCCAAGGCTCGCACCATCGCTTCTCTTTGAACTCGCCCAATTCCATGCCACTCAGCTGGCTCGACTGGGACCTCAGGTGCGTCCAAATCGCCCCTCAGGACCTTCTGGATCTGCTCTGCAGACATGTAGTCCTCGATGGAGGGCTGCAAGGTCGCCATGAACCTCTCACGGATGTCGTTCACCTCCTGGCCGCTGAGCACCTCAAAGCCATAGGCGACCAAGTGACGAATCTCTGGTGCTGTCAGACGTCTCACGTCTGGCCGAATTCCAGGATCATCTTCCGCTTCGGGAAGCTGTTCCACTTGTGGTAGCTGAGCAGGCTCCTCATCAGTTGAGGATGAGGAATCTTCTGATTCACTTCCAGTTTGGACATGATTGTCCACCAAACCTTGTACTTGCGCTCGTCCATGATGTAGTTGTTGCCCTTCTCGATGTCCAGCTCGTTTGCCCATGTGGTAGGCAAAGATCATGCCAAGGGTCAGCATGAAGACCAATCCAATCACCTGGTCAATCCTGATGGCCAGGTAGAACTCAGAGGGGATGTACTCCATGATTGCCGTGATCCTGTACCCCTCAGCTGGTAAGACCTGTGAGGCAAAAGTCAAACCCCACACAAGTCCTTCTGCGAGGCCCTTGTCCTCGGTGTCTTTCTTCTGTTTCAGCTTGTGTTGATGCGCATGGTGGTGGCGCTTCGAGCAGTATTTCTTTCCATCTTCTGCCTTGAGACCACATCCAGGTAGGAGACAAAGTCGGCATTCTTCCAACTCCTCCTCATCCATGTCGCGCACCGTGTAGATGCCTTCTTCGATCTTCTTTCGGTTTTCAAACTCTTGTGCAGCTCGATCAAGCATGTCTTGTTCTTCTTGTTTTTCCTCTTTCTTGACCTTCTTGGATGCCACACCTTGAGGGTCGTAAAGAAGGTTGTGCATCTTTCTTTTCAGTTCCATGGCAAGTTTCTGCCTTGCCGAAGTTTTGGTCATCCCATCAGCCAGTTGTTGATGGCTGTTGCACCATCGAAGCATTCCAGATGCTGCGGCCATTCTTTCACAGCTCATCTTGATCTCGATCGCCGTGCGCTTCTCGGTCAACTTCATGCCGGGCGCTTTGGAGACACTGGCGTCGTACAACGCTCTGGCATCTGTGATGCATGGGGATTCTCCAAGCCACTTCATGATGTCCTCGTTGTCAGGACGCTGGTTGGGCCAGATCATCAGTGCAAAAAGGCACTTCAGCCACTCCAGGGAGTCGACGGCCATGGCAAGCGTTTGGGCTTCCGCAGCAAGAGAACTCCTGCACACCCTTGTCAGTCGCTTTGATGCCCAGTCGATCACCGTCAGCGGAAATGGCTTTCCATTGTTGATCTCGTCCGTGTTGGCCACGAAAATCAACCAGCCGCCTTGGGAAGAACCGTCGGGTCTTGTGGCCCAGCTTGCATCACAATACATTCCGAACCTGATGCGATGCAATGGTCCGTGGGACCTGAGCACCAAGTGGGTACTTGCCGTTTCTTTCGCAAACCTCAGAGTTTTGTTCACTTCCAGCAAGTCAGAGATGGTTGCCGAAGCAGTTGCCGATTGAGCCAGGGAGACCGATGCAGCCATGTGTGGTTGCGTTTGGAAGGAAGGCCAAGCAAGTGCACCAAGTAGCCCTCGAAGCTGTGACTGCTCTCGAGGTGTGACACGCTCGTTGGGCTGCTGTTTTCTGCTCTTTTCGATCGTCAAAGGTTTCAGCTGGTGGATGTACTTCTCGAGGTTGAAAGTGACCGTTGATCCATCCATCGCCTGCGTCATCTGTGTGCCGCAGAAGGTTTGTTGGTCATGGTACTCGATGGATCCAAACTTGAAACGGTGGAGAAGCACATGCAACCTTTCAGCAAAACAGCATGGGTGATCACCTTCAGGACCTTTGGCATCTTCTGCGCTTGTGACCCATTCACCACAGGCCATGATGTCGTCCACATGAAGTCCAAAAAGTCCATCGACGACGTAGCTCTGGCCGTCCATGTCAAAGACGGTGAACTGGTCATCCTCCTTGGTTGCCAAGCGCACAGAGATGTAGATGCAGCCGTCCAGCTCGTGCTTGAGAAGTCCAACATCAGTGATCAGAGCTTTGTCGGCTGTCTCGTTCCATTGTCGAGGCGCTCTGACATCACCGAAGGCTGGCTTTGTCATCTGCATGATTTCGTGCTCCTTCAGGCCGATCAACTCCGCAAGGAGACGTCTCATATCTGCCGAGGGTTCACCATAGATCTCAACCTCCTGATGGATGTAGTCGCTCTGCAGAAAGGCACTTTTCACATCCATGGTACCAATGCGCCATCGCTTGCTGCAGGCCATGAGCACCATCAGGTATTTGCCAAGTCGTGAGATCGTTGGTGATTCGGTGTCCAGCTTTGACTCCAAGACATCCTTGTGTTTGAAGCCTTGTAGGATCACCCTCGCATGAGGCTTGTCCTCCTTGTACCTGATCAAGAACCGCATAGGAACAATTGTGCCCTTGGGGCATTTGTCCCTTCTCACAGCTCTCCATGCATCGTTCTCAGACCAGGGTGTCAAAGCCTTTCGTTTGGCTTCTGTGAACGCCTTCTTCTCTTCAGTGCCAAGTCGGCTCTCGACCACTGTCTGCAAAATCTCCTCCTCCGTGATCTCGGTGAGATGGAGCTCTTCCGTCTTGGGTTGTTTTGGCTTTGCCTGTCCATCTTCTTGGCGGCGTGGGATGCCGTCCAATCTTCGGTTGTTGTCTTCGGAGATTCTGCTGGCTGTTCTGATGGCCTGTTCCAAGTGGCGACGTTCACGCGCACGATCAGCATCATCTTCAGCTGGTTCCTGGTTGTTCTCTGCAATGGAGTTGTGTGATTCCATGATTCCAGGGTGAATCGCTGTGAGTCGGTCTCTGATCTCTGCCTGCTCAGGCGTGATCTCGAAGTCCATCGGTCGATCAGCAAACTGAGCAGATTCCGCAGTCTCACCAGAAGGTTCTGCCCGAAGTCCAAGTCCACTGGGTGAAGTCTTCTCCCGTTTGTGAGCTGGGAATTTTGCAGAGCTCTTGCCCTTGTCCTTGACAGGTGCTGGCAAGCGTTTCTTTGCCATTTGGTCCAAGTCAGTCTTTTCATCTTCCGTGCTCGCCTGTGCAGTTGTCGTTTCAGTGGTTTCAGTGGTTTCCATCGATGAGGCTGCCGCGGTTGCAGTCGGAGGTTGTGCTGGTTCATGTGGAGGGACTGACTGCAGTAGCCGAAGCGGTGCCATCTGAAGTGTGAATGGAAGACCTACCCCCCAAAGAAGGGAAATCATCAGGCGTTTGTGCACGTGCAGCCAAGTCCAAACCTCTGACAGGACCACGAACAGGACGCAAAGCGGCCAAAATTCTGTCTGCCAAGGGTCTTTGAAGATCGTTTTCAGCTCCAGGCTTGGCTTGTCGCTCATAGCGTTCAGGAACTGTTTCGTGCCTGAGCTGTTGGCGCGTTGTGCGCACCAGTGAGCTGCCATGAACCACCCAGTAGATGGTAGTGGCTCTGTCTGTGGTGCATTCCACAGCAATGACCAGTGCTGGTCCTCGCCATCTGAAGGGGTCCAACTTGTGAGTTTGAGGCTTCCAGTAGAAGACCCAGTCACCCACCATGAGCTCATCCTCTTCGATGCGTGAGCGATGGAGGGCAGCAGCTCTCAATGCCAAGTCCTGGTTGGCCTTGTGAAAGGCGATTGCAGCCTGTTGTTTGATCTGCATGATCCGTGGTAGATCAGCTTGATCACCAAAAGCTTCAGGACCAGGCTCATCCATGACACCTCCCTCAGAGGGAACATAGCCAAATGCCAAAGTGGCTGGCGTTGAGCCCTTGACTGAACTCAGTCTGTTCCTCTGATGTGACGTCACCAGCAGCGCTTGCTCAAAGCTGCAGGATGGAACTTCTGCCTTGAAAGTTTCCAGCATCTTTCTCCTCACGGCATGGTTCCTTTCCAAAATTCCAAGCCGGTGATGAGCACCACGAGGGATCAGGTTCACCTTGATGCCATGGTTGGAGGCCCATTCTGCGAAAAGTTCACCTTGATGGGGTCCAGATGCATCCATTCTGATGATCTTGGGGTAGCCAAAGCTCTTGGCCCATGTGGAGTCAAACAGTGCAAGCTCCATTTCGGCTGTCTCATCTTTGATTTCACAGTCGACCTCGTACCTGCTGAACTCATCCAGGATGGTGAAGACTGCTTTCTTCTCTTTGTCCCACTCCACGTAGAAGGTGTCGATGGCCACAGTATGGTTGAAATGGGGTGCCTTGTGAAGTGTGGCAACCCGCACTGCCTTTGGCTGTGCTTTGGCAATGCACTGTGGGCATCGGTATCGTCGAGCCACCTGCACGTACTCGTTGGACATGTGGCGTGTCTTTGCAGCCAGAACCAGTTTGGCTCCATTGGGATGTCCGAGCTGTCTGTGCAGGAGTGCAACTGACTTCAAAACCTCGGGACCACCAATCTTCACCAGCTCCTTGTTCTGCTCCAGGTACTGCATCTCTTCATTGGAGTGCTCAACAAGCTCCAATGCCATGAGTTCGGCTGTGCCACGTTTTCGCCAGACCTCACCCATAGACTCGTAGATCGCATCTCCAAGTCTTCGAACCAGGTCAGGCTCGTAGTTCTGCATGCGCTTGAGTGCCTGGCCACGTCCCATCATTTGTGTATGGCCAAGGGTGCATTGGCATCTCAAGTTCACAGCTTGGCAGACTTTTCGGGATGTAGATCTGAAACGTGTTGGTTTGCGGACATAGTGTGGATCATCTGCATCCAGCTTGAGTCCAGTGCGGCACCGATCCAACACAGTCTCTGCAGTAGCCCCGCATCTTCTCCAAAGTCTCGGTTCTCCATGAAACCGCGTCAGCGGGCTGTTCAAGCGTGCAATCGTAGTAGATCTTCTTGGCGTCGCTGTGGATGTCGTAGTAGAACTGCAAGTGAGTGCTTTCTTCAAGGTTTCTCATGTCGGCCAGAAGTGCTCGACGCTCTGGGGTTCGGTAGTTCATGTTCTGCATTGGAGACCAAAGTCGGCACTCAGGTGCCACCATCACATGGTGTGGCTTCTCTTCAGCGACCAACTTGCGGAAGTCTCTCTGAGCTTCGTGCATCTCGAAGTTCCATTGGGGAAGTGAAAACTGTCGCACTTCCACATCAGGGTATTTGGCCTGAAGATACTTGCCCAAGTTGCCCTCGTCGATGTAGACCTCCCAGAACTTGAGAACCCTTTGAGAAATCTTGCTCTTGTCGACCACCCGGTAGATCACCTCCTCGATGGTCTCTTCATCCACGTCGACCTCAAGATCCATCTCCTCGTCAGAGATGTCATCAGTCATGATGGTGTCGAGGAAAACCTCGTCATCAGCCGAGTTGATGTTCTTGACATTCAAGTCGTCGACATTGAGGATGTCCTGCAAGTCGTCGAAGATGTTGATCATGTAGTGGCCGTTCGCAGTGAAAACAGGTCGAATCTCAGCGCCATCCACGTAGACCAATTTCTTGCCATAGTTGACCATGACATTCCAGGCTTCCAAGTCAGGCCTGGCCAAAAGAAGGGGTGTGTGTCCCGGCAAAACATGAATTGTCAGCTGTCGCCAGGTTCTTCCCACACAAACTGGGGTGTTGGCACTGAAGTGAGACCTCACTGTGACGCCATCTCCAAACCGGAAATCGCGAGGATCTCTGTTGATCTCAGCCTCCATGCCTCTCATGTTGAGGTAGCCGGCGATCTTGTCCCATGTGGCCTCTCCACAGACAGTTCTTGTTGCACCACTGTCCATGATGGCCCATCCAACCTCTTGTGAGGTGAAGTTGATCTCCTCATGTTGATGGAACTCGCCAGGGACGGGTGTCACCTCTGTGGATCTATCCTCAACCATGTTGGCATCGTCAGGAACCTCTTTGATTCCTGAGGCTGGCAAGCGATACCTCTTGAATCGTGGACCATGTTGTGCAGTGCTACCACTGGTAGTAGACCTTGCCGTCGTTGAAGCCGTTGATCCAGATTCAGAGTTCGATCTGCGGCCAAAGACAAATCGTTTGGCACCAGGCAGGGGATGTGATCCTTTGGAACCACTGCCTTTCCCTTTGCTCTTGCCTCCTCCTTTTCCTTTTGACTTGCCTTTCGATCGCCCACCATGGTTGTTGCGACCTTTCCCATAGGATTTTCCAGAGCCCTTGTAGTTGCCATCGCCCATGTCCAGCGCAACCACAGGGTAGAATCCTCTGGCGAGGGCCAACTCCCTCATCTTCTTCCTGCTGTCCAGGTAGTTGATGTAGGCATCTTCAACCACCAGTGTCGCCTCATCCAATTCGGCGGGGATCTCCTCGTCACCGACGATGTTGTTGTTGTCAGCGTAGTAGGCATCGTCCATGTAGTCCTCCTCATAGTCGTTGGTGTAGAAGGTCTCGTCATCCTCATAGTAGCATTCGTCATAGACCTCATCGTCGTACTCACCATCGACGTCGACCATGTGCACCTCGTGTTTGAACGTGGTGTCTTTGGAGTTGGGTTTGCTGTCACCTCCAAACATCTGGGTCAATGCGCGAGCCACCTTCTCCGTGGTGAGCTTTCCGTTGCACATAGACTTCACTTGTGGGTGTGTCCATCTCGGAATGCCAGCGCGCATCAAGAGATGCCAGCCAGCAAGTAGTGGAGGGACATCTACTTGCAAATCCTTCAACTTCTTGAGCATCGTCTGATGCCGGACAAGATATTGCTGAAGCTCCTCTTGTCGTTCTCGCTGGAATTGTTCGAAAAATTCCTGGCAGCGCTCTGGTAATTCAACTTCTTCTTCATGTTGAAAAAGCGCATCCAAGACCTTGACAATGGGCTCGAAGGGGTTGTCAGCCAATTCGATGTCATCCAGCTCGATGCTTTCAGTAGCATCCCAAGCTACATCTTGAAGTTGGCTGAGCACCAGGTAAGCACCTTCAACAGAGACAGTGTTGCCCCTTCTGCTGCATTGTCTGCTGAACAAGTCCAGTCGCCTTCTATAGGCTCGATATGTTTTCTGTGTCAAGCCCTGTGCGGACGGTGCAGCCTTAGCAAGGCCGGAGTCTAAGCCTCTTTCGAAGCCACCTTGCCCTTGCGGAGCTGTACCTCCATTGGTCTGAGCTTGATCACCTTGCGCAGCAGCAGCGTTGGCGGCCGAAGCGGCCTTAGGCTGTCCACCTCCGTGTCCACCTCCCCCAGGCATGCCCTCGAAGGAGTCCAAAGCGAGGAAGGGGTCAGTGAGGTAGCCAAAGCCCTGCGGTAGCCCGAACTGGGCTCCGCTACCAATATCGATCTAGCCGTAGGGGAACCACAGGAAACACCAAGATGTCCACCGTCCCAACAGGCCTAGATCCCCAAGCTGCGTAGCCCACGAAGTCTGCGGCAGCGATGTCCAAGTCCTTTTCCGTCACCAGGAAGCGGTAAGTCCGCGAAGTGCCATGCGGTAGCTCCAAGGGGCCCCTAAGTGGCAGTTGGGCCAGATGGCCACAAGTCAAAGACCTTAGTCCTTGGAGCACCTGCGAGATGGCAAATGTGAAAACATGACAACAGCATGAGCTATGTTGACATCCGTAATATTCCTAACATGAAGGAATGATTATCCATGATCAATCCATGAGAAATAATCCAAACTTTTTCCTAAGATGAAGATCGATTCCCAACAATTTCATGACCTTCAGGAGCTTCACTGCTTTGCTGCTGATGCGAGCCTTGAGGTACACCGAAAACGAATCATGGAGCTATGGGCCATGGACACCCCACAGGGTAGGAGCGGATTTAGATGGATGTACATGGATTTAGATGGATTGACTATGGGATACTCCGGGAAAGGTTCAACATATTTGGTCTGAATGTTGGAGTGCGGCACTCTATCACTGAATATCTCTTATAAGTATTGAGTTGGGTCATAAACTGGAAAAGTTGTTTGTCATTTGTAGTTGATGACTTGAAAGGCGGCCTCGAGATATCATTTTACCTTAAAAAATCATGTTCGAAAGTTCAGTTTTTCGCCTTTGGAAACTCAGTTTGGGTCAATGCCTCATTAAGCCTCTGCCAGGGAAGGATGCAGTTCAATGGCAAAAGCTGGCCTTGGCCGTGCAAACCAACGCATCTTGGATGCCGACATGGTCAAATCATCAAACGCATCAGTTATATGATCTGGTGATGACATTCACAGTTCGCCATGGTTTTTCGATGGCCCTAATCGAAATAGATGGTTTACCATTGTTTACCTAGCTATAAAATAGATGGTTTACCTAGCCATAAATCACCATGTTCCCATGTTTTTCCCATTAATAGCATGGGTGGATCTTTCCATGGCGAAGTGTGAATGTCATGTCATAACCAGAGGGGTGATCCATCTGGCCCTGGGATGATCCGATCCAAGGTAAGGTACCCGAAAGGCCTGCGGTGCTGTATCAATCTTGTCCAAGGTGTTGGTGATTTCATGTGATGCTTATCTACATGCATATATGGGGATATATCATGTGATTGCAAGTTATTGCATGTGAATTCATGTGATCATGATATAATAGTTTGCAATATGATATGCATGCAAAGTGCAGATGAGTATACGATATCTATGACTAGACTAAGTTATGTATTGCTACTATGTGATATAGTGTAATTTATAATTATATATATATGCACATGATGCCACAACATATACATATATAATACAATGTTACATCCGATGTTGTGGTGTATTCTACGGGTAATTACACAACATTTAGTGAATGAGTTTATAGTGTGTATATATATATATTTATAACATCACACTCAAGAATATTATATGATACTAACACTAATTGACTGACATAGAACAATAGTAGCAAATGGTAATAAACATATAACATCATATAACACATATCCCGTATATACTGCGAATGGGATGTAGACTACAGCGTTATACATACTCCCATGTAAATATTCCCTTAATCATCCATGACCAAAGGGATGCATGAAATGCCCCTTTGGCTCAAGACAACTGCCAGCCCCCGTGAGAAAATAAAGCAATGCCGAAACTGCCACTCCTTCGTCGTCGTCAGTGAGAGAACAACTACATTCTCGAACATCCAAGAACACATAATCGGGGAGACAACCTCCGATTCACAGGTTATCAGCCGTAGGACTCCTACGGAGCCTACGAGCGGGTAGCCGCGGGCCTTACAGATGACTGAGCAGGATAGCAGTGATAACGCATTTTCTTTTTCTGGACATGCCGTTGCACCAGCTGCCGGCACGCAGTCAAATTCTTCACAGAGTATCGACACTGGTGGAAGCGATGCCTCAGAACTGAGAACGAGCCTACCCAGGCGACCTCTGGTTGCTCCTAGAGGGAGACAAATTTCGACAATGCAAGCAATTGAAGATAGGGACAGCACACCTGGAAAGAGAAGATCATCTGCACGACAATTGTCGCCTCCGATGACTCCAAGGACTAAGGCAAAGACTACGTCGTCGAATCCGCCTTCACCGATTCAGGACGCTACTCCATCAGGGACAGGATCTTATCAGCAAGTGAACGCCCCATCGAGTGGTAGCGACATCTTCACTGCCTATCAGAGTGAACTAGCTGAATACAAGACATCACTGGAAAAGGCCACTGAAGAAGAATCCGTACTTCAGGCAAGATTGACCGAGACGACAGCATATGCCTATCAACAATTTAATTTCCTGGAAAGCACCACTCATCAAGAAATGATGTCGATGACCGAACAACTCCAGATGCTGAACTTTGAGTTGCAGGCTGCACAACAAGAAGATGAAGGTGCAACCTACAGGATCGAAGAATTGGAGAGGTATCAGACTATGTCGAATGAAGCAGCATCTCATTTAGAATTCAAATATTCACGACTACGTTCGGAATTGGATGAACAAATGGGACAAGCGAACGCAATTATGGTGCATGTGGGCGCTGACGCGAATGCTCACATCAATCAACTCAGACTGGAATTAGAGAACGCAGAGATGAATGCCAAGCAAGAAGCTTTGGCGGTCGGCTACGCTAATGACCAGACATGTGCTTTACAGATCGAGATGCTCGAGGTTGCTAATCAGAACCAGACAATGAAGCACACCATGGCCATGAATGTCAGACGACTGGAAACTGAGCTCGATGCTGCTGACATGAAGAGGGACGAGATCATGAAGGAGTTCCGCAGTAACATAAGATCTGAACATGACCGCTATGCAGAATGTGAACATCACTTAGCTTTGGAAGAATCGCAACTTCGATTGCAGGTGATCCACAATGAAAACTTACAATCTCGACTAGCGATTTCTGAGAGCAAGGTTTCTGAAGAATCTCTAGCTGAATCAAGTGGCATGCGGGACATGAGGATAATGGGACTACGTTCGGAACTACACATGAAACAAAGTCTTTTAGATCGAATGCAACAACAACTGACTGAATCGAAGAATCAGTATCATGAACTTTCCTGTCAACAAGCCCGAAGATCCTCGCCAAGCAGATCACCGCATGGAGCAGCACTATATGAGATGTCTATGCAAGCCGTGCGTGAGCGTGACAACTTAAAGGAATCCAAGGCTGAAGTTGACAAGTTGTACCTACAAAACAGAACTGAACTCATTGACACTGAGAACCTGCTCAAAACCTTCCAGCAACATTTCGATGAAACTGGTAAGAAGTATCAAGATGCTCTGAACAAGATCGATCACATGAGTAGCAGCGTAGCAATCCGAATGTGACGAGTAACTTGTTCGACAGTTTGCACAATGAAATCAATGACAGGGATACAGCTATTGCTCGCCTTCATACTGAACTTGAAGCCCAAAAGGATTCTCTTGAGCGTGCTCACAGGGATGCAGGTAAGTCCATCAAGATGTTGAACGACAGAAGACTCGTGATCAAAGGTGCGACTGACTATTCCATTCCTGAAAGCCACTTGACCGAGATGCATCAATTGGCTAGTGAGCGTTTCGCTGAGGTAGAAGAGATGTCGAGCACCATTGCTGCCCTGAAGTTGGAAAACCAGGCTTATTCCTTCTTCATCATTGAATAGACCGACTACTTTACATGGGTACCCCAGTAATGCTATGCCTCGGAATGAATGTGAAGAGAAGTGTGCCAAACTGAAAGCAGAGTTGGACGAGATGAAGCAAGAGAGGAACGCTGAAGTTCGAAATCTTCAAGATGAATTGAAGAAGATGGAAGATCGGAAAGACTATTACAAGAACAATTTCTCTCAAGCTGAAGATCGCGCCAACGATGAAGAGCAGGAATACCGAGCAGAAGCTGAAGCCTTCGAGAAGCTCAGGAACGAGTACAACACCAATGTCAAGGAGTTGGAGAATCTTGAGAGGGATAGATCTAAGTCATCCGTATCTCTAAGAGAAGCCGAAAAGATCAGCCTCCAACCCTGGCCTAAGACCACTGAACTTTCATCCTGGAAGGGAAGTGTCGTTCATGAAGTTTGTGTTGCAAGTGGAGATCGAAACTATGAAGATTGGAAAGCGTGGCTAGCTCCGTGTCTTGCAGATCAACCTGACTTGGAGGCTCTGGCCAAAGCACCCGATGTGAGATTCCAATCCATTGATGCCAAGCTCTCCAATGCCTTGAGGAAAGTCATTGACAATGCTGGGGACAAGTCCATGCAAGTGAAGTATGACATGTCCATGAAGAACCAAATGTATGGGAGAAGTGGGGACTTCATCAAGGGACGAGAACTATTCGCAATGGTATTGATTAGCTTCAAGTCACCTGACCACACTGAAGTTCTCTACAACGCCCACCATTTGTACATGTTCAACTACTATGGAGATGACCAGCTTGAGGCCTTCTACAACAAGTGGCTTGACATCATATACAACATGAAACATGATGACCTGCCTTCTGATAATTCCCTGCGTGACACATTGTTCCGGAAGATTGAACATTCAAAGCTTATGGCTTTTGATATCAACCGATACAAAACCTATGATGAAGGGCATCCTGAGAAGACCTATGCTTCCCTCACTGGCATGATCAAAGGATACATAGCAAGAGGAAAGCAAGAACGACTGTTGAAAGATAGAGAACGTGCAGTGAAACTGTCATTGTCCTCTAACAAGACGACACCTGCCCTGGAAGATGCTGACAAACCTGCTGCTCCCATTAAGACCAAGAAGGAGAATGAAGCGGCTGCATCGTCTACAGGTGATCCTCCCAAACGACCTAAAGCGAAGGCGAAGAGTGAAGCTGCATCAGTAATTCCAACACCTTCTCCGAAATCTCATGCCGACAAGAACAACAAGAAAGGCAAAGGTGGGAAGGGAAGATCATCTTCACCCGCTGACAAGAAGAAGATTTTCTGCAATTACTTCTTCAATAAAGGAGGATGCAACAAAGGTGACAAATGTCTTTATAGTCATTCTCAGAAGGTCTATGATGCCAAGATGAAAGGTAAGAAAGGCAGAAGTGGAAGTCGAGATTCATCAAGGGGGAAAAGTAAAGGAAGTTCATCTTCAGCTGGACCCAGAAAGAAGGTATGTTGGAATTGGCAGAAGGGTACCTGCACGTTTGGGAACAAATGTAAATTCCTACATGCAGACCAGTCGCCTTCAGCATCATCAGAGAAGACCAGCGAGAAGACACCAAAGAAGAAAGCAACTCCCATTACCATTGATTCCTTCTTTGATAGCGACAATGAAGATTCTTTGGATTATACCTCACCGAGGATAGCCATCGCAAAGAAGTCTTCTGATGATCGCAGGATCTCTTTTGAGCTGGAACCTGAAGTGCACGAGATTGCCATTGAGAATTACCAAGAGGGACTACCCAAGCGTATGTATCGTGACCCCAACAAGCAGTATGTCTTCTGGAAAGTCGATGATTTGACCGACGATCAGTTCAAGTCTGATAACACACTTGGTTCAGTCCGAGCACGGGCCAAAGCAATCATCATGGACAGATGCGGACCTCATCGTTTTGTTGATGAAGTTAGAATCATCATTGGCCCCAAGTTCGACATGTTGATCAAGATAGACGATGATTTGTAATGACTTGACTTTTATTGAAGAGCTTGTTGAGCACGAAGTTGGAAAATCCCTTGTGAAGTCCAAGAATATGATGTGCATTTCACTACCAGTGCAAGCCAAAGATCGCAGATTCATCCTGGATTCTGGCAGCGGACACGACCTGATTTCTGCAAGGAAAGCTGAAAGGATGAACTTGAAGCAGCGAACTTGTGATCCTATCATGTTCCACACCGCCAATGGTTCAACTGCTACCCAGACGGAAGCAGAGATTGACCTGGGAACCTTTGATGTGACATCTCATGCTTATGTACTGGACGACACTCCGTCTGTGATGTCTCTTGGGAAACGATGCATGGAAGAAGGATACTCCTTTGTATGGCCATCTGGTCAAATGCCTTTCATGATTACGAAGAATGGAGAACGCATCGATCTGACAATCCATGACAACATCCCCTATGTTGATCTTGGAACATACGAATGCACTCCTCATGAATGCCATCATGCATCGAGGATCCATGACCTATTGACACATTCTCAAGTTGGATTCAACGATCTCAACGATATTGATGATGTTGGTCAACCATCACGAAGAGTACACCTCGATGGAGAAAGTGGTCTTGAGACATCGACTGAGAACCACAATTGTTCCCGATACGTCAAGAAGCTCAAGAATAAGAAGAAGAGAAGAGCAATGAACCGGCAGAAACATTCGGCAACCCCTGGAGAAGAAGAAGAACCACCTGAAGACGGCGAATATGAACCTGGAACTCCGTTTGACGGACCTCCTGGTGACGAGACTGACTTTGAAGATGATGGTCATGGTGCTCCTGAAGACGCCGCCGAAGGTGATGAAGATGACATTGAGATCGATGTTGTTGAAGGTGAATCCAGGGTAGCCAAAAGGGGAACACTCAAGAGAGAAGCTAATAGCTTGAATCACAAATTGACCCACAGATACAAGAATCCATATTGCGACTCATGCATTCGAGCAAAGATGAAGCACTTCAAGACTCGTCGTGGTGCATACAAGAGGGAACTCAAGAAGTTTGGCGACCTCATTACCTTTGATGCGGTGGACACATCCAAAGTCCATGATGACGTATTGGTCCTCGAGAAGGAAGTGTTGGTTGTCAGAGACTGTTTTACAGGAATCATTGGTGCTTATCCATCTGACAGAATGACCAAAGACGATGTAGTCAGAGCGGTGAAGCAATTCATCGGCGCCAAGAAGGTCAGACAGGTCTACTCTGATCATGCTCCTCAATTCATTGAAGCCATGAATGAGATGAAGATCCCAATTGATCATTCGTTGCCTGGGAGACCTCAAACCAACTCAATTGCCGAAAGGACGAACCAATTTATCCTCACAGCTACTTCTACATGTCTTTTGGAAGCTGGATTACCACCTTGTTTCTGGAGAACAGCAATCCTTTGTGTGTGTCATCTACTCAACGTAGAACCCAACGATGATGAATTGAGCGCTTGGTGCAAACTCCACGGATCTGAATTTGCTGGCAAACTCATTCCCTATGGTGCTCGTGTGAACTACAAGCCTCCGAAGACCAGAGAAGCGGGACAACTTCATAAGTTTGGACCTGACTCTATTCCAGGAGTGTTTGCAGGGTATCACATTTGTCCAGGGATGCATTGGTCAAGACAATACAAAGTATGGCCTCTGAGTGAATTCGTACATCAGAATCTTGGTGACGATGCTAGCAAACCTGAACACCGTCTTCTCAAACCTCATTTGACCGAGAAGGTCGAGATGGTCACCCCATTGACATTTCCATGCAAGCAAGAGTATGAGAGGGTGAACACCACATTGGAAGGAATGAAGGAAAGAGAAATCCTCGATGGCGATCCCTCCAAAGTGCCTCATGGAGATGATGAAGAACATGACCATGACGCAGACGATGACGAGCTTGATGACGGAGATGACGATGGACCTGGACCAAGTGGTGGAAAAGTTTCAAAGAAGCCTCTTGATGACTCCGAGGATATCTTAGACAAAGACAAAGATCCAGAAGAGATGACTCTCCAGGAGCTTATCGACGCACAGCCAGACCATTGGAAGTCGGGCAAAGCTGGAGATGGGAAGATATACCTCAATGACGATGGTGAGAAGGTCAAGTTGAACGACAAGGGTTACCCATACAAGATTGGAGATGACGGTAGACGAATGTTCAAAACGTCATTGCGTCCCAAAGGGACTTATTCTCCTGAAGAATGGCGAAAACTCTCTCAGTCTGACCGGAACACCATCCTCAAAGCCGAGAAGAAGAAGTTGGAGAAGAAAGAGGCCGATGACAAAGCCAAAAGATTGGTCGAAGAAAAGAAGAAGAAAGCAATGAAGAAGGAGAAGAAAGATTCAAAGAAAGACAAGGACGAGCCGAAGTCCAAGGACGATGAAGGTGGTGATGAAAGTAAGAAGGATGACTCTCATTCAAAGTCGAAGAAATCAGATGCAGGTGTTGGTGAAGTTGTGAAGAACAAAGTCACCTTACCTATTACATGTACAAGTACGTATCTTGATCTGTACGACATAGTCGATGATGACGATGTACATGGAAGACGATACATTGATTGTCGAAAAGTGAAGAGGAATGCTGATGCTAGTCCATGTTCCGATGCTTCTACTGATGTCCCGGACGACGAGGAATACCTCACTGAATGGGATGAATGGTCGGAGGTCGAGAAAGGACGTGGCCCAAAAGCATCGTGGAGTGGTGAAGTTTGGAGCACATTGTCAGGTGAGATTTCGAGATTCTCCGTGGCTACGCCAGGCGAATCGACAATGATCAAGAATGGCAAATGTGTTAACGTCAAGAACGTGAAGAACATAGCCACTGATGATGATGAATACATTCCATTCCCAACTATGCCGTGTACTTCTGCATCCAATCAAAGTCACCGAACCAAGATACCATCAGAGGGCCTTGGAAGTAAGCTATTCAACGCAATGGTTTCACGACCTGTGGGCAGAGCCGAAATTGAGTCTAACCCAAAGGCCAAAGAGGCAATGCTCAAGGAGTGGAAAGGCCTTCGTGATCAAGAGGTATTCGACTTTACAATGGTTCGTGAATATGACGATGTCGTTGCAGAGGCCAAGAAGAATAAAAAGGAAGTACATATGGCCAGGGTCCATGGCATATGCGTGGAAAAGAATTACCAGTTGTCCGAAGACAATCCTGGTCGAAAATTCAAGGGAAGAGGCGTTCTGCTAGGAAATCAGGTGAAGAATCAGCATTGGGAGGCAGCATTCTTCCAAGACTTGGGAAATTCCCCTGCTTCCTTCGAAGCCTCTCGCTGGGCCGATTTCTACGGATGTCTTCCTGGACACTCCGTCAAGCTGGCAGATGCGATTCAGGCATACATCCAGGCCAAGTTGAAGGGACCTTTGTGTTGGGTGGAGTTACCCACTGATGCATGGCCTCCTGAGATACAGTACTGGAAGTTTCGTCGCCCTGTCGTAAGACTCGACAAAGCCCTGTATGGACATCCCGATTCAGGCACGATGTGGGAACAACATTGTGACAAGAAAGTTCAAGAAATTGGTTTTAAACCCATTGGAGAGGAATGGCCTTCTATGTATTTTCATGATGAGCTCAAATTGCTGTTGGTAATCTATGTGGATGATCTTAAGCTTGCTGGGCCCTCTGAAAATCTGGCCAAAGGTTGGGAAATGCTGCGCACAGTTCTGCGCATTGAACCCGAAACCGACCTGGGACTTTACTTAGGATGCGTTTTATCCCAAGGTGAGACCCAGTTGCATAATGGTAAGAAAGTCAAGACTATAACTTATAACATGGAAGGATTGTTAAAGTTATCGGTGGAAAAGTATCTTGACATCATTGGTAAGGACACAAAATTGAAAAAGGTATCAACTCCAAGCCTTCCAGAGGAAACGAAAAGCAGCCCGTATCGAGCTCCTTCCGATGGAAAACGCAAAGTTGAGTGTCCTTGGTGTGCACATTCCTTCGATCCAGATATGCCTGCTCTCTCCGAGACTGGCAACTCATGTCCTGGCCAAGACAGTGAGACACTGAGCCGAGGGAATCTAGCTCCGCATGCAGCTAGTGTGCTTATGAAGCTGCTGTATGCAGCCCGCATTGCGCGGTTTGACCTGTTGAGATCCATCAATGCATTGGCACGTAATGTGACCAAATGGACAAAGGATGATGACGCCCGTCTTCATCACCTAATGTGTTATGTTAATTCCACATTGTCCCTCAAAATGATAGGATGGGTCGGAGACAAAATTGAAGATTTATCATTAGGACTATTTGCAGATGCGGATTTCGCTGGATGTGCCCAATCCTTGAGATCAACTTCAGGATCGCACTTACAAGTCCAAGGTAAGTTCACAAGATTCCCACTTGCTGGTGGAAGTAAGCGACAAGGGTGTGTTAGTCATTCTACCCCCGAAGCTGAAATTGTGGCTGCAGATACTGCACTTAGGACTCTAGGAATCCCCGCACTAAGTCTGTGGAAAGTCTTAGCCAAAGTTTTTCCTCAACTCCTGTTTCATGACGATAATCAAGGTATGATTGGTGTTGTCAGATCAGGACGGAATCCAACCATGCGTCATTTGGAGCGCACACATGGTATTTCCATCGCCTCCATGCATGAACATTTCCAAAAGGATCATTTTGTATTGATCTATGAAATTACAGCCAAAATGGCAGCAGATATCCATACTAATGCCAAGTCAGGATTAATCAACCCCCCCCCCCCAGAAGGTCGGAACTCTACCTTGTAGGTCATTTTCTTAAACACCCCATAATAATAAGTAACTCTGAACCATAAAACTTTGGATATGGCTTACGTCAATTAGATCTTAATAGAATTCCATTGGATTTGTTAAAATTTCATGGATCAGAAAGGTGGTTGATTAATTAGGGGCAAACCATGGTTATTATTACTGGGGGACATGGGCTCATGGGGGGTACCCTTTGGGAGCTATCCAAACTGATGTTTTTAATAAATATTTTAATTAGAAATCGATCATTTGGGGAATAGTTGTTTTTTGAAATTTTCAATGATCAACTTAAACCTGAAGTATAACAATGATGATTAAAAAAAGGTAAAAAACAATTGGAAATAAATAGAATTGGAAATAAAAAATGTTGGATAAAAAAATGGATTTCCGAAGTGGTGGTTGATTAATCGGGGGTAGGCCCACCGGTTTATTAATCTGTGGGGACCACCTGTTTTTAAATTGCATTTTTTTTTGGGAGGAGGAGGTTGATTAATAACGGGCTGTTGATTAATCCTGACTTAACATTAAAGGGTTCAAGAATCCCATGGCATGGAAGAAAGCCTGTATGCTAATCAACTTGTTGGAACCTCAGGACTTGCAGAGCAAAGAAGTATTGGACATGTTGCAGCCAAGCACCGATGTCGATATGACTACTCGCCAAGTTTTCCAATCAAAAACTGAGGACATCCCAAACTTCCCATACACGGAAACCCTTATTTTGCCAAAAGAAGTGTATAGGAAGGGTTTGACTAGTAAAGAGAAGCTACAATACTTGTTAGGTATGGATCCCATTTTTGTCGTCAAGCAACCGGTGTTTTATCGTCCTAAGCCACCAGGCTTGATCGTACCGCCAGATGTATTGAGATCCACATGGGTTCTTCTCAATGGTGCGTGGACAAAGGTCGAACACCGTGCATCTCCACCAGAGCAGGCTATCAGATTTGATAAGTGGGTTGAACGAGCGTGTTTTCAGTATCATTCGCCCAACAAGCAGCCGTTGATCCCGGACACTGTTTCACAATCCGTTTCAACGACCTCAACCCACCGGGTGATGTCGTCAAAGCACGTGCATGCCCCGCCTGCCCACTCGAGCTCACTACGTGACTCGTGTGCGTCAATACCACATGACCGTGTACAGCATCCGACCGATTCACCAATGCTGATGTTCTCGGTTGATGCCTTGTTTTTAGATGCACAGACATCACCGTCTCAACACCCGAAATCCATTCACCAGTGCCTTCAGCCAGCCACACGTGTGATCAATACGCTTATGCGCCTTGTTCATGGGGGGGAGTGAGGGTGAAGGATGGCATTCGCACAGTGAAAAGGGGCACCCACAGTCCACTTCAACACCTGGCCTATGTCATAAGCACCCGGAATTGGACATCAATGATAATATTCCGTTTGTAAAATCCACCCGAAAATCTCAAGTGTTAGGTAAGAAAAATGAAGACCATTGGCAGTGGGATGGGAAAGAGACATTGATCCGAATTCACAAAACGCCAAGAAGGCAAAACTTTGTGCCACAGGATTGCGAAGACTGTCCTTGTGACCCTAGGATCATATGTGATGAGAGGGAAACTGAACAAAAGTTCAAAACTAACACTCGAGTGATCAAAGATATATGGAGATTCAAGGGCGACAACCATGAATCAACAAACAAATTGAATGAATTTTGGACAGGAAAATCGACATTCAAGGTGCTCGCCAATGCTGAAATGATCGATGGAGGTAGGAACTGTAAAGTGAGTCAGGGAGTAATCACACTCTGCACCAATTGCAATGACGTGAATACTATTCCCATCACTGATGTTTTTGTCCCCTATCAATATCACATTGAAGTAAGCAAACATGAGGTTGACCATCCCAAAGTGTCGGTAATCCTTTGGAGAGAAAAGAAAAACAGAACTTTGGAATTTCAATTTTCCAAATCACCTTGTGACTTGATGACATCAAAGTATGCGAAGTCTTCCCTTGCAATCAATTTGATCGAAGTTCCTCAAGCAGTCCCATGCTTCGTCTTGTTATGTTCGGAAGAGAGAAATTGGTTTACGTTCTTGCAGAACAAAATGAAGGACGAAATGAAGTTTCATGTCGTGCCAATCACTGAAGATGACGACATGCTCTCTCCGTACGGAATCAGTAAAGCAAGGCGATGCCTTCGGACTAAACTTGATTCAGTGCTCTTTGCAGGTCCATGTACAGGAGGTTCACCATGGAACCGAATCAATCGATGGGTAAGCGAAGCAACGACACAACTCATCGAAGCAAAGAAGCAGATCTTCTGGGCGATGTGGGAAGTGTTTACATCAGTGCTAAGTGAACTTATCAACATGGGATCACCAGCCTTGCTTGAGTTGCCTAGGGGTTGTGACTATTGGAAAGACCGTAGAATGACTGACCTTGTGGAAGGAACCGTATCTCATGAGCACAAATTTGATGGATGCATGTATGGCTTGAAATCACAGTTCCAAGAGACTCCCAAACCAATCAAGAAACCATGGAAGATTGTTACATGGGGGGTGTCTTTTCCAAAGCTTCATAGAAGATGTGATCGCCGTCATGACCATGCTGAGTGTGCCGGTAGGGAACTCGCATTACTCAAGTTTACACTAAGTGGATAGCCAAAATCATTATGAATGGAATCAATGATCATGTAATCAGGAATAGTCCATTTGTGAACGTCAAAGTGATGAAACGTTGGAAGCCGCTTGCATGTGATGAACAACTGAAAGCTGAAGTGTCTCGTGATTCCGAGAATGTCCGCAGTCACCCAATCAAGTCGGTGGCAACATCCGTTTGTGCTACTCGAGAGCTCGACGCCATTGACCATTCGTTCGAGCGATCGCTACTGCACTGGTGCTTTTCGAGATTGACATCAACTTCGGTTCTTTCTTCGTGGCACTTTTCATTTTCGTGTCGACCGCTTTCTGAATTCGACTCCGATTGGTTGTTACGAGACCTACGGTTCGTACAACTATTTCCGCTGCTCGAGCTGTTGTTACGAGACCTACGGTCCGTACAACTTTCTTCTGTACAAAGCGGGATGGCCGAAACCCATGATCTGAACTCAGTAGGGCAATTCTCCGGAAGCCGAATCACCGTTGCATTACGAGTGCTGAAGGGATTGTCTGAAGGAACCATTGCAGCCAAGACTCCATCACCATTCCGAGACACCCGAGGCTCGAATTTTCGCCTGATCTCAGATGAGGACACAGCCAATCAATGGATTAGATTTGGCATGCCGCCTGCAGTTGTCTACTCAGCTTACTTCGCGAACTCCAGGCACACCAGCGAAGCAACTGCCCAAGCCCTGGAAGTAGCCTACAAGTTGTTGCAGAGAGCGCAGGACATTGAGAAGAAGTGTTCCGGATGGGAGTTTTTGTCAAAAGGGTCGAGATTCATGAAGGTCTTTGCCAGCAGATGCCCATATGGAGATGCAACTATATGGGACGCTTCATGGACAAAGAGATCTACGACAGACTTGATGAGCTCTGGATCGTATTGTCCAAAGGACACTTTCCCGAAGCTTTTGATGATCAAGCCACTGCTGCAGAGACTGAGGCGAAGATCCGAAGCATGAAACAAATTTATCGAGGAACACCATCATTCAACACAGATCCAAGTGCAACATCATGGCTAGCTGTGACAAGGACCGCCGAATACTTCAAAGTCATGGACGAGTTGACCAAGGTGAATCCGAAGTCTCCATCTGACAATGATAGCTATTTGACGGCAATGAAGCACATGGTTGAGGTCCAGATGAGGCACCTAGGACATGCATTGAGGTATCACAACGAGCAGGACCCATCGAATCAGATCATCTTGCAGGATGTGATGAAAGATGTGATCGCTTTTGAAACCAACCAACCGAAAGGAAGGAGTGCAGCCCAGAATCATTTCTTATGTTTGTTGGCCCTCGGCACGACACTCGAAAGACACAAGACCAGCGCTCGAGGAGATGGGAATTTGTCGAAGATAGCAGAATTGTCCGAGATCCAGTTCTCGATCCTCAAAGTCTTTGACATCCCTCAGGGAATCCTGATTGGGCATGGTTACAATGTCTCGATTGCCGATGAAGGAGCCAGATACACTGAGAAAGAAAGACGTCATGCCTGCCACAGCTCCCTCAAAGATTTCACCACCGTGCTGATGACCGAGACTCAAGCTGGAACAGCCGGAGGCATGCACAATTTCGACAACTGGGATGTCCCCTTGATCTTCAATGATGGACGAAAACCCGACGAAGTCGACTTCTGGAACAATGAGGAGCCTTCATGGGTGAATGATGATACATCAACTGGACCGAGTGCCCAGAGTGCGTCCACTCCTCCGGAGGGACCACAACCAAAGGCATCGCAGCAATCACAAAGTTCGAACATTCAACCGAAGAAGATGCCAAGATCATCGACTGGCGGAGGTGCATCTTCGTCGACCCATGCAGCTTTCCGATCTGGACCTGGAGCGACATCTCAGGGTCGTACCGAACCAGAAAGAGATGAAAATTGGATTCCAACTGAAGACTGGATGAAGAGGAGGAAACCTTCAACCGTGGAAGTGCGTCTCCATGCTGCCGAAGATTATGCACGTGAAGAGCAGAGAATCGCATTCTTGCGATCCGGCAAGGACTTTGTGCTTTCCATCGTAGAGGGCCCTCACACTACTTACAAGTATGGAACCAATTTGGTCTGGAAACAGTATTTGAGAAGATTGACATTTCATGCTGCTCTGTCTTTCAACATGTTGACAGAAGGACAACTTGATTCCCACATGATCAATGAGAGCGACTACGAATGGTTGAAGCTCTACCACTACATCATCACGACCACCGAGTTTGTCAGATGCAAAGGATATCCAGTTACGGAGGTCCTAGCTATGTTGACATTGGGCATTGAAGATACAGTGGAGGGCGAGATTCGAAACAAGCTCAAGAAGTTGGGAAACAAGATTGGACAGTTCATCATCGGGAAACCTTGGATGGATCAATGGGACGAATTGGGAGGACAAGTGAGAAACAACAAGGCCCTCATCTTGACGGATTTGACCTACCAAACGAGATCTAGCTCGAGAATCATCAATGACATTGAGGCTGGGCTCAACAACATGGGTCTTTCATCCATCAAGGTGTACCAACTTCCCTATGAATCCCTGGAGAAGCCCGAGGATTTCTTGAAACTGGCAGCAAAAGCATTGACTTTCCTACGAACCAACGCCAACACGTTCTCAAGTGCCACTGTTCACATTTGGATCTCTTTCGCAGCATTATTCAGAGGACAAAATCGCATGCTGATGCCAAATGCAGACTTCATCATCAAATTGGCGGAGATCATCACAGATATCAGCCAAGCAGCACCTCTTCCAATTTTCGTCAACATTCTGAAAGACGCCCGGTTTCTTGGATCCCAATCTTCGATTGTATCCATGGCCGAGGAGCTTGCAAGAATCTTGAAGGAAAAGGGCATCATTCACTCCACCAATGAAAGATTCTGGAAACAGATATATGCATGTGGACGTGAGCCTTTCTATTGGAAAGAAGGTGAAGGCAAGGAAGTCATTTGGGCTATGCTTGAAAAGTCACTGATGCGACAGAAGGTCTTCTTACATTGTGCTATGGATCATGATACAGTCCATGACCTGAATGAAGAATGTGTCCATGTGAAGAACACCGGATTTGACATTGAAACCATCAAACGATGCACAGAACATCCACGAATTGTTCCCAGCATTCGTGCTGGAGAAATAACAGATGCTCAAGCTGGATCGGCAAACATCATCGGAGGGATGAAGCACATGAAAGATTCGGTCCAGAGAAAAGCATGGTCAGACATCCGACGAGGAGTATTCACCCCGGAGCCCCTGACAGATGTGGATGAGCATTGGGTTGAGGTAACCGAAGATTCCGAATTGATGTGCGACGTGTGCAAAGGATTTCATCAAAATGATTCAAGATTGAATACCTGCACTGAGAACCGCACAAGATGTCTGAACTGCGCAAGCAACTGGACAAGAGCGGCAATCTACGGAACTGAAGACATTGGGATGGATGAATTTTCACAGGATGCAAGAGTAGCTGCAAGATTGCTCAACGTCTACAACGAGTGCGTTGACTGGAGAGAAATGGAAGCCGAAAAGGACCTCCGTGGATTTTTGGTTACTGCGACACTTGCAATGCTATCAGGATACAGGACGACAAGCGATGTTCTCAAACAGGTATCACATCGAGGTGCCATCCGCATGCCTGCATACATGGTAAAGGGAAAATGCAGACGAGACCTGTTGCCTCAATTCAATGTGCAACGTGAAACTCGTACAGAGGATTGCGGAGGTGGATCACACCGAATTCGATGTTTTTACAGACTGCTTTGGGATGGTGGAAACGTCGCTTATCATGACTACATGAAGACCGTACTGACCAAGGAGGAGATCGCATCCATGCTCAATCCGACCGCGACAGCTGAGGATGTCGGCGACATTTTCGAATTCTGGCTTGGGATGCTTGACCTGGGTATTCAATTCCCTACTATGTTTGGTGGATGGGGGGCAAACCTCGACAGTTGCCTCGCAGGACTGGAAGAATCATTCTGGCTCTACAGCAGTTCATGTCGACCTACCGACACCATCAACACGAAGCGAAACCGATCCAGGAAAGCATACATCCCACCGGTCGAGAACGATATGGTGACAACAGTCTTGAAAGAAGCGGGAATCTTTGACCTACTCCTGCAGAAGAAGATCACCAGAATGCCGGTGCTCCCGGAAGCCAACTACGATGACCATCATGAAATGATTGAGATCTCATCAAGCGATGAGGAGGAGGATGAAGTTGGTGAGCCTGAAGAGGAGACCACGACGCCTACGGCGCGGGGCCCTCGAGCAGAACAGACTTCAGGAGAAACTGATGCCGGAGCTGGTGACATCGAAATTGAGGAGGAAGAAGAGGACATGGGGGGCCAACCTTCGGAAGCGAAGAAGCGCCGAACTGAGGTGCGTAACATCCGTGAGCAATTTGAGAAGCTGATTGCCGACGCATCAAGTGTTCAATATTGTTTCATTTGTGGTGGAATGCATGACATTGATGAATGTACCACACCAGATGACGAGAACATGAAGGACACCCTATGGCGCATGAGATTGATCATGGACCAGAAGTCCAAATCCCCATCGTCTTCGGAAAGATCCAAAGCTGCGACAAGAGGCAGAAAAGACAAGCTCCCGAAGAACGTCATGCCACGAGGAAAACGTTGGGGAAGAACCAGATTCACTGAGAAAGAAGAAGTGACCAAATGCTTCTACAGTCAGTCAGCCTTTATGTACGACATTGGTGATCGTGAAGAAGGAGGACAGTACTTAGTGAATGGCGTCGAAGTCAACCCAATTAGCCGAGGTGTGAAGAATCGTCACGAGCTTGATATGCTGATTGAACGTGCGGCTGAGGAATCCCCGCCTGTTTTGCCGACCATTGAGGAGCTGAACGCTTGGAACCCCATTGATCATGATGCATATGTGAAATGGCTTACTGAAGAAAGAAAACACTATGGAGACAACTGGAATTTCAAGTACATCCAACCATTCACACATGGCCACAACATCGGCACACTGCAACTTGCTCGCATCAATGGAGAAGAATATCTTGGATATGGATGGAGTAATGTGCATCGATATGGCGAGAATGAGTGGATGGGCAACAAGTGGGAAAATCCGCAATGGATAGTCGAATTGTCGAAAAGATTCAATGCAGCGCTACGCCACTCCGTGGGTTGCGTCAAGGACAATCGAAATCACCGTGGACTACCATGCGATGAAGCAGGTTGGGCCAATGTCGAGTCGATCTTGAAGTACGACAACATTTGGAGAGACCAACATACATTGGCTGGAACGACCCACGTCAACTACCCAATACTTGTTGAGAGGTGGAACAATTTCCAGAGAGCGATCTTCACTGAGTACAAGCAAACGAAAAGAATCCGAGCCCAAGTGCTAGGACTCAAGGTCACAAAAGGTGAATTGGAATACGTCATGAACAACTTCAATGATGGATTGACCTCGAGACTTGAACGACACACACTGAGGTTGGAGATCGGCACAGCAGATCGAGAGATTTGGCTATGGCCGGTGGCAATCCGAGCCCCTATGGCACATTCAAGAGTTCAAGGCGGTGTGCACATCGAAGACAAGAAGACTTCCTATCAGATGAACCCTGGAGTCGGATACACTCTTGGAGGAGGATTTCACTGCACCACTTTTGACAACATCGCTCAAATCTTCAGAGAAGGACTACGTCCCGGAGGAGGAGGCGACCGCATCAATACGTTCTTCGTGCCATTCGCACCGTGGGACGTGCGAAGTCAGACGGTGCTGAGATTCAGAAAGATTGAACAAACTGATCTTGTCTACATCTACATCACGTACGATTCAATCGCCAAGTTCTCCCCTCGATTGTCAGCAGACGGACACATTTTGGTCCAAGAAACAATTCCATTCGAATCATTCGATGCAGTTTGGTACTATGATTGGAAGGAAAAGGACTACTACCGTCTCATGATCACAAAGGGAAAAGATCAACTTGTACTTTCTGTGCAAGGAGCTAGGAGAGTGGCCACCATTGAACGATTTGACAAACTCATTGGGAACATTGTGCCTCATGAATCATCACCCGATCTGAACGAACTTCGAAAGCTTGTCGATATCAAGACCGGTCACTTCAGTCATGCTCACAGATTGTTCCCTGGACATCCGGATTGGAATGATGCAATATCATTGTTAGCAGTCACTCATCATCCTAGCAAGGAGGACCATCGACTATGCCCCGCATGTCTGATGGAGACCCCTGCACCATTATCGATTTGTGTGATGTGCAAAGGATTTTTGGTAAGTCATGGATGGAGGAAGCGAATCAAGATCACCGTGGCTACTGTACCAAGTGCCGAATCACGTCCTCGAGAAGAAGATCTCAAAGACCATGTCAAGAAAACATGGGAAGAAGTGAAGATCGATTTGACAGGTGAAGATGATGACGACGAGCTGATGCAAGATGATGATGACGTCACCATGAAGAGTCCAGAACAAGAACCTCAACCAGAAGAAGAAAATGATGATCAAGCCTCGAAGAAGGGCGACGTCAATGATGAGAGAAGAGACTTCAGAGAACAAGATGAGGTCGATAAATTTCTCAATGAGGAAGGAAAACAAACTGATGAGAACGACGATGAAGAAATAGAGGTCGATGAAATCAACATCGAGGAGTACGAGGCTGGAGAAGCTCATGATGCAGTGATTGAGTACCCCAAGTGGATGAAGAGGATTGAGTTTGGATCAAAGGTCCTACCAATCGAGCCTTGTACAATTGGAGATGCTCAGCCGGAGCTCATCAAAATCCTCCTGTTACAGATTGGGTTGCATATCGTCAGGATCTACAGACTATTCCAACGGAACTTCTGTGGAGACATCGAGACGGCATGGAAACACTTTCAACAGAACCGAAAATTCAGGATGGACTTGGATTCAAGAGTGCCATACCTAGGTGAGGATGAAAATGGTGAACTCATCGAACCAAATGCACAACAGATGAAAGAGCTCTACCAGGAAATCGGCCGACCACAACAAAAGGACGACATCTCGGAAGAGGGATTCGTCAATGCATACTATGGGGCGGTGGTACTCAAACGACTTCTCGTATATACCCTTGAATGCGGCTACACATATGAAGACTTGCAAAATATCTTCTTCGATGAAGAGATGGAGAAACTGTCGAAAAATGACTCAACAAGGGACGAGATGAGAAAGACCACAGCCGCTCGCGAAGCCCTTGACCGACAAGATGTCCTGGTCAGAAGAATCATTGCAGGTGCATACAGAGTGAATGCTGTTTATTTCTTCAGGAACGTCGACTTTCAAGACACGATCACACTGAACCCAGTTGACATTGTGTGCGCTCTTCGACCTCCACTTCGAAGAATTTCAGTTTTGCATCTGATCCTTCAAAATGGCCGACAATTGCCACGACCTCTACTCCAAAGGCTGTATGATGCAATCAACGACTACAACCACATCAAGCAACGGGATGATCAACGGCCAAGATGGGGCATCCACATGACAGAAGCCCACTTACTTGCGATTGCTGATACCCCGGTTCCTGCCGATCGTGAACGTGCTAACCCGGCCGCTGGCAAATCGAAAGCAGCCCCGAAGGCAGCACCAGCACTGGGCAGAGTGTCAAAAGCGAAAGCATCATCATCAGCAACATGGAGAACCGTCGAAGCTGCTCCTCCGCCAAAACAAGCTCCAGTAACCCCGCCACAGAAAGGTGGAAAAGACCAAGAGAAAGGTGGAAGATCTTATTCACACCGTGGTGGCGACTGGAACCAACATGGATACTATGGATGGGGATATAGATGATAAATCGATATGACCTCTGCATAGGTCCTGATTGAACCTGGCGAAGCGTGGCAGCAATCATTGCTCGAGATTTACCTCTACTTCATTTCGAATGATTTCTGAGAGGACTCTGAGCCGGCTAATTTAGAACCATATTTTTTTGAATATCATTGCACGAGACGCTGAGTTTCTACAGCGGTCTACATCTCAACCGACGAAGGAACGGGAAGGTAAACTTCTAGTTCCATAGTCATGTTTGTAGTTGGATTTTTTTAATTCGCATGCTTGAGTGGGATTCCATGCTGGCTACGCCACATCGGATGAACCTCAATGCTGTACACCGACTACGTCGTGTCAGCATGCACGTGAACAGAACCTTTTTTTTAGGTAGAGATCGTAGCAAGCCGCCATGTAGATTTGAAGTTCTGAACGGACTTTAGCTCTCCATAATTCAATAAATGAATAGCTGCAGATGCATTGGAACGATTTAAGGGACACTCCTTTGCGCGTGGCCAACAAAGTTGGCCATGCGTGGGGGGTGCGAATGGGATGTAGACTACAGCGTTATACATACTCCCATGTAAATATTCCCTTAATCATCCATGACCAAAGGGATGCATGAAATGCCCCTTTGGCTCAAGACAACTGCCAGCCCCCGTGAGAAAATAAAGCAATGCCGAAACTGCCACTCCTTCGTCGTCGTCAGTGAGAGAACAACTACATTCTCGAACATCCAAGAACACATAATCGGGGAGATAACCTCCGATTCACATATACTAATGTAACTATGCAGCTGACGACACATGCATAGTTGTCGAGAACAAACATACCAGTGCCAGTCACGTGACCAGAGCCACCTCAGAGGATGATTATGGTGATCCTTATCACTAAAACACTATTGATCATGAATAAACACATCCATCATCATGATTATCATTGTTTGCTTTTAATGTTTGACGTCTTTGAAGATGATGATGATGATGATGACGACGACGACAATGATGATGATGATGATGATGACGACGACGACGACAACGGTGGTGATGTGATAATAATGATAGTGGTGGTGATGATTATTGCTACACAATTCAGAAGGATGGGATTTACATAATAGGAACATATGTCAAGGTTAGATTAGTTGTATATACAGCAGTATGTCATCCCAAAGTCTGAATTCTCTGATTTGTTCGATCAATGGATACACGCACACATACTAAGCAAGCAAGTGCTGGTGAAGTAAGAATTACACAGTGATCATTTGTTGCACTATTGTCTTGAGCCTTCTATTTTTGAAAGCACCCTCAAAGATTTCAACAAAATCAACACTGTATTACCTCTGCAGTTTCTATGAAGTCTTTGAGATGAAGATGCAGTTCATGTCAAGGGTCTCCTGACATGCTGGGCAGCTATCAAGATTAAGAGTCTTGAAAGGAACTGCTCGTCTAGTCCAAGACTTCCCCCTCAGATCTTTTGCTCGCAACTGGTTTCGTGTCAAAAATGCGACCACAGACCAGCAATGTATCCATATAATGACAGATATATACAGTATATATATATATTATGTCCTTTAAAATTATTATATAGTTTATCATATATAGTTTATCCATGTTCGAATCAAACCCATTCTGGTTCCCCAACTTGACCTGATTTGACGATGTCAGGCCTTCATTGGACTGGCGGATGTTCCAGACATTTACGCACTTTTGCACCTCGGGCTGACCATCGTTGTGGCGATGCAGGTTTGGAGGTTTGGTTTTCAGTGCTCCGTGCATCTTGATCTTGACGCGTAGCTAAAAAAATCGCCAGTACCTTTTAAAAAAGCGCTCTATTGTTCAACTGTTTAGAATCACCGTGCAGCTTCCGATATCTTGACATCAGTCTGATAATCTTTGAGATTCTTTGCGGCCCAAGGGCGGCTGGAAGCAAGTTGGCATGAATGGAGACACTTCAGCAAGCGTCGCCATTCAGCGAGCGCGACTATACCGCTGGGATTTCGCGCTGCAGCAGGTCCAAAGAATGGGAAGATGCTTGCACACTATTTGGTGCGATGTTTCTTGCCAGACTTCAACCCAACGTATTTGTTTACAGTGCGACAATCAGTGCTTGTGAAAAGGGAAGTCAATGGCAGCAGGCATTGAGTTTTTTCAGGGCCATGCATGAAGGGAAGGTACAGCCAAACGTGATTTCGTACAGCGCGATGATCAGCGCTTTTGAGAAAGGTGACGGGGGTCAATGGCAGCAGTCACTCAACTTATTTGACAGAATGATCAGTACAACCGTTGAACCAAACGTCATCACTTATAACGCAATCATCAGCGCTTGTGAGAAGGGCGGGCACTGGTTGCAAGCTTTAAACCTTTTCATGGCAATGTCACAAGAGAAGATTCAGCCAGATGTGATAAGTTTCAATGCAGCCATCAGTGCATGCGAAAAGGGCAATCAATGGCAACAGGCATTGAATGTCTTTAGTGCAATGCCTATGGCTACAGTGCAGCCTGACGTGATTAGCTACAGTGCAATCATGAGTGCTTGTGAAAAGGGGGCACAATGGCAGCAGGCTCTCAGCCTTTTTGCAGCAATGTCTTCTGCCAAATTGCTAGCCAATGTTGTGACTTTTGGCGCAGCCATCAGCGCTTGTCAGGGCCAATGGCAGCAGGCCTTAATCCTTTTCGAGGAGATGTTGATGGTCGAAGTGGAGGCAAATTGTGTTTGCTTTAGCGCCAGCATCAGTGCCTGTGAGAAGGGAGGGGAATGGCAGCCAGCATTGGTCCTTTTCAGCCGAATGCTCATGGCTAGAGTGCGGCCAAATGTCATTGGTTGCAGCGCCACCATCAGTGCTTGCGAGAAGGGCAGTCAGTGGGAGCAAGCACTGTATTTCTTTGAAGATATGCCCGCTGAACAGGTGCAACCAGACGTCATTGGCTTCAGTGCAACCATCAGTGCTTGTCAAAAGGGAGCTCAATGGCAGAAAGCGTTGAGTGTCTTTGCAGCTATGCCAGAGGCAAACGTTAAACCAAACGTGATCAGCTTTGACGCTGCAATCGGTGCTTGTGAGAAAGGTGGTCAGAGGCAGATGGCATTGATTCTATTGGAGGAAATGCGTACAGCAGGATGCAATATACCCAGCTGAAATATCCAACTACGGATTTCCGAGTTCTGCCCCATCTTCAAGTCTGGTTTCAAAACGTTTCGAAACCACCGAAATGGGGACAGAACTCGGAAATCCGAATATGCCTATATGCATAGCTATGCTGGTATAGGCCTCCCAAACTCGCAGCTTTCTGCGGCATCTTCATCTCGTGGTCCATCAAGAATTTGGATCTGCGCTGGTGAAAAATAATCGACAAACATGACAGATCGAATACACTTTTATTTGGCATGGAGATTTATTGGTTGGCATCCTTTTTTGCTTTGAAGCGCGAAACACTCCTCTTCAGACTACCAAACGAGCCGCGGAAAGCAAGATCAGCGAGCTTACTAACTCATGGCGGAGCTGCATCTTTGGAGGGTCTTAGATGAACATCAAATATCTTCAAGACTTTAGAAAATCTGCAACTTTGCACTTCACCGTTATCTTACCTTCGTAGCAACGTCTACTAAGCAGATGTGCAGATTCACCATCCAATATCATGACAGGTCATAACCCCTGGACCCATATTCTTGCTGTTGCTCCCATGATTACGTTTATGTCATTTTATGTCACGGGAAATCATTTATCAATATTTTATTCATAGTGGCGAAGTTGCTTTTGTAATCAAATTGAGAGATATAAACAACCCTTTTTCCAAACTTGAAATATCTTTGAATGGACAGTCTGGTATCTTCAGCAGCCCAGGCGAAGATTGCGAGAACACCTGGGGTATCGAGGTGAAAGAAATGCGGCAGGAGCTCCATACAGCTCCAACATTTACCAGTCTTCAACCAGCAGACATGACCATTTAATGTGTGCCACAGTCAACTTGGATGATATTACAGACGTTGGGGGGGTGGTTTATCAATCCGTTAAGACTTTATATATTTCTGGGTAATTAGATGGAATCAACGGGGGTAGAAGTTGCCATGGAGCAGCTTCTTCCAGTGGTGTCCAATAATTATCCCTTTCCAACAGGAAGCCTTGGATGATCCACTCACTCTTCAGGAGATCGAAAAGGTGCAAGATAGCTCGGGGCACCCAGGGAATTGGCAAAACGGGGATCGTGTTTTCCGTCATTCTCTCGATGGTCATTTGTGTTGCGGTGAAACCGCATTTGGTCTCACCAAAATGATTCCGGGCAAAGCGGCTGCCGGTAGTGCCGCAAGCTGCATGTCTTGGAATGTCACCTGAGATGTATGAATTCATGAGACAATTATATAGATAGCAAGATGATGCAAGATGTAGCCAGGTCCACGTCCGTTCAGCATAAGATTGATCTGTTGCAGGCTTTAAACATTCTTGAATCAGGAAGACGATCTCCAGGATAGATGACCTGCCAGATATCATCATCATCATCATCATCATCATAATCATCATCATCCAATATCAATCCAGTGAAATCATGTAAAATCCAGTAGATCTATGGATGGCTTACCTTCATTTACCTTCCACTTGATGCAGCTTTTCAGCCAAGGTGTGGTGATGGCAGCCATGCGGCTCTACAAATACACGCCCCTTGCTGATGCCAAGAGGGCCAGGCTGAAGATGTGATTCATCCATCAGGTGGTTATAACATGTTATAACTTATAATATGAACCATTAATTGGTATGTATGTCTGCGAGTACAAAAAACACGTATACAATCCTATACATATAGTACATTGTATACACATTGTGGGATGATAATGATAATTATACGGGCAAACCCCTCAGTTTGCCCGCGCCGACGCCGACGACATGTCCGAACATCAAAAAACACTGTGTTTTGTGGGACAAAATGCACATGTCCATGATCATGGCTTTCATCTTGCAACGCACAGCTTAGACAGCTGTGCGTTGAATGGTACTACAACAACAACAACAACAACATCATCATCCTCATCATCATCATCATCCTCATCATCAACATCATCAACATCATCATCATCATCATCATCACCATCATCATTATCATCATCATCACCATCATTTTCATCTTCACCTTCATCATTATATTCCCCATCCCCTTGTTGATCTTCCCAATAGAATGTAAAGTTCAACGGGGGTGGGAATTGATATTCCTAATACCCTTGTTGATCTTCCCAATTGAATGTAAAGTTTAACGGGGGTCGGAATTTATATTCCTTCAAAATCCCTAAGAAGTTGTGTGGGCGAACTGGGGGGTTTGCGCGTAATTATACAACATTATTCACCCAAATATTTTCATATATAATTCATATATAGTGCATTGTGGGTATAACATTATACCAGAAAATGTTGTCACAGCTTTGCAATAATGTTTAGATCCATGGCCGGGCTGCCCAGGTTCGCAGCCGCGAACCTGACACCAACTCAAGGCAAAGAACTGTCCTGTTGGTTTTGGGGGAGAAATCAACCATTACTGGAGGGTTCATGGTGATTCTATGATGATTTTATGGTGATTTTATGGACTTTTCAATGAAATGTTCATGAAGTTCCATTTAGTGGATTTTTAATGAGCAAAAGGATATGTAATGGAGACTTGATGGTGATTTGCTGTTGTTTTTTTAAATGGAGTTTTAATGATAATAGAATGGATGATCATCTGGATGAATTATGACATACAATGACCACACTATGACGACACTGGAGTGATGGAACTTGATTACGGGGAATCATACCCAAAATGGCCAGAAATGATTGGAGGTTTAATGATAACAATAATGGGCAGTTTGGGATAGTTCATAATAAATATGTACTGATGGGAATAACTAACATCTCCGATGATGATAATTAATGATAATAATAATGACCAGAAAACAATATCATCAGGTTACTGAATGGTGATCTGATGGGATACGTACTCAACAAATATGATTCATGTGTCATAGAGGGGGTCACAAAATGATCAGAATACATGGGAATGTAAAGGCATAGGTCATATTGGGAATGTATTTTGCATATACACATCACCAACTATCTAAAATTGGATGTGTCGAGGGAAAATGATGATAGACTCCATCAATTTTTGGGGGTATCCTTTGTTCATATGATTTGCAATACTGAGGTAATAAGATACTGAGGTATCAAAAACTATCACTGGAGACATGTTTGAACATCACCTGGGTAATCAATACATTATGTTTCACAGCCATGACAGAGAAGATAACAACATGAGTTTGTCTAAAAGTGAGGAACCCAAGAAAATCAGAAAATCCACTGCTTACCCTCTGGTAATTAAACATAGCCATGGAAGATCACCATGTTTGATAGAGAATTCATCTATATATATAAAATTGAATATATTTTCCATATCATCTATGTTTGATAGAGGATTCATCCTATGTTTGATTTTGAATTCTCTATCATCTCCTTTTTGAATTACCTTCGGTTAATCCTCGGCGTCGTTCCTTTTCCCATTCGTCAATGACCAGAAAAACTCGAGTATCCCGCAGTGACAGGCCGCCAAGTGCCGCGATTTAGCGATGCCAAGGCACCGCAAATGATCTGGAGCTATGGACTATACTTGTGGGTAATTTAACATAGTCCATAGTGCCATAGTGTAACTGAAGGTGGTTAATCGCGAATGGATTATAATTGTGGGATTTTCTACTTGTAGCTATGTTAAATTACCAGAGGGTGTCATGATTTGCTGTTCATGGTTTGTCGAGAATTTGTTCAGCAACTCAGTTTACGGTCATCAACAGCAAAAGATCCGGTAAACTCAGTCAACCAACAAGTGAATCACTGGGTGTTTCTTAAAATTGGTGGTATATAAACGGTATATAGTGGTATATGGTGGTCATATTGTATCCCTTTTCACCAGTGATGATTGTCCAGTTTTTTTTCCGGGAGGCATTCCTGGAAACCTTCACGGCCTGAAAGAGGGGCTGAAGAGGTTGGATTTTTAAGATGTCCATTGCTGAAGTGGAAGAAACTGACGTTTATCGTGTTGTGATTATATCATATTATATCCACTCTAAATTTGGAAATAGATGGAAATAGCATCTTTCTCAAAGCAAATGCTAGAATTTTGGGATGGATGGACGGATGGATGGATGGTGGATGATGGACACGACTGTTATGTTCCTGATGGTTGGATTCACATCCGAGCTATGTTGCCACAAACCTATTGCAGGTTTCCTGCCCAAAGATGGCTGACCTTGTTGCCGGTGCCATGATTAAAAAGGGTTGGTCAGTTGGTCCAGAAGTGGGAATGGCCCCCCTATGTGATGGCCGCGGGGAAAATGGAATGATAATGAATGATAAACCTCAGTGGTTTTGGGGGTGCCGTATTTTCGGTCAAACTCAATAGAGTCAATAGAGATTCATCCAATGCTGGTTTCTTTTGTGATTCTTTCCACAGCTTAGTACGGGGATCGAGGGAATGTCAAAGTCAACATGGTCCAGCAAGGAAAGATTGTTCCACGAAAATACGAATACGGAGCTTGCGACAATATCTTTGAACATCCGTGTCTCTTCGAAGCAGATATAATTTCAAAAGAACTTGTTTTTGTCAGTATCTACATTTTTTTGAAGAGGTCGGAACTCTTCATGCCATGGCATCCAGGGTGAACATGGGTGAACTACCTCCGTGCTGTTTTCAGCTTCGGGATCAAGTACTGCATCATGAGTCATTTTTGGCACAAAAACATCTGTAGTTTTCAGTGGATTGAGTATCAACGGCTGACTTACCAGAGGGTATATTTAATATTTCAACCATAGATCATTATAGATCATTAATATCAACCATTGATTAATCATTAATAGATCACTAACCATGTTTATCATTGTCATGTTTATCCAAGGATTGGAGTGAGCTCTTGCAGGTCTAGGGAGCTTTTTTCAGCCGACGGAAGAAAAACGGTCCTTCAAGCTTGCCGGCTGCGCCCAAACTCTTTAGCCAGTAAAAACAGAGAGAGAGAGAGATAGAGAGAGAGCCCGGACTCTTAAACCTGGACAGTTGGATAATTTTGGAACATCCAAAATATTCCAAAATGGAAGAAGTTTGAAACGTGACACGTCCAAAAGTTGTAGCCAAGTAGGGATGGTGGATCAATAGTCACGTGGATTCCATTGCAACCTGCCTAGCTGCAGTGGGAGGAACGCCATGGCACGGCAACAGCAAGGGATGCAGAGGCCAAAGAGCCGTTGGAGCATCAAATGGTCCGAGAAGCACATCTTCAAAGCAGAACAAGAAGGCGATGCACGGGGGCCGCAGGGGAAGGCGGGAGAAGGGGAACCAGATATCCATCATCTAACTGGATGGCAATCGCTCCATGCATACAATATATATGTACTGTAATATACGAACCGTATTTACATATAATTATATATATACCCGTATCAGTGAACATTTCAAACAGCTAGGTCTTGGGGGTCCCATATATATATATTATGTATATATATATATATATTTATTTATGTATACTATACATTATGATAATACAATATAGTAATAATACCTAGCTATGTAATATGTATGTATATAATTTGATGAATAGCATGTGTCATGACATTCGTGGAGGGAAGCAGTTTGAGGGAAGAAGTGAGCAACTGTTGGTGTATGTTGTCCACGGGGAGCACGCTGGGAAAATACATAACTTATGGGAAATTATAACTTGAAGCTGCCAACGGTCCAATTGCCATGGTGTGGCCTTGGGCAAAGAATCAAAGAATGGAAAATCCTAATCGCTTGAAGGAACCTGGCGATTAGACAATGACAAGGCTAGGCAAGAGTTATGACAAAGATGCATCTCAGATGGTCTTTTGTCGCTTTAAGTCGATCCTCCCAAGCTTCGTTACCGTTAGAGATCCCTTCGACAGGCGACAACATCTCTTTGAGCTGTGTGGACGTGTCTTAGCGATGGATTATGCTTCAGTGCAATCACCTGACATGGGGTGAAATTCCACCACTGACCACTCTGAGTGGTGAGTGTCGGAATATGTTATATAATTAATGATATTGTATACAAAATATTGCAAAGTATACATACAGAAGTATATATAGTAGTGTGTATATATATAGATACATGACCATTCACATGGGTAGGTGGATGGTAGCACACTTTCGCCAGCGATCCATCAATCATCTCTTGCTTCAGCTTCTCCACTGGTGGTTACTTGGTAACTTGGGCTACTTCAGACTCAAGCTGCCAGTCAATGTTCAATAGTTTGGCTTCAAAATGTGTGGGATGACGAATCAAAAGTACTTCCAGAATTTTGAAATATGGATTGATAATAATATTAATGGATATAATGATGAGTATTGTTGTCAATTATGATGGTTATTATCAATATTGATCATCAATGACTTCCACATTTGTGTGGCCCCAAAAGTGGCTTAGGATTGCCCACTGATTTCATGCTCAGGATTGGTGTCATACATTGGATAGCCAACTTTTCGAGGCTCGATTGCAAGCAGCAATCTCAGCCAAGTGCATTGGGGAGGTGAAGTGGGGACTTCAGCTGTCTTTGGAAAGATGGGAGATGTGAATGTGAGTTTTAAAAAATATATGGTCAAAGTGTGTCTGGAAGTTATGGCAGAGTTCATAATTGAAGACTGTAAAAGTAAGTTTTTACATGCTCTCGACAGAGCAATTCTGTATCACTAGAACGCTTCATGTTTCACAGTTTCTTTCAAGGAGAGAAACTCAGACTCGGACAGAATCCAATTTTTGTTCCGCCATTTGGGCACCAGTATGTGGCTCAAAATAGATCGAACTTAGAGGCTCTAAGTTCCATGGATGAAATGGGGGGTTCTTATTTCATCATATCTGTTTTGGAGGGTCTATCTATCTATATATATATATATATATGCACCAGGCCCTGCCACCCCCCCCTCCCCCCCCCCATATGGGATGGGTCCCATATACTGGTCCCATATGAGATCTTCCCCCTCCCCCCCTGTGGTGTGGTGGGGGTGTGGCACTGTCCCCCTCCCCCCCCTGTGGTGTGGTGGATGGGTCCCATATACTGGTCCCATATGAGATCTTCCCCCTCCCCCCCCTGTGGTGTGGTGGGGGTGTGGCACTGTCCCCCTCCCCCCCCTGTGGTGTGGTGGATGGGTCCCATATACTGGTCCCATATGAGATCTTCCCCCTCCCCCCCCTGTGGTGTGGTGGGGGTGTGGCACTGTCCCCCTCCCCCCCCTGTGGTGTGGTGGGGGTGTGGTATGGTATGGTGGGTATGTATGGTGTGTATGGTCGGTCTGGTATGGCATGTTTGGAAAGTATGGTATGTTTGGTATGTATGGTAGGTATGGTATGTATGGCATGAGTGGTTGGTATTGTATGGATGGTAGGTATGGTATGTAAGTCTGTTGGATATGGTATGTTTGATATGACAGTATGTATGGTCTGTATGGTATGTATGGTTACTATGATGGGTATGGAATATGTCCTATCTAAGGTAGGTATGGTATGTATGGCATGTATGCTTGCTATTGTATGTATGCTATTGTATGTATGGTAGGTGTATGTATGTATGTATGGTATGATAGATATGATATATGGTATGCATGGCATCATTGACATGTATGGTAGGTACGGTATATGTTCAACAGAGGTAGTGTTGTCAGAGTACACAGGTAGTAAACAGGAAGTAGATACAGTAGATACATAGCACATGTATGTATGACTATAGGTAGCACGTAGGTACTTTGAAGGAGTATGTGTGCTACGTAGGTCGCCTAAAAGGTAGCATGTACCTAGTAAATGCGAGGCTGGTAGTCAGAAATGCTGCAAAGACCTAGCAAATACGACGCCGGACCTCAGAAATGCTGCCAATAGCTTGCAAATAGAAGGGAATTGGGGCTACTACCTGGGGACCCAACCCATGGGGGGGGGGGTGGAGAGACGGAGGACGGGACCATATATATATGATTATATACCCTCTGGTAAACTAACATAACCATCATGGAAAATCACCTTTTTTGATGGGTAAATCCACTATAAATGGCAATTTTCAATAGCGAACTGTTAGTTTACCAGAGGGTATGTATGATTTATTGCACCACACCATTCATCCTGAACCATCCCATTTCTGATGCGGCTTCAGCAATCAGAAAGAACCAAAAAAAAGCACCATCATCCATCATCATCGAAACCATCATTGAAACCATCAAAACCACCAAAGCAAAAAACGTGTGTGTATATAATATTATATATGTTATATACAATATATATATAATATTATATTATATATATATATAATATTATATTATATATATATATTATATATATATATTATGTATATATATATATATGATTTTTACAGAACCACCATGAAACCATCAACAAAAACATCAGAAACCCATCAAACGAAGCATCAGCCGACCAGCCCTCAGGAGCGCTTTGGCTCTCAGCCGCCAACTTCTCTCGCGGCGGCGAGTCTCAACTTCTCTCGCTGCAACCTGGATGATGAGGCGCGGTGGGAGGATTGGATATCAACCTGAGGAACTTACCCATGGAAAAATGAGAACACATGATAAAGCCGGTGGGTTTTATCCAGAACACATGATAACAAAAGCTGAAATTTTATGATTTAGGCATTAGACGCATTAGACATTGTGATTTAATGCTGATTTACGCATCAAACATGGTGATGCAATGCTGATTGATAGTCATTGATAGCGATTTCTCCATGATTTCCATGAACAACACATGGACATCTGAGGCACCAAAAATGGTGGATGTTGTCATTAAAACAAAGCACTAAAGTTGTTTTCAAAAGGGATAAATCCTGGATTTACCCTCAAAAGGTCTCAAAATTCACCCATATTCATGGATGAAATTTACGCTCCTTACGCTTGGCTTTGACGTCGACCGGACACCTTTTTTTCTTAACTTACCCAGAGGAGCTGACTTAAAACTGGTGATTTCACTGATTTCACCATCATGGGATTCATGGGATGTAACAGAATGTAACCGTGTAACCATCCAGCATGTAGTGAAGATAGTGAAGAAAACTACGAATAATTATTGATTCCCGCGAGGATCTAGAAGATACGGTTGAGATATTGGGGACAGCACGGGGTATGTGCAAGGCATGTGTCTGCGAAACATCCTTTGGAAATCCCAAATGCTTCCGATGTGTTCCGGGAAAATTTGCCTTAGGTGATACGCAGGGACGGGCCCAAACTCAAATAAACTCAGAGCCCAAGGTTGTAAATCACAGCGATTTTTTTGCACACCTATTTGCGCAGCAGCTCGACACACAGTCTCTGTCTCTGCAGGTTTTTCTGCAGACTGCAGCACCGATTCTGTGCCCACTGAACCAAGAACGTTAACCCAGGAATAATAAAGCCAAGATATAGTATTGAAAGTTATCATTAATTGTGATATAATGTTTCTCTTTTATGGGATAGTGGACATTCTTTAACCCCCGGTGTTGCTGCACAAGTGGAAATCGCATCACCGCGAAACCCAAAAGCGGCGATACTGGTCATCTCTCAACGTGAGCTGCCTCGAAGTCTTGGCCTGCCAGCGCGCAAGGGCAATAAAGCCATGTTAGTATTAGTCATGAGCTGTAATCGACCATGTCATATGTTATCATAGGTTGCTCTGGCTGTTGCACTGGCCATCCTCATATATATATATATATATATCACACGTATATCAATATCAAACAGGCCCGGCCCCGCTGGCACAAAGTTGTACCACGCCGTGCTATCCCACAAAAAGCTCTGCCACTTATATATATATATATATATATGCCATCATCTGTTGTTCTGGGAAATTGGACACGGGCAAAAAAGAAAAGCAACCAGTCAGTGGATGCACCATTTGCCTGACAGCCCTTTGTTGCCGAAAGCGGCCATACCCACAACTTGGAACCGGTACCGGCACGGTCCTTTTGAATTCCAAGACTGTGAGTCAAATAATCATAATACACACACATATGTTTTTGTTGATCAAACACACCCGCATCATAATATACATGTATATATATATATATATATATACATATGCATATATACGATACACATGGGCATACATACACACACACATTTATATATATATATACAAATACCTATTGGAACTGGAACTACAATCCGCCGACCCCGGCTGGAACAAGGGGGAGCGCATGAGTGATCAATCCAACAGTTTGCATATGCAACATACCACGAGATATAGTCACCTCTTCTTGCCATTTGCAGAAGACAGATATCGATGGAAGTTGCTTCACCCCAAAGTGAAGTAGTCAACCAAGCTTAGGGACCATGCTGCTGCGGACGTGTAGACCAATCTGGACTACATATCTCTTGGGAAAAAACTACATTGGAACTAAAAACCGCTGACCCCGGTTGGAACAAGGGGGAGCACGTGAGTGATCAATGGAAACAGTTTGCAGCTGCAACAGGAATTCGGCCTGGCCTGAACATGGCATTTCTTTCCATCCTTGGTCACCTTCCAGCGCGATGGCCAGAAGTGACCCATATCAAGCTGAGTAAAACTCTTCCGATCCCAATTCTCGCGTGTCTTCTCCGCCTGAAGAGTCGACGGATGCGATGACTGCTTGGGGGTGCCCGTGAAAGAAATCAATGCACCGCTATGATATGATAAGTGCACGACAAATTATATACCGCGACAACACTATATGGTCTGGTCTGGAAACACCAGACACTCAGAAATGACTATGGTAAAACCCCAAACAAAACATTCATTTCATAATTATGAATCCGAAAAACCCATAGTCACTCATCTGCATTCTTTCGCTTCCGAGTCTTCTTGCCGCTGCCGGACTCTTGCAACTCTGCGGATAACTTTTCTGCAACCTCTTTGGCTTTCGCTTTGCTCTTGCAAGCAGTCGCAGGCTTCGGCTTGGGGGATGCTTTTGGTCTGCAAGCCCTGGGCCCCCGTTTGGCCTTTGCTTTGGGGCTGGCTTTCGCCTTACACTTACCCTTTGCCTTTGCTTTGGGACTGGCCTTCGCCCTAGCTGCTCTGCGCTTGGGCGCGGCCTTTGGAGTTGGTGCTGGGGACGCAGGCTCATCAGACTCTTCGGCTAATCCATGTTTGGATGATGGGGCTTCGGATTCGGAGTTTGACTCTGATGATGAATCTGAGTCGGGATCATGTTTGTCGGCATCCTTCTTTTCTGTTGTTGGTTTCTCAGCCGCTGCCTCTGTCATGTCTTCCTTGGTACGTTCATCCTTACCGGTGTTCAACCTCACCTCAGGATCATTCACTGCACCGGCACCCTCCTCCTCACTGGAAACATCCATTGCAGTTGCAATGGTTTTTGGTTCTGGCGGACATGGGCCGGCTGGGTGTCCATCTGCAGGTTCTTCTTCTTGGCTTGACAAAATGTCAACGACCAAGTCACACACTCCTTCAACTTCAACTGGGTTGACCTTTGGATCAGTCGATTCTGATTTAGCAAATGCATCCTTGGTGCCATCAGGCTTCGGCTGGTTGCCATCAGCTGCGATCACATGCCTGTCAGGCTGTGACTTGGAAATTGCATCTTTGCTGCCACAAAGCGGAGTGGCATTGGCATTGGCCAGTGTGGCTGCTGTGCTGCTGGACTGTGATGCTGCACCTGTTGTTGGCACTGCAGTTGCATAATCTTTGTTGCCACTGGGCGGATTAGCATCGGCCTCGGCTGGCGTGGCCGCTGTGTTGCTGGGCTGTGGTGTTGTGGGCGCAGCAGGGGCGGCAAGGGCATCATCTTTGCCATCCGGTAGTGCGGCTGTGCTGTTGGGCTCTGACGGTGGTGCACCTGTCACTGGAGGGGCGGCAAGGCCAGCACCATCTTTGTCGCCATTGGGCGTGTTCACATCGGCTGCTGTGGCTGTGGCTGGTGCGCTGCTGGGCTGTGAACCGGTTATTGGCACTCCAGGCGCAGGGCTGGTGTTGGCATCATCGTTGTTGCCACTGGGCGGATTGGCATAGGCTGGCGTGGCCGCTGTGCTGCTGGGCTGTGGTGGTGATGAGGGCGCAGCAGGGGCGCCAAGGGCATCATCTTTGCCATCCGGTGGTGCGGCAGCTGTGCTGTTCGGCTCTGATGGTGACAGGCCTGCAGGGGCGCCATCATCTTTGTTGCCACTGGGCGGATTGGCATCGGCTGGCGTGGCTGCTGTGCCGCTGGGCTGTGGTGGTGCACCTACCTCTGCAGGAGCGGCATCATCTTTGTTGCCATTGGCATTGGCTGGCGTGGCTGCTGTGCTGCTGGGCTGTGATGGTGCACCCGTTGTTGTTGGCACTGGAGGGGGAGGGCTGGCATTGGCATCATCTTTGTTGCCACTGGGCGGATCGGCTGGCGTGGCCGCAAGGGCGCCATCTTTGCCATCCGGTGGTGCGGCAGCTGTGCTGTTGGGCTCTGATGGTGACAGGCCTGCAGGGGCGGCATCATCTTTGTTGCCATTGGCATTGGCTGGTGTGGCTGCTGTGCTGCTGGGCTGTGATGGTGCACCCGTTGTTGGCACTGGAGGGGGAGGGCTGGCATTGGCATCATCTTTGTTGCCACTGGGCGGATCGGCTGGCGTGGCCGCAAGGGCGCCATCTTTGCCATCCGGTGGTCTGGCAGCTGTGCTGTTGGGCTCTGACGGTGCACCTGTCACTGCAGGGACGGCAGGGGCGGCACCATCTTTGTTGCCACTGGACGGATTGGCATTGATTGCGGCAATTGTGTTGGGCTGTGACGGTGCAGCTGTCGCAACTGCAGGGGTGGCATCATCTTCGTCATCCTCCTGACAGCAAGATGAAGCTGAATTCCAAAAAGAATCTGACACTTGGCGGGGCCTGATTTTACCTGAAAAAAGTCTCTGGCCTATTGGTTCTTGTCGGTGAACGAATGGTATAAACTTGTGACGATATCCGCTCTAGCAGCAAAATGATTCAAGTCAAGGCGCCTCTTTGACCTCATCGCCGGTCTTTCGTTTGATCTCCAAAATCTTCTGGAAGGCAGCATGTCCAGCCTACAAGGGTGGGCAGCAGTAGCTGCAATGACACGACAGAAAGCCGGCACGATCAAACCGGGGCCGGAGACCAAACCTAAACATCCTTTGACACTTGAAATTAACAGTGGCAAGGTGGATATTCTGAATGCCTGATGCGAAGGAACAGAAACACCCCAACAGAAGCTCAGCATATTAGTGAGCAACACCTGGCCTTGAGACCGGATTCAAGATGTCTTTGGCTCGGCTGGCAGCACATAACCAGGAGTGTTTGAATACTTTGGATTGCATTCTCGAGATGCTCATCACTGCATTGGTACTCCGTCATACCCAACCATGACAAAGATGTCGATATTTCATCCGGCTCTGACATAGCAAATTCTGCAATGACGCATGCCTCTGGGATCCACAGAAAATCTCCCTCGACCATTCGAACAGCGAGCCCTCCAGCTTCATCGAATTCACTCATGTCCATACGCAGCATGTGATGGGTCATGCTGGCAACTGTCACAGGGGTTCCTGGTGATTTTGCCCGTATGCTTGCTGCCAATGATGTGTAAGGTGCGGCCACTACAAGTTTTCCCCCTGAGAGCTGGAACTTGGCTGACGGCTGTAACAGATCACTGACATTCGCACATGACCACGAATTCTTGTAGTAGAGCATCTTCATGGCAAGCATCCTGATTTCAGTAGCGGATAGAAGAATCCATGTTTGATACGCACGGTGTTGAGTGTTGAGTGCTATGTGTTGCAGTTGTTTCCCTTTATCATGAGTCTGAAATCGAAAAAGGTAAAAACGACTAAACTGCTAACTTGTCTGAAGTAAATTTCAAAGTTCTTCTTGATATCCCCAGCATGCGCGTTGTTCTTCCACCGCGTGTCCACAAACTGGTCCACCATACTGCAACCAGCCACACTAAACGCAAGCTGCTTGAAAGACTCGCTCTTCAATGCCTCAAATGTTCTGTCTTCATGGCTGGTGAGTGGACAGGTAAAACTCTCACACGTAAACATAGCTAAATGCGATTTTGAACGTATCATCCTTCCATTGTTTGGTTTGCCATGGTTGAATTTTGATTGCGGGTAAAGTCAAGTCACAGGAAATCTCTTAGAGGTGTGCGAGATTTCAAAACGGCTTGGCACTGCAGCAATTGCATAAACACTTTGGTTTCTAGACTCCTAGACATGGAAAACATGCCGTCACCAACTGCAAAGCGAGACACTACAGAACTGTGCGCGGATTCCATGTCACGCCTCTGCTTGACATCCTTTGCCCTGTCAGACTGGAGCTCCTCAACAATTTCAGTCCGTGGCAAGGCACCAAGTTCAGGCAATGGAATAGATGATGCAAAGTATGCGGCAGTCGTGTGCTTGGACGGGTCAGACGGCAAACCGTCATTGACACAACCATAGGAGAAGGCCACATCTTCTCCCTCAGGAGTCTCTCTCCTCACCTCCGCGAATGCAGCAGAGATCTGCCGCAGGAGATTCAGCTGATCTTCTGGTAAATGTTCCATCGAAGCAAGCACCACAGGTGCTGTGGCTTTTGGCTCGTCTTCCACAGCTCCAGGTTCCTCTTCGGAATTGCCTAAACCACTGATGACCAACGATCAGACAAGACTTGGCTAACCCCAGCACAGAGGCAGCCAGAAGACAACAATACTTAATTGGCAAAGTAAACCCCGGCACTAGACAACAACACTTACTGCGCAACAAACTAGATACCTTCCTCTTCCCGCTGCACAGAATTCAAGCGATCACAGGCGTTTGACAAACCCTGAAGGTAACCGTTCATTTTTTTCTTGAAGCCCTTGATCGATGCTTCTTTCAGCGGCCCCTCTTTCTGGAACACGTCGCTCTTGATTTGTCGGGAAGAAGGCGACAACTTTGACGGAGAGTTTTTCTCTGAGGCGAAGGCAACCAACTGCGCCCATCTGTTCTCAACAAGGTTCCTATAATCTGCCAAATTGGTGTTCGAAGCACATGCCACCAGTGACTGCTGTATGCTGTCACTCCACTCATCGACGGTGCTTGCCTAATGGATGATATGGCATGGGAATGGTCGCAAGCAAATCATGGAAACCAAGAAAATCCATACACAGTATCTTCCAAAACGCCAAGGCTAACAAGAAAATACTTGGCCACACCTAGTTGCCGCATTGCGCTGGATTGAGATTTGCTGGCGCTTCAAATCAAGTTGAAAAAGTTCTTCATCACCCTTGCGTTTACGGGCTTTGGGCGTAGAAGGATCCTCCTCTGGTTTCAAAGACTTTGCTTTTCCCTTTGCCTTGGCCTTGCCTTTCCCTGTTTTGACACTACCCCCACCAGTGAGGGCCAGAGGCTGGCTAGTCCCAGGCAGCAAGGGCATCGACTGGAAGTGGTTCATTCCTTGGTGCGCTGATGCATTAACAGTCGCTGGTTAGTTTGAACCTTTCAAGTTGCAACAATAAACATCATCGTTTTTTTCCACCTGGCCAAGGTTTGACCGCAGAAAAATACATATTATATTATATGAGTCTGTGAATGAAATGTGAAGTATACAACACACCATGTCATGTGAGAGGGAGGAACCAAGAACCAGACGGGATTGGTCGAAGATACGCGTCTCCTGGTGCAACGAAGCATTGCCGACAGCACCTGGGCATTGAGCAAAAAAAACAGCAATAAGATTTCTTTATCGCAATCTTCAGCAACATGAACACCCGCAGGAACTGAACCCAAAAGACAAACACATGGACATTGTAAATACGGGTAGGTAAAACAAGGAACTGGAGAGGGTTGCTTCCATATCATCCGTCTCAACTTGCTCCTGTTGCCGAACACCCTTCGCACTTGTCAATTCCCTGGCACTCGACGCAGTGGCTACCCGCAACAAAGACACTGTCCACTCACCGTACTCATCCTTGGCCCAAACAGCCATAGGGTTGCTTTTCGCAGCCTCCCATTCAGCTTGAAAGTCTGCATCTGCCCATTCGTATCTGGACTTCAGATGTGCAATGAACCTGGGACGATCAGCCATATCTTCAACAATATGTTGCTAAAAACAGTTCTCGGTTTACAAACAAACATGGGCCACTGCCCCTGAGCAGCTGATGACACATAAAAATTGAAAGCGATATGTAGGGCTGGAGGCTTAGCAACTGCTTTTTGGTCATGAAGGGCTTGTCTGATTGCAGCTTCAAGGAGTCTGTGCAAGTAACTTCCTCATTAACCACAACACGACGCCTATGACCTTTACCAGCTCCTTTGTCCTTGTTCTGGATGATCAACTTTCGCCGCTCCTCTGTGGACATGGCCTCCCAATCCTTAAGACGCTCGGCTTTCGAAAACCACGTCCTCAAAGCTTTGCGGGTACTGTGGCACTTTTTGCATCTTCGCCAGATGCAACGGGCACCTCCAGCGGAGACTGAGTCGTCTAAAGCGACCAATTCTTCGCAATCAGTGCACCTGAGAGGGCTGCCCAAATTCTATCTCATTCCACTCACTCTGTGAAAACATAGCTGCGCATAGCCGCATGTATGTTGGCTCATTGGAGCGACAGATCGACACCGAAGACAAGATGCTTTGGAAGAGAACATGTTTCAGAAAATCGTTTTAGGCAAGTAACTCTACTTCCTTGTTGTTTTTGGCTGAACTCGGCACGGATCCTTCTGGCCCATCCTCACGCTTACTTGGCGAAGACATCCCACCACAAGCACGGAGGCGCCACAATAGCGGAGACGAAACTCCAGGCAGACAGATGATTGATGATTGCAAAATGCAATTTGGCTCAAATGCTGCAAAATGGGGAAAAGAATGCTTGACTTAAACTGAAGTTGACAAGTACGACTTTGCACTTGACAACTGCGAGCTCGTGATCTCAATAGGCTGTTTTTTCAGCAACATTCTATGACAATCTGTCCGCAAACAGTGAAGGAAAACACACATCAGCGTGATCTGTATCTGCCGAGGCCGAGATTACCCCGGCCACAACAGCCAGCCATGCACCAAAAAGCTGTCACCAAACATGAATATCTTTGACCTTTTGGTCAAATAGCACTGACATGCCTGGGCAAATTAATTCAGTTTCTTCTCACAAAAAAAGATTGCGTGAACGCATGCCCGCCCGATTGCAGCAGCATGCATGCTGTTGCCAGCGAGCTTACCTGTCATGGATTTCAGGAGACCCGAGGAAACACTAACATTGACCAGTCACAAATCAGAAGCAAACATAGTTTGACTTGAATCCATCCAGAGATGAGGCACTCAAAGCAGAGTGGCTCAGCGACCCCACGTTCAGAACCCGGATTCCCATTTGGTGAGCTGTACGTGGTTCGACTTGAAGGCCATGAGAGTAAAGAAGCTCAATGCCATCTTAGTCAGTTTCATGTTCAATTTCAAGAACCAAACGTAAAGCACGCATTCCAACACACAAACACATAGAGACAAATCCGGCTGAAACTAAGACTGGATCGAATGAACCTTCCATACATGGTTGACCATAGGCTGGACACCCCAGTTGTTAGGGTCTGTAAAAACCCCTTTTTGGTTGACATCCTTGCTCTGAACTCTGGGTTCTGGAGGGTATCATACACGAGTCTCCCAGGAAAATCTCTGTAGTACTTCTCGAGTCCTTGGCATGTCCACCGGGGACAACAATTCAATTCAATATATCGAATATTGAAACTTCTCCTGTGACTGTTACTGTGGTTCTGAGTGTCAAGCTCTTTTTCTTTCCTCCATCGATCAACTTCAGCAGTTCAACATCGAAGGCGGCATTCTCAAAGCCACCAATCAGAAACATATCCATGTTGATGCTTGGTGGGATTTCCAAATGAAGGTCAGTGACAACTTCTTGAAGACCACAGCGTTGCCTTAAGCCATGCGCATCGACAGATAAGAGGTTTTCTTTGCATTCGGGTTGCCAAATGAACCATGTGGTATTTCAAATTGACCTAACATACCCTCAACATGGCCCAAATTAGCGTGTTCCTTTAAAGCCTTTATTGCAGCTAAAAAGAACGCACCATTTTTGGCCCAACATAGGTCCATCATAGCCTCCAAACGGCCAAACATAGGCCCAACATATGGCCCAGCATAGCCCAATAAAGGCTCAAGATAGCACCAATATGGTCCAATCAAGGCCCTACATGAGCCCAACATGACCCAACTTGAGCCCAACATAGGCCGTTCCAAGCCCAATTTCTTCGCGCTAAAAATTATATAATTTTTAGCGCGAAGAAAAGGGTCCAAAAATGGCCCCTCATCGCTTCCAAATGACCCAAGATAGGCCCAATATGGCCCAATAAAGGCCCTACGTGGGCCCGACGTGAGCCCAACGTAACCCAACTTGAGCCCAACATAGGCCGTTCCCGCGAAGAAAAGGGTCCAAAAATGGCCCCTCATCGCTTCCAAACGACCCAAGATAGACCCAATATGGCTCAATAAAGGCCCAACATCAGTCCCATCATCCCCCTCATATGGCCCAACATAGTTCACATAGCCTTCCAGATGAACCCCAACGGCGGTACGTCCCCGTTGGAGTTCAAAACCTAACCCCACATGCACCCAAAAGCCATCAACATTGATGTTGCCTCGGTTTGTCCAGGCAATTCAATTCTTTTTTTGGCAACCTGAATGAACAGAAATGTCCTTAGTTTTGGACTCCTTCAGGTACCAACTGAACTGATGTTAGTTCAACACAACATCTCCAACCAAGCTGCCGCAGAGAAGACTTCAGAGTAAAGACTAGGTATCGCCTGGCCCGCTCCACGGGCACTCCGCAATTCTCGCTGGGACTGATCACCGCCGAGGATACATCGTAATAACCTGAGACAAAACGGAAGATACAAAGCACATCACCCCTGGAAGAGGCCGTGGTCCAAACATATTAGAAGCTGACACGGTGCTAAGGTAAAAACATTTCAATAATTCAACCAGTATGTCCATCGGCATCTGCAGCACATTTTCGTGGATCACAATGTCAGGTAGTGATTGTAGAATCGACTTGGCAAAAATCAACAGGAATGGCACTGTGGGCCCCTGGAGACCTTGACCATCACCGAAAGCTGAATAGTCCTGGCCAAGGCTACTTAAACATCAGCAGGCTAGTGTTTTGAACATGTCGCTTGAAGCATCTTGTTCCATGGTAACACATTGGAAAAAACTCAAATCCCCACATTTCTTTTCACAAACCCGTCCACACATGGTGAACCTGCGATCTTTAACCGCAAGGTCTTGGAATCATCCGCTGAAGCCGGCAGAAAGATCCGACGACAAGACTTGCCACAGCGCTCGCACCTGTCTGAGAAGTAGATCCCCACCCTTCGAAACAAAAGAATGTACGCACATACATTCAGATATACACAACGTATATTTCTTTTAAAGCCGCACATTCTGAACTGATCAAAATTTCAAGAGCCTGTCGAACTCATGCAACTTCACATCCGTCTTCATGATGCCAGTGTACTCAAGAAGTTCTTGAAGATTGCGCCTGCACCACGAACGCGTTGATGTTAACAAATATCAAACTCGACACATTGCTCAACACTTTGAAAGTGTCGAGCATGTTTTGCTCAACACTTTGAAAGTGTCGAGCATATCCTCTGAGAAGTGTCTACAAGTGTCTACGAAGTGTCTACGAAGTGTCTACGAAGTGTCTACAAGTGTCTACAATTGTAGTGCTCAACACTTCTTATATATGCTCGACACTTCTAACTTTTTGCTCAACACTTCTAACCTTTGCTCAACACTTCTAACCTTTGCTCAACACTTCTATTGTGTCGAGCAATGTTGCTCAACACAACATAAGTGTTGAGCATCAAGCTGAACCATCAACAATGCTGAACAGAACTCAGGCATTGAACATCACTGGGAAACTGCTTTGGACACATTGCTGGGCCCCGATGCCTGCGCCGAACAGTCAAGGTCAACTGTGCGTTCTCTTTGGCGGCCAGGTCCTGTAAATCAGTCAAACTTGGTCCATGCAAACTTGCAAAACACTTGAAATGTCCAAACAGATGCTCACGGACTTGACATCACTGATATATATATAATATAATATAATATAATATAATGTAATGTAATACAATATAATATATAATATAATATAATATAATATATAATCTTATATATATATATTAGTATTATTTATATATATATATTATATATATATATATATATTATATATATAAATGTATTAATATATATATTATATTATATTTTAATATATATTATATATTATATATATTATATATATTATATTCAATATATTATATATTATATATATTATATATATATATTATATTATATATAAATATTATATATATATTATATATATATATATATATTATATTATATATATATTATATTATATATATACTATATTATTTATTATATATATATTATAAATATTATATATTATATATATATTATATATATATATATATTATATATAGAAACTCTGATCGCCTTCAGTTTCTGGCAAAGATCTCCGGCAGTTGAAACGGAAGACTTCTTGGCAACATTCCCAATTGCTTTCTTCAGCACACCTGCACTCAGATTAAACAGCCCTGGACATTGTCAGATCTCTTTTCAAATTCCACAAATAAAGAATTGGAACATCGGACTCAAGAAGCCTTGTTTTGTGAAGAGTGCTGCAACAGCAGTTGCAATAGCTTTCCGCGAAGGCTGCTTTCGGGAAGTCAATCCAAGTGATGATCGGAGCTCACCAGTCGTAATGACTACCTGCGCAATTTGGGACAAAGGGCTAAACAAATGGGTAACTATGGTGTGCAAAAACCATGGACAATGGCTGATGTTGCGGGGCCTTCTCCTCCACTTCTGATTGAAGCTTTGTGCGAAGATCTTTGGGAGCAAGGTTCATAATATCTCTGAATCTGCAGGAATGTGGGTGATTCATCGTGGCCATTTGCTGGGCAGAAGGTGCCCAATCAGCAATGGACTGAACATCTACCTCAATCCTATGTCCTGTTGAAGACATATTGTACATCGCAACAGTGGCTGCTACAGCTTCTTCAGCAGTTCCGGCACCACTGAACTCTGTTCGGAGCTGAATCCTATCAGCAACGGGCACTAATTTTTTCAACATTGGTTGTACGCGTGCGTTCCACGCATTCAGCTTGGCAACACTGGGCGGCGCCAGCAATGGTCTAGGATCAGGACTGAGGTTGTGGACATTCTGGGACTCCTTCAAATCCTGCGCTTGCAATCGCACCATTTTCCTGTCAGGTTCGGGTTTCCAAGCTGAGATCAAAAAACTAAATAAAACGCATTGTTGCACATCTTTGCATGTTGGCATCGTTTGAAATCAACCCAAGCTGCATCAGCTACACCACCCGAACAGCAAGGTAAGGAATGACAAATAAAAGTTGTTTAAGTTTCACACTGGATCAGTCTTTATCATTCTTTTTTGAAAAAATGTATGACTGCAAAAAAAGGTTTGGAACCACCATCGCCCAACATGGACCAACATAGACCCAACATAGGTCCCACATAGGCCCAACATGCCCCAACATGACCCAAAAATTGGCAGGTGTATTTAATACACCTGGTCCCAAGAACCCAACATGGACCAACATAGACCCAACATAGGTCCCACATAGGCCCAACATGCTCCGACATGACCCAAAAACTGGCAGGTGTATTTAATACACCTGGTCCCAAGAACCCAACATGGACCAACATAGACCCAACATAGGTCCCACATAGGCCCAACATGCCCCAACATGACCCAAAAACTGGCAGGTGTATTTAATACACCTGGTCCCAAGAACCCAACATGGACCAACATAGACCCAACATATAGGTCCCACATAGGCCCAACATGCTCCGACATGACCCAAAAACTGGCAGGTGTATTTAATACACCTGGTCCCAAGAACCCAACATGGACCAACATAGACCCAACATATAGGTCCCACATAGGCCCAACATGCCCCGACATGACCCAAAAACTGGCAGGTGTATCTGATACACCTGGTCCCAAGAACCCAACATGGTCCACCCAACCTGACCCAAAAACATCGTGCTCATCTGGGCATCAGTCTCGAGGCTCAGATGAACATGCGGTTCTTGGCCCAACATAGGCTTAGCATAGGCACAACATGACCAACATATATGCCCAACTTGCATAGTCAGCTTAAGCCCTGATGCAAGGCTCGAAGAACACACCGTTCTTGGCCCACCATACTATACATTCAACATAGCCGCACTGTAGTTCCAGGAGAGCGAAGAATGGCCCAAAAACACCCAACCGAAAATATTTTCCTCAGTGGGTACCCTTCCCAACCACTGGCTGAGTAAGCGCCCGATCTGTACATTTTGTGGGGCTCGAAGGTGACAGGGTTCGTGCCCTACAAAAATCCCCTCCTCCATCAGCCAATCCCCCCCAACGTAGCTTCAACATAGCCCAACATGGCCCACCATAGCCTCCAAATGGCCCAACATAGGCCCAAGAACAACCCCCTGATCGGTTTTGTGGGGCTCGAAGGTGAATGGCCCAACATTGGTCCAACATTGGCACTACATAGCCACCAAAATGGTTCAGCAAAAAGTTATCCAAAAAAAAATCGGTTGCAGGTTGATTTTCACCAACTTGCATGGAACCCCATTTGCCCCAACAAGACATAGGCCCAACGCCCATCATGGACCAACATAGACCCAACATAGGTCCCGCAGAAGATGGGAAATATTGTTGTGAAGGAAAAGAGAAAGGTGAAACTGTTCGTTAGGTCAAGAAGCTTCGTTTTTGTTATTTAAAGGCGCGCGTGCAAGTAGCCACTGTCTATATTTTGAATGACTGGTTGGCTTGGGGGAGAAACTTCTTATTTGGAACCCACGCTGAACCTACACCGGAACTTACGCCGGAACTTACGCCGGAACCCAAACTGGAGGAACCTAGACTGGGAACCTTGCAGAACCATTACACACCCACCCACCCAAGTCGTGGTTCCAGCATGCAGCTGCAGCCAGGAAAACTGTAATCCCCAAAACAATCATGCCCAAGCCTTCGCTTGGGTGGGCCATGTGACCTGAACACACTGCCAACATTGTGTGTTTTCTTGTCCAAACCCAGGCACGGCAATGACAAGTCAAACTCAGGCAATGGCAAGTCAACGGGCGGGGCATCCTCCATGACCCGGATCTGAGCAGTGGCTACGCCGGCTACGCTATGCACAGCCTGCTTTGGATTCACAAAATCTTGAACACCCAGTGCTGAGCTGAAAAATCTGGAACCGGAAGTTTGGAAGACTTGTTACATGAACGTGTAAATCCACGGATGTCTTGTCGGTTCGTAACCCAAGAATCAGGGCTATAGCAAGGGTAGCCGGCACTAACCAAATTGTTGAGAATTATGAGATATGTTTCATTGTTTTCATCACTGTATGGACAAGGTGAATTTAGTCGAAAATTTTGAAAACACTGTTCCCACAAGATCACCCAAGTGGTGGAAAAACTGTTCAATAGTTTTTGCTTTGCAGCGGCGCCGTGCAAGCAAAAGTGAAACAGTTTCACACCTTGCAGTGAGGTGCCTTTCTAGGCACTGGGCACAGAGTTTTGCGGGGCTGAGACCCCTCCAGCAAGCATTTGCTGACGACACTGCAAGCGCAGCAACAGTGGTGACAAATCATCCGGAATCGGCGACGCGTGTGTGAACATTGTCTCTGGTATTTGTCACTGCTTCGTGCTGTCAGTTTCAAAAAAACTCTGTTTGTGGATGTCTGTGGCATCAGGCTCACCACTGCCCACACCGCGCGCAGAGGTGAAACAGAGTGTCAAACTGCAGCAAATGGACGTCCGGCTGCATAATCTTGCAGGGTGGACATGTAATGAGACAAAATGGCATCACAAGCACTCCTCCTTCTACTATAAACGCCATATGCTCCCCAGAAAACATCCCCTTCAGATTTGCACATGTCAAGTGCATCGTTCACGATATCCCGGGGCGATGCTAATCTACGAGCGGGGTCTTTCAAAAGTTTCAACACCCTGGGCAAAGCGTGTTTGACCAAGGCATCCCTGAATTCATTCTTTTTTGGGAACATCACATCCCACGGAACAAGAGGCTCAGCTTCAGCCACAGCATTGTGGACAGCAGGCGGAACAGGTGCAAGTTGTCCCGGTACAATTTGGTTTGCTACTTCCACTTCACCAGCTGGCTGGGCGTCAGATTCATCAGAGTCTAACAGGGAAACAGCGTGGCAATGAAGGCTATATTAGTTCGTGAAAACACTTCCTAGCAGGTGTCTATATGTTTGGACATTCATGGATTAAAAAAAGATCCAAAAAAAAAATCACAGAAACATTTCAGAACAGCTGAGCCTACTTGCACATCCACGTGTAAGCCATTGGCAACGTCATCTTCAACCCGTTGCCAAAAAGCAATGCAACCTTGCCCTTGGGCAACAACATCCTCTGAACTATCCAGCACGGTATTGTCTGATGAAGAAATGTCCACTGTCTCCACGGCAGTTTTCGCTAGTTTTGCCCTGGGAGCTGCGGCAACTTGCTTACGTCTCCTGCAAGGGCCGTAGAAATCTAATCCACACATGTGTGTTAGAAGAAAACCCTATAGAATTAACATTAACATCAACCCTTTATTCATAATACAACACTGGAATCTCCAAAACATGGTCCTTTTCGGCTTGTGTTGATCATGGTTTTCTCGGGGGTCTGAAGCTGACTCTCCCTTCAAGAATTTGGTCAGTTCTGCATAGAAGTCGGCTTTCTTGTACGCCGGTATTTCGACAACGTATTCTAGCCCCATCGACATGGCCAACTCCATAGTCTTGTAATACGCATCACCCTGCTTGTGATGGAAAAAACCGGCTTGTTCATATTCTAGAAGCAGGCTAGCATGACAACGAATCAACTCATAGTATAAACTCGGGTTGTCCAGGATTGCCACCTTCTGCTCTATCGATGCCTCTTTCAAACATGTCGTGAACTGCCACCCAAGCTCTCCAAGATCAGTTTGAATTTCCAGTGTGGTGGAGACCTGTTTTCCCCTCACACTCCTTTCAAGTTTCGCGTTTGAAGCGGAAATTCCATGTCGCACAGCATCACGGGTCAAAATGATTCCATCGTCCCCTACCTCGACCAGTTGGTGTTCTTGTAGAAATCGCAACAGTTTCGTATCGATTGATTTTTGAAGCATACCCCCATTTTGTATGGCGCTAGAACAAACAGAATGCGCTTGATCGTAGAGGGTAGCATCGCTAGGCCCATCACCTTCAAAATCAGAACCTGCATCCTCCATGGCTTCCAGATGAGCTGTAGAGAGTGCCATGAGTGGCTTGACCTGTTGGATTGAGATAAGCGGGGCCCCAGAAAGGAATGACAATTTGACCCTTGGCAAAAAACAATCATGGTGCCTGCCAAAATAAAAAGATAAGATCAGCTTTGGGATCAACAACCACCTCTGTGAATTGATAAAGTTTCTGCCAGCGTTTTTTCTCAAAGAGGAATGATGTTGGTAATGGTTCAATGGACGAGCTGAATGATTCAAACGATGGAAAGACAGGTTCCCCAGTCTGTTCATGCCGCTCCACTGTGACCGTTCCAAGAATGTTGATTGCCAGCGCATGACGCCAGTCCTAACAGGTTCAGACAAACCGAACACCTGAACAATTTCAATCAAAAGTCACACTGGCTCTACTACACCCGCTAGCAAATAAGACTGCTTAAGTCTTCGTCGGGCGTTATAAAGAGAGCCTAAGCAGGACAAAAGAATCGAATAGGATGACCCCTTTATGACACTTCTTGGGAATTAAAAACTGCATTCACAATTCATCAGAGAGAGAGAGTCATCGTGGGAAAGAGCAAATGCTCTTTGAAGATAAGATCTGCGGTCTGGGTGCAAAGCAACAAGCTGGAAGACCATAAACTCCCGGCCAGATCCCTTCCCCTTGGGAAGGCCAGAGCTGGGAATCGCATACACTGACTCCGCTTTGTTCTGTTTGTTGAACACAATCTGCAAATGTTGAGCATGCATTGCTGCCTCACACAGGGCATGACGAAAATTGGAAAACCAAAGTTGGCTGCCCCTTCCGAAACCAAAACTAAGCGAAAAAAATAAAGGTAATGATTTTCATCACAAAGCGGCAGTCTTTGGAGGCGTTGCATTTTGATGGAGTTGGTCTGTCAAAGCTGAATGGCGTGCCATTTCTTGCTCTTCTCTATCTAGGTTCGGGTGCAGCGAATCCAAACTGTATCCATAAACTATCTGGAGGAGCTCTCTCCGAGACCCCCACTTCTGGGGAACCAAATCCTCAAATTTGTGAAGCAAACTGGGAAGCAGGTCTCTGTACGAAGGGTGTGTGAGATCTTTGTTCATGCGTCGGCGCAAAGCTGCGACAACTGCTGAAGGATGTTGCGCACGGCCCTGGGACAACGTAATGTTTATCAGGTGGTGTTTGCCTTCCAATCTTTGCATCACGACCAAGGCTGTCGAGTATCCAAACAAAAGCTGCTGCATATGTTCGTCCAAGGGTTTCCCTTGTATCCACCGCTGCACATGCTTCCTATTCGCAATATGCCCAAAAAAGATCCAAGGAACAACACCTAGACCAGATTTGTTTTCGCTAGTATCGAACTGGCGCATCAATTCTGCCGCTTTCTGCCTCGACTGTGTTTCAGAAACGTCGGGGTCAACAAAGTGTAGGCACATCTGTAACACTGCGAACGGAAATGAGCTCCAAAAAGACCAGGCCTGATCAGCCCGGAGTTGCATCATCGCTTTGCAAGATTGGAAAGCCGTGACCAAAAACTGTTTGTAGTCACCAGAACCAACATCATCGAGCTTGGACAGTTCAGACAATTGTTGGGTCAAACTCAAAGACATCAGCTTGGCATGAAAGGACTGCCAAGCGCCGCAAGCAAGTTGGACAGCGCGGCGCCCTTTCAGATGGCAACGTTTCTGCTGTTTCTCATCCTCATGGTGAAAACACATACACCCATGCAACCACACACTCACATCAACACCCCAATCTGACAGCACTTTCACCACGGAGCACGTGGCCCAAAACTTGATAGCATCCACAGTTTCCATGTTTGCAACTGAAGAGAGCATTTCCATTTCTGAGCCGCTCAGCTCCTTGGAACCAGAATTGCCCAAGGCCTTGTCAGCCAGAAGAAATCCAAACGCATCTTTTCTGCGAAGGACCCATGTCAGAACATCATACCTTGGCAGGGCACAAAAACTAAACCACGTTCGAAGTTTGACAACCATAACAACCTGGCCTTCCCGTCCCATCACCTGTCTGAAAATTGTCAAATAAAAATCAATCTGAAGAGCCACGTGTCTTTATTGGCAGAACTACAACTATACCAGCATGGGTTGCATTAATTACTTGGCACCGCAGTAACGAATTTAAAAACCAGAAGAGTGAGCAAACTAAATCAAAACAAAACTATTCTCGAAGATGGACCGAATCCAATCCGCACTCTACAAAAGTGACAGGGAAAACCGAGAAACACATATTGCCAGCGCTGGCTGTACAGCAGCGGGCATGTTGACTGAAACATGGATGTAAAGCTTTCTTTGAGTCTTGGGTCCTGAGCTCAAGTCTTGTAATGTTGTTTGATAGCCAGGACAAACTCGGATAAATCCGGTCAAAGAATTTCAAACTTAAACTGCACAGTCCAAAAACCAACAACTTGACCTAGGTTCTTTGATGCGCTCGTTTTGTTGGATGCAGATCTTGATGAAACGGTTGCATCTGCCAATGTTGGAAAAGAAGAGCGACAGCGCATGCAAACGTGGCTGGAAGTATGTATCCCAATTGAAGTGTAGCTCCAGGGATTCCATAATCTGAGTTTGCCAAATCAAGATCCCAAACAAACGCAACTAACGTTGGCTGGGCTGCTCATTGACCAGAACCCGTGGTAAAATTATTCAATAAAAAATGTCGTTTGGGCAAGGAACATGATGAAGTGAATGGTCATGGTCCGGGATCGGCAAAGCCATGCCGAACAATGTGTCCCAAGGAATGGCGTCCTTTACAAATGAACTTGGCGCTCGCCACACACCAGACTCAGCCCCCCAATCAAACAGGAGGGAAAGGCATCTGCTCAGTGTCCCAGCAAGTGTTTCGGACTCCTCGATCATGTTTGGTTCGAGTAGATTACAACAAAAAAACACATCTAAAAAAGGACATTGTTGGCCCTGTTGGCACATGAAATTCGAAGCTGAACCTCAAGCAAGAAACTAATTGCAATTGATGCAGAAGTTTTCTTGTTTTGGCTGCCACACCAGCCGCTCTAGATCCAACAGTCTGCCCAACCAATAGACGAGTGATGAGAACGCCATCAGCGCTGACATCCTTCCAGCATCGTACCCCAGATGGGTAAAACAGGTCACACTCGGACATGAAAAAGTCTCTGCCGAACTGAGGTGAACTGTCGCACCGACAATGGCAGTACCAGGGCGTTGCCAAAGCAAACCGGTGCTGACGCGCAAAAAGCATGCTCACAAGGTCAAGGTCAACGCGATAGCGATATAGGGTGGTTTTGGAAGGGACCACAATATCCTCGCACAAAAAAAACAACAATCTCCTCACAAACTCTGGAAAAACAACTTATCAATTACATACGTTCTTCATTTTTCCTACCCATTTTTTGTCACAACTCCTGAGACATGTTCCGTTGAAACCCCGAACCATTGTCACAAGTACTGAGGTAAACAAAATAATAAGGTCTCATTAAAACCCCAAGCCATGGCTCTTGCGATTTGATGTGCTCAGCAAGCTCTGGAGATAGAACCAAGGACAAGGACCTCATATATGTTACAACCAGTTCGGCTCGGAAAACTGCAAAAAAAATGTATAGATTTAGTATAGATAGTATAGATATTATATCATCCTCCAGAAAGTATGGTCAGGTTGGGGCAAACAGGTCAGAACCTAGCAACCAGACAAGATCTGCACCCGACCGGCATCAGTTGGATTCCAAAAAATACAGAACTTCTGACCAAATACTCACGAACTGCATCGCCCATGTCATCCAATACTCTCAAACGATCTGCCAGCAGGACTGAATCCAAAAGGTAAGAGGGTGCATATTCTGTACCACCTTTTGCTCGGCTTTGTTTTCCGCATTGAACCTAGTCTGCAAAACATTGGGAATCTGACCCTGTATTGAACTCCAATTACACAATCAAAACACTCCCGTTCTCTGTCTGTTTGAAAAAAACAAATCAAATCCGATACCGCATCCAAAATCGGAGCCGATGTTTACTACAGGGATAAGCCGCAAACACAATCTGGACTTAGACTTAAAGGAGATTAAACATGCACACACACACTAGACAAGAATGGATCATTATATGATCCGGCAGGAACTGAATCCTGAAACATGCAAACCAGCCTAGATCGTTAGATTAGTAAAGGAGCCACATGAGGTACTTCTCGAAAACGATGTAGGGCATCCAATGTTGTCAAACGAAGTCAAAACCAGAATCCATAGAGTTTTAACCAGCATGTTGAGAATCCACAATAATGTTTCGGCGATTGTTTCCCAAAATAACCCAAAGTTCGTCGGCGACATGATCTCGGCGAAAATATGTCAAAAAATCATAATACTGTCGGCGATATGGTTTCGGCGAAAATCTGAGGAAGGTTCTGATGCATGCAATACAGATTGTGGCAACCGTGTAGATTCGAAACAACGCAGTGTAACAGCTTGATCAACAGTTGAAACCAAATTTTGCAGGTACACAGAGTTGATCAGACTCTGCTTCCAGCACAAGTGGATAGCTTCGTTGGGTGCAGTCTCCACTGTGCTCTGCACCCCCCTGCAAACTAGTGAAAACCAATCAGAAGTTTTACATCTGTTCAGATGGTACACACACACACCTCGCATATAGCGAGGTTGGATTTTTTGGAAGAACTTCGCTGGCGGAATCGGCAATACACCAGTGAGAGTGAACCTGTAAAAACCAAATGTACAAACGGGCGATCACTTCAGTCAGAAGAAGAAGAATTCGGAGCTTGTAGAAGGACTTCGAAAGCATCGTGGAAGCTCATGCGTTCAACCATCGCCCACGTCTCATTGAATTCCCCAGATGCCGTAGCAGCCTTCAAGGCCTCAGAAAGATCCGTGGCTAATTCGTGGATCCGGGTGGTAAGGCTCGGTTCCTCTGCTGGAGATGTCGTCTCAATGGGCACATTGTGAAAAGGATGGTGTCCGTGTACAAGGGGAATCTCGAAATGATGTCGCCAATAGTCCGCTGTACGTAGGGACCACTCCCAATTGCCCGAAAGACCATAAAAGTAGTGTTCAGGGTCACGACAGCGGGAATGCCCTAGCAAGGGGATTTCTTCAATGAAAAGCTCCCTGGTGTTGTTGGAGTGGGTAATGACCTTGAATTGGATCTGGTGAACCACGCGAGAAGAGAATTGAGCACGATGGAGGTAGTTGTGTGCAGAACTGGACTCCATTGGAAACGGGACGCAAGGAGGTGCTGGTCCTGAATATGTATCAGGATGGGCCATAGTATCCGTGGCAGGTGCCGTACTGTCAGTGACCAAAGGTGCCGACGTAGGGTTGGTCGTAGTGTCGGGAGCTCCTGAGTGACATAGTGCAGAAGTCTGGGCGTCTGGTACTTGAACTGGATTGGTAGGAGCGAGTCCACGGGTAGGATTCGAAGGCCAAGACAAGCCCGCCACGGTCGCGTCTCGTTTGTGTTCCATGGGTGAAACTGTCACAAATGCGAGAAATAGTGCGACAACGGCTGAAGCATCAAGAATTGCAGAAAAAAGCCAATCCCGAAAATGATAATATTCACAAAAATGATAAAAGTGAAATCCAGTCCTCAAGCAAGTGGGTCAATTGCGACGGAGAAGCCACAGCTCAAAGTCAAATAAAATAGAAATCGAAGAATCCTGTGTGTTAATGGGTTGTCAAGGAAGAATTGAAAACCCTCTAGCATGGTCTTTTTTGGCCGGCTAGCGTATCAGGGCAGGATCACACCGGAGCTAATTTTGTAGCATTGCAAACGTAGTACGAAAGGCTGTCTGGTACCCGGAATGAGGAAAGAAGATTCACGGGAGTTGTACTGCCGAAGTCGCCATTCAGGTCGGTATTCCTCCAAAAGCTGCAAGACCGTCATATCATTGGAAACTTGGAATGTCTCACCGTCCAGGTCGCAAAAGCGAAACTCCAGATTCGAGGGATCAATTTGGATGTCCCATTGGGACCTCAATCTTTTGGAGATACAGAAGCGAAGTTCGGCAATTGGGATGAGGCCGGCTTCAACTGGTTCCATCTGACGTGACCAGGTAAACAAAGCTGCAAGTTCAAAGCCACTGACATGTCTAAAATTGGAGTTCACCAGAGCCATGTAGTGTTCACGGTCAGGTTCGCTTCGGTGAGTCAATGCCTGTAGGGGAGAGAAGTCAACCAAGATAAGGACAGGTCTGTTTGGAGGAGGGTTCGCATCACCAGGAAGGCCTCGATGTCCAGCAATCCATCCAACGGTTCGTGTACCAAGCGGTGTCTCAATCGTGGATGTAGCGCGATATGGATTGGGTCGAGAAGAACGAGCCATTGCGTCGAATGTGAAGTATCGAGGATAAAGCGAAAAGCCCAAGCTGCAAAATGGGTTGGAATAGCCACAGAAACCAGCTCAAAGTGTTAGAAATGAACGAGAAACGGTGTACCTAGTAAATGGTCACACAAAGAGACGATGAATCACAGGTCTTTTTCCTGCCGACAAATAATGTGGTATATTACACACTTGAGTCCGACGTATCCATCGGGTCAATATCATTCGCATCCAGCGGACCATGTACTTGTTGAGGAGGGACAGCGGGGCGAGTGAGATGTACAGTACGTTGTAGTGTTGCCGGTGGGGAAGAAGGTGGTGTAGACCGCCAAGGTGGCCAATATAAAGAGGTAGTAGTTCCTTGAGAATGGTGTTGGGCAGAGCGTCCCCAGCATGACTGTAAAATATGGAGGTGGTCCGGTATCGCTTCGTACGGCTGTGAGACAGAGACGTTGGAGTGTTCAGGGTGTGGTAAAACGGGAACAGTAGTTGCCGTAGGGGAGGAGGATGATGATTGAATTGGTACGTCATAGTATCTGCGCCAATGGTTAGCTGTAGTACGCAAGGTCGCCTGGTCGTTGGTGAGGTGCATGTTCTCCAGGAATGTTTCCACTGGTTTCCACGTTTCAAGACCATCAAGTGTCCTTTCCACGATCCAAAGTTCATCTGAACGGTTAGACAAAGGATAGCTCAGCTTCTTGATGAAGACGGAGTGGACAGTGGTAGAGGTCGGAATCATTCTCGCTGCACGAGGAATATAGGATGCCGAGGTAGGATCATCAGGTGGCAAGTGTGAGGCAAGGCCATGTATGGATGTAGGTGGTGAACGGTGCGAGACCAATCGAGCAGGATGATCCGTGTTGGAGGTCATCATGTACGATCACAAGAGTATGATAACGAGAAATACTGAACTGAAGCCAAAAGGTCGTGGGGAAGGTCAATGATGAAGGAATAAATAACGAATATCACCCAATGGAAAACGAGAAAAGGATGACACAAGGGAAAATCAGAACCGGGGTGGTGGACATCATAACGAATGTTGGTCTTTTTCCTCATAGACATGAGCCGTGCCAAGATCCATCAAGACAGCTAATCACTCAGCGGCTTTAGTGTATCGGGTGGCCGTGACGAATGGATGCCCACGTGGAATCACTTGAACATGTACAGCAAAGCCGGTGTCTTGTGCATCTGGATGGGGTGTCAGCAGCAATGGTGAACACTCACGGGTCGTGAAGGCATCGAGATGTTGATGAGTTTTCCATCTCGGGTAGAACCAATTCAAAACATCCAGAAGAGAATGAGGAAGGTCGTCAAGCATCTGAGCTCCTTGATCGGTGTCAATCATCATGTAGAACTCCGACGCTGGTAGGTGTATGGACCAGCGTTGTAGCAACGTGTCGGTGACGACGGTTTTGAGGTCTGAAACGAAATGACTGCGAGCATAGTCCGGGTAGATCACCTTGAACGTCTGGAACAAGCTGTCATAGGTGGCCGTAGGAAGGTTGCCCGCGACTTTGGGGTTCAAGATGTTGTAATAAGGGTTGCGTACGGCCAGTTGTTGCATCGGCTTCAGGTCCAACTGGAAAATAACCGGTCGGTGAGGTGTCGGAGGCGAAGACCGGTTGGGTGGGTGCTGAAATGACGTAGAGCCCATAGCGGAAGATGACGTCCTGGTTGGAGAGCGTGAGCGTCGTGTAGGTGAGATCCTCTCGTGGGACATAGCTCGCTGTTGGCAATAGCGGTCCAGGTGAACGCGGAGAGACATAATAAATGGCTGGCGGGTTGTGTGATACGACGTGTCAGAATTCAATGGGACAACAGCGCCCATGGTTCTGAAGATTAACAAGAAGAAAATTCCCAAAAGGAAGGCCAACTGGTTGGTGAAACAGGAATACCGTACCGCAACGTACCTTTTTCTTTTGGTTCGCATATGTCATTGGTCAGCCAAGTTGGTCTTCGATCTTATTCCACATAGAGCGAACATCTTCTTCAGACTTGCCCATCTTGGTAGAGATCACCTTCCATGAAAATCGAGATTTCTCGTCAGCCTTCAGAGTGCGTAGTTTCTGTTTGTCTTCAGAGGTCCAGAGTGACAGTGGGCTCGAGGAGCGGGATCGGGATTGGTCACGTCGACGACGACGCTTGGCAGGAGCCTTTGGAGCGGATTTGGCTTTCTGTTTGCGACTTGGCGGTGATGGTGTTCTAGTAGAAAGCTTCGAAGGTGCAGGTAAAACATCAGGAGGCGGAGCAGCAACATGTTGGTGCGGCTCAGGGAGATGGGTTTCCACCAGTTCATCCATAAGTGTCTCTTCCTCCTCCAGATCCGGCGATGGGATGGGGGCATTGTCAATGAAGGCATTGGTCTGGTCCGAATAGTGTGGTCGTAGCCCATCAGGTTGATTCCATACGTCTGTACTGGGAAGAGGAGTAGGTTCAATGTTGGGAATGAGTGTAGGTGGTAGTAGCGCCATTGCTCGATGTAGTAGAAGGTAAGCATGGTGAACATCATGAAGAAATTGAAGAAACACTGGTTCTTGGATCGGAATTGACGTCGTAGGAGACGAGGAAGCCATGACAATGCGTCGAGTATGGGCCAACAAGTAAATGAAGCCGAGTTTGAGGGTAAGCCAGCTAGAAAAGCACTGTTCCGTGATCAAATAAATTCAAATAAGGTCCAAAGGGTGAGACTTTCAGCAAGGTGTGAGCAATGAAACGTAAGCGCCAGCGGCAAGACGGTTCAGGATTTTACCACAATAAGGAAACGTGCAAATATTGACGAATCGGCTTGGCGGCAGCGAAAAGATCGGACTCGGTGAAACCTGCAGATCTGTACAAACGATGCAATGCGGCAAAACCTCGTGTTCGTTCATGTGTAGGGTGCGCGCATTTGGCGACCAGAAATAATCGTGAAACAAAGCCTGAAAGTTGGACGGCCAAAGGTGATGCGGAGAATGGCGCCATGACCTGGTTGAAGTCGCGTGGAGGGCTGTAGCGAAGGGCAAAAGGCTCAAACTCGATGCAAAAGCCCAAGAACTCCTGGTCCGGTTCCGTTTCCAAAATGATAGGATGGCCGTAGAACTCCGGGTGGAGGAAATTGGCGAAGCAAATTTCGTAGTCCCAGCTGGGGTCCGACAAGCACAGTCTGTTGTCCACATAGCGAAGGAGGCGAGCTGTAAGATCCATGTTGCTAAGGGTGGTGCGGTAGGTTTTGTACCAGATTTCTTCAGACAGTGCGACAACCATCATGCACAAAGCTGGACTCAGTGGGGAGCCCATCGGGGATCCTCGGATTTGTTCAAAAACCGTAGTGCCAATGGAGAATTGAGTCATCTTCAAAGACATGAGGATGATGCGTTCAATGTCCCGAATGAAGATCTTCCTGGTCACATTGAGTGTACGGCATGTGCGGCCTTTTACAACGTCCCCTGTGTTGTTGCCCGGAGTTGCCTTCACGGAGATGATCTCATCGGGGTCGGTATTCATGAGGGTCGAGAGGAACTGCAAGGTCAGTCGCCAGCTCGCGATGAAGCGGTCAGTGTCAATGCTTGTGAAAAAGCCCGCAAGATCTTGGTTGTGTATTCGTGGAGTGGGGAGCGAATCAAAGTCAGTGTCCTTGAGGAGCTTGATGAGATCAAATACATCACCCCTGGCCAGGTTGTGGGGAAACGCTTGAGGTAGAAGGTTGTAAATCAGCTTGGCAGTGCAGTTCAACATAGGTCGGAAAGGTGCCGTGAAGAAGCTGACAATAGGTCGTCCAGCCTTGAACTGTTTTTTCCTTTTGGGTAGAACATAGGCATTCGGCAGATCTCGTCCAGCTCCAAGTGCCCATGGGTATGCTTTGCCAAAATGGCGATTGATCTCGGCGATGGTCCGCTCGATGATGTCACTCGGGCTTTGCTCCAATTTACGAAATACCAACGGGTCGGCAAAGGTGGTGGTGAGGCACTGGAAGTAGAGTACGGGGCAGTAGATTCGTAGGGATGTAGCTCGCTTGTCCTCGTTGTGGAAGACGGCTTCTGGAAAAAGACGTTTGAAGCGGCCGATGTCTTTGTGAGTGATGTGGTTGTTGAGTGTGTGGTAGTGGGATTGAATAGAACGATGCCAAAGCTCATCAATATGGGACTTTTGTAAGGAAGGGAGTGAGTTTCGGGTAGTCCATGTCCGCAAAGCCAGGCGAAGCGATGTCTGGATTTCTTTGGAAGGTGGGAAGATTTTGTTTTGAAGCGAACCAGTCGCAATGGATGTGTGTGGGCCATCATCGAAATGTAGGTTGTCGCCGTCGAGGACCAGGTGTTGATCGGGTGGGAGACCACGAAGAGCATGAGGTCGCAAGGCATCACAGGCACACTTTGGGGTTTCGCCGTCAGCCCATTTGGTAGCGGCTTCTTTGTGATTGCACAAGCTATCCATCACCGAGGGGAACTTTGTGAAGACAATCGCCGTGGAAGGAGTCTGCAATGTGGTGTTGTAGTGTCGGGTTTGATGAACGTGGGAGGTGAGTAGGCGTCGAAGATCCCGAGTCCAGTTGGGGCATAGTAGCCAAGGCGCACGAAGAGGAACCGGTTTTCTGACTCGTTTGGCTTTCCAGAAGGTCAAAGCTCGGTCAACGGCATTGACGGCGTACGACCTTTGAGGTTCTCCAAGATTGTTGGCAAGACGTCGGATAAAGTAGCAGCCTTGAACTCCAATTTCGTTGGATCGTAGTTTCTTCTCCATGTGGAAGCGTCGAACGGAGTTACTGCCCAAATCCTGGATAATCTCCCAAAGTTGTACTCGTCGATGGAAAAGAGGACTATGAAGGGCGTGTCGAACATGATGAGGTGTAGATCGCCAGCGAAGTTTCCGCCACAAGGAAAATGTTCCAAATTGTCGAGAGGCGGAAAATTTGGTACGTGCAATGAGTCCCTTTCGGCAATTGAAAAACTGGTAAATGAACGGGGTGTTCAATCGAGGTTGCCACAATTGAATTAAGGCCTGTTCCAAGGCCCAAAAGTTGGATTTATTGGTGTAGATCGGGAAAGCAGACCACATCCAGAAATTGTCAAATCTGCACCAAAACCGTAAGGCAACTTCGGCCAGCACGAATTTATGTTGTTGCACTTGCAGAAATTTCCGATAGCGAGAGTGTTCGCGGTCCAAAACAAAGGAAGACGTGGACCCAACATAAAACTTAGGTTGAAAATTCGCAATGTGACAGAAACGGATATACACCGCCTGAGGATGCTTGAAACATTGGAGGGCGACAGACAAGTCATCCCAGGATCTGCAAAAGAAAATACTCTGCATCGGAGTGCCTTTGAGCAAGGCTTGGAGTTTCGGATTGGCCCGTGGATGTAATAATAACACATATTGGCCCATCAATACTGTTTGGAGCATCCGAAAAACAAAAAAGACATCAACAGAAGGGGACAACGTGAAAGGAGTCAAAAGTGCAAGAACAAGAATACAGGAATGAGCCACGGCCAAAGTTCGCATAATGTTGGCTGCTTTTGAGCCAGGTGCTTTCAAATAGGCTGCTAGTCAGGATTGCATCAATAACGCCACCGTCATGACCTTGAGGACGACTTCATCCGTGGATGCCCCCTTGTGCTTGCAGGGGTCAATCCCCATAGCCACGCTTGCGCGTTGGATAGTTTTCGAAGCATCATCGGGTTGGTTTTGCCACCATTCATTGACCTTTTCCAAGTTCTTCTCCAGGATGTCCTGTTTGGGCTGGGGTAGCTTCAAGGCTTTCAACCACTTGGTATATTGAGTATCCGACAATGATGTGGGTTGGTTGTCGATGAGCCAAGTGTTCACGGAGCCCGGAGAGATAAGCAGAGTGGAGGGTTCGAAGGTCGTAGAAGCGGCAGGTTGTCCTTGAAGTGCACGTCCTATCGGTGTCGTAGCCGGAGTTGAGCCCGGAGGTGCTGTAGCCGGTGAGGTAGTAGCGGCCGATTTGACCTTGGCCAGTTCTGCTTCCAGTTCAAGAATGCGTTGTTGGCTGGCCACGTCAGCAGAAGGTTGAGTCGGGAGCCAAGATTGGAGAAGTTGAGCAACATCTTTGGCCATGTTTTGGGTGGCTTCCTTCTGGTTGAGACATTGGCCTGCTGAACGAGCTCGAAATGTAGCAAGTTTGTCCAAGTCTACATTGCGGGTGCGTAGTTGGGATACCAATTCGGCCACAAATACTGTAGTGCCTATGTTGTCAAAAGGAAGGACGAAGGTTTCTCTTCCGTATGCAACTCGACGAAGCCAAGTATTGTGTAAGCCCTGGTACAAGAACTTCCAGAGTGGGACTTGTAAAGGATCCATCCCTTCAATGTCCTTGTAGCTTGAAAATCTGCTCTGTCGGATTCTGGAAGGGAAGTCCAAACCATTGATTTTGTTGGAGTCGTGGAAGTCGACATCCGGTTTCCAGTTCTCCACTGGCGGGATTTCAATTGGTCTGCATGTATATCCTTCGTTGACAGAGGAACTTGCTCCTGGGGATGACATAGGTCGCGGTGATCTCGATGTAAAAGGGTGACGTTGAGGTGCAAAATTGGCGTGGTTGGGAGGTGTCTGTGAGCTCGGAGGCGGCGTGGGCGGGAAAGGTGCCGTAGGTGAAGTCCATGGTGGGCGTGTTGGGAACGATGGAGAGGTAGGTGGCGGAGGCGGTATTCCGGAAGGGTTCCAAAAGGGTCGATGGGTCGTCATGGCATAGTGCATCGGGCCACGAAACGCCGGTACTGCTTGGTGCCATCCATGTTGATGACGAGGTGGAGTGCGCGAGCGATCCGGCTGGGAAGGAGGAATTCCATTCACATCCGCGCTATATTGGGAGATCAGGTCCTGGGACGCCATGATGTAGCGAGGGTCACGAGATAATAGATCAAAATGCGCTCGAACTGCCGAAGGAAAGCTGCGGAAAATGTCGAGGTGAGACAAAGGTAATGTGAAATTGAAAAAGTGTGAGACATAATACGTGGTCCCCGTGTGTGAAACGTGAAGTGAAAACGAATCGGCGAAAAGATCAACAATATGAGCATGCAGCGATTCACAAACCTTTTGAGGAAGAAGTGGCGGCAATACCGAATGTCGGGAGAAGCATTGTTACTCCAAAATGATCGGGCGGGGCCACTAGGCTCACTGTATCGCTGACATAGAATAGTCGATACTAGTTCCGGTGCTTCTCAAGGGTAAATAGTTCACCAACGAGATCGAGAGTAGTGGGTCGAATGTCGAGAACGAGGTCGGCCTTCATGGTGCTGGTCACGAGAGTGGTCTTCCTGGTATGAGGATCGGCGATCTCGGTGGCTGTAGGTGGAATTGTCCCAAGAAGCATTGTCGTGCCAAGATCGGCGAGCATAGTCCCGAGAGCCAGAGGCAGCGGTTTCGCGGTGGCTCGGTGTGTCGCGAGAGTCGTCCGGGGGCGGCTCCGAAGGTTCAGGGGCGTCAGCAGAAGGGTCAGGTCGTACTGGACGTGTAGAATCATCAGGAGGTTCCGAAGGTGCATTGGTCTCTGCAGTCTGGTGTGTGATCAAGCCCGGGAAAACCGTGTGAGTGGAGGCAACGTAGCATATAGATGCGGCGCTTGAGTTCATAGCCGTTGCATTGTCTTTGCCCTTGGCGATGCCCGCAAGGTTGCACAAGCGTTGGATTTGGTCATTTCCTCCAGCTAGGGCACGGATGCATTTGTGTGAGCGGCATATGGCCATTAGGCCTGATGGGTTTTGTCCTTTGCCTATTTTGTAGAGCTGAGAGGTACAGATCTTGACAGCATAGCCGGGTAGGTGGTCGATGTCTGCGATCTCTGAGGACATTCCGAAGAACCCGTAACATGGGTATTGAGTCGGCATGCCGGCTTCGTTTTTGGTCCAAGTTGCCGGGCGAATGCAGTCCTCCGCAAGAATTTTGGCAACTGATTCCCAACTCGTTTTGTGGTAGATCAGGTAGGTGCCCATGTGTTCGCCACGGTAGATTGGTTTCTTCTTCAATCCTGTGGGAACCGTGATGGTCAGCAAGTTTTCTGGCTCGATGTAGAAGGCCTGTGTTTGCCTTGCGAGTTCGATGTCCAGTAAGTCGGATTGTGCAAAGGCCCTGGCAATATTCCTGACGGTGGCTTGACTTGCTTTGATGTAAATACGATGGTTGTTGACGGTGCGGTATGGTTGAGCCAACCTTTCGAACATCGCGTCCACAAACTGGTTGAAGAGCTGCGAGATAGCCGGGGTCAATGATCGGCGTAGAGGAACAACATGATCGGGGTCAAGTTCAGTCAGGCAACGGACCCTATGGGGGTCATTGGCCGCCGCCACCATTTCATCGAGGTCGATGTCATTCGTGTCAAACTTGGTGAGCGAAATTGTATCTGTAAATTCAGAATTTTCACTGTCGCCGTCCGGAACTCGGAAGGACACCGCGCCGAGTGGTGCTGAAGTGTGGGTTGGTGGGTTGGTTGGTGGTTCCGTTGGTGGTGGACCGGCAGGAGAATTGGGTCGAGGATTGTGGTGATGGTCGTTGTCGGTGTAGTGACTGTCGTTCCATGTACCCCAGGTGTCATCAGCATCGGGAGTGGGGATGTAGTTCGGATTCGATGGGTTTGCAGCTGGTCGGAGTATGACTTCACGGCCTCTGGATCTGTGACGTGGTGTCGCGGAACGTGGACGTGGCCGAGATCGATGACGTCGAGGGACCACGGGAGAGCGGCGTCGTGGTGGGGAGCGTCGTCTGTATGGAGATGGGGTTCTGCGGCCCTTGTCCGGTTTTGTGGATGATCGATGACGAGGGAGAGGAGAACGAGGTCGCTCTGCTCGTGGAGGAGAATAGCGATGGCGATGAGAATGTACCGAAGGTCGAAGGGAACGTGGTCGTGGAGTCCTAGATCTTGGTCGGCGTGTTGGGGATGATGGAACTGGTATAGTGGATGAGGAGGAGCAATGGCCGGGGCTTGAACAATGCGAAGGTCCGGAACGTCAGGTTCGGTAGGTCTGGCTTTCGGTGCGGGTGGAGGTGTGGCTGTCAGTGGTGGCACGGGCGTAGGTGGTGGTATGTGTGGAATAGGGTTCGGTGGAGGTCCATCTTGTTGGAGAAGTAGCTGACGTTGTTCTTGGGCCCGTTGAGTATCCATGATCACCTGTTGCTGAGCTTGAATAAGTCGAACCGATTCCGCAAGTTGTTGTGTAGTGGAACCCAATGCAACCAGTTCGGGTGGCACGGATGACGTCGGTGCTGCCGTGGGTGCTGGTGGTGTAGTCGAAGAAGGGGCTTTTGAAGCTGGCCTGCGCGGTCGATCCATTCTTTTGTCAGAGCGAGGTCTGGGAGCTGCCTTAACTGCAGGAGGCCGTGGAGGATGTTCATCAGGAGAAACCATCAATGCGTTCGTTTGTAATGGAGGTTGAATGTGATGGGGTGGGTAAGGGGAACTTGGCAAAGGTGTCGGTGGCATAGTCGATGTAGGTGGTGGAGTCGACGTAGGAGATGAAGTCGGTGGAGAAGGCCAGGCAGGTGGAGCGGTGGGTGCCGAAGGAGATGGGAAAGTCGAAGGAGCGGTGTGCGCCATTGTGGGTTCGGAGGTCAAAGGTGCAGGCATGGTGGGTACGAGCTGTGGGCCTGGTACTGCATGAGGAGCCGGAGACAATGAGGTAAACGGCAACGATGTTGGGGATGATGTAGACGGCATGATCGAAGCTGAAGAAGACCATGTAGGATGCAAGGCTGAAGGATGTCCAAATAGATGTACGTTCTGTGATGATTGCGGCCACGTCGGAGGTGCGTTCGTAGGCTGCGGTGGAACAGGCCAGGACGTTGGCGGAGGGTTCCACGGATGCATCGCTTCAGTAGATGAAAACAAAAGTGAACAATCACATACAGGATTCAGTCCCTAACTGCCTAAGATGTCGTGCAATTATTCCCTGCACCGGGACCGTGGTCAAGTCGTGCCACGAAGGCATAAAACAGCTTCCAAATTCCAACGAATTAGATGCACAAAATGTTTCACCTCACCAAAAACCAAAGAGACCACACCTGCAGGAAAAGGACATGCCTGTTGCCTTTTGTCGTGAATGTCATGTTGAACTTCAAATGCGCAAGCTGCAGAGAAAAAAGGTTTCTGGTAGTTCGAAGTGGCTTCACTCAATAGAGATGCATTCACTGGGTTCATAAAGGACAGCCGGAAGCGCGGGACATCACAAAAGGTGCAAAACGGAAAGGCCAGCTGTTGCACATTACGTAAACGAATTACCAAATTAAAATGTGTGAATTCAGAGTTCAAGACTGTCAACACTCACCCTGAAAAGGGTTGCCTCAAGTGGCTCCATGGCACCATGTCGGAGCCACCATGGAAATCACACTAGACAAGAATGGATCATTATATGATCCGGCAGGAACTGAATCCTGAAACATGCAAACCAGCCTAGATCGTTAGATTAGTAAAGGAGCCACATGAGGTACTTCTCGAAAACGATGTAGGGCATCCAATGTTGTCAAACGAAGTCAAAACCAGAATCCATAGAGTTTTAACCAGCATGTTGAGAATCCACAATAATGTTTCGGCGATTGTTTCCCAAAATAACCCAAAGTTCGTCGGCGACATGATCTCGGCGAAAATATGTCAAAAAATCATAATACTGTCGGCGATATGGTTTCGGCGAAAATCTGAGGAAGGTTCTGATGCATGCAATACAGATTGTGGCAACCGTGTAGATTCGAAACAACGCAGTGTAACAGCTTGATCAACAGTTGAAACCAAATTTTGCAGGTACACAGAGTTGATCAGACTCTGCTTCCAGCACAAGTGGATAGCTTCGTTGGGTGCAGTCTCCACTGTGCTCTGCACCCCCCTGCAAACTAGTGAAAACCAATCAGAAGTTTTACATCTGTTCAGATGGTACACACACACACATGATGTTTGAGACTTTGAGAAGAGCAACCGACATCCATTCTTGGATCTGGTTTAACTTGCCCATCGCTGTTTCATCGTTTATACCACTCAGCACAGCCGAAATCATTTGCATGGCTTGTGAGATCTCAGACACGGAGATCATCTCTGTAGGCTGCACAATTTGCAAACCAGCTGACTCACAAATCGCGCCATGTGAAGGCCTGCTCCCCAGTTGCGACCCACTAGAACTGGAAATTTCAATTCTGTGGGAGCTAGCCGAACTCCATGGACACTTGAATGTCAGGGCGCTCTCCAAGTCATTCATGGAACCATTGGAAATGGCGCACGCGTGCTCTAAAACAGTGCCCCCAACAATTTCCATACCAATCATGCCATCGATGCATTCGTTTTTCAGCAAAAGACGATCTTCTTCCGGCAGGGTAGTATTTGTACGCCTACCTTTAGTTTTTGATGCTGCGGCCACCACCCTTTTGAATACGACAGTTGCAAGATCTGAACGCGCAGCTAGGTCCCGCACACTGACTCCAGTATAGTTGTTGCCACTGCGCTGCCACACCCAGCAGAGCCCCCCTACAGGGAGATCATAGTTTCCTTTGGAAAGTCGAACTCCGGCGGTGGAAGCATATGTGGTATCGTCATCGTCCATTGCACGCTAAAGCAAATGCATTTTGGTCCCTGTGTCATGCCTATGGACGGTGGTTCCCAAATTGATGGATACATGTCTTGAGGCCAAACTCTTACTTTTTGGTGCTCTGCCAGCTGGTTTCTGACATAGGCCCTCTGCATCTACGTGGTGCCAGGCAATTTCAGCACATGCTTGGTCAAGAAAACTGCTCGACACCGAGCGGTTAGATCTAAATCAAATCGTCAATTTCTACTTGCCAAAAAAAATCACAATTCCCAAACCCACTTCCAATTGTCTTTTCTTATTTTTTAGATGCTCGTAGGAATTAGTACGAATAATTAGCTTCAAACACAGAAATGCTGGATGGTCCAGGGTGAAGATAGTGATGAGATTAGGGTTATGGACCAAACACAAAATTTTTTGACTTCACACTGGAACATGACAGATATCACCCAAGTGCTGATCACTGATGATAGTGGTTGGTGAAGTCACGATGTTCACCAACAACGGTGGATATTTAGCAACAAATCGTGCGGATACTAATCAACTCAAACATGGGAATAGCATCACAAAATTTTCAGGAATCCTGCAGATTTGGTGATGGTATCCAGCCATTGGACATATGAATGCACTCAGAGACCGTCAGTTGACTGAATCAAGCGGGAAAGTGAGTAAATCCTGAGTCGTCTACCAACAAACACCCCCCAGAAATTCTGGATTGACACTGAATCGGTTTCTTTACTATTGGAGTCGGATATGCAGGGTCTTTAATGATCAATGGATGTCAATAGCCATCACCATCTGATTTGGTGCAGTTCCGATGTCAGGCTCTGACGAAGCTGTTGAGTTTCCTCTACAGCAGGGACATCACGGTGCAGATCATGAAACTCTTCAGGTCCCTGCTCCCATTGGGCCCACTGAGGGGAAGCTCGGTCCTGTGTCCGGGGGAGCCATGCCGGCGCCAGGAATAACATCACCGATGGTGGGGCCTGGGCTGTTGGTCAATTCATGGCCCACAGTTCACAGGACTGACCGTCAGGGCGTTTTTTTCGGCGCAGAAAAGACCAGTTAGATCCAGTTAGTGGTTGTCCAAACAATAGGGGATGCCTCAAAAAGTATCAATTATCAATTACCCTCTGGTAATTTAACATAGCTATTGAAAATGACTATTAATAGTGGATTTCCCCATTAAAAATTGTGATTTTCAATAGTAGCTATGTTAGTTTACCAGAGGGTATCAATGGGGATTCAATGGGATGTGTTTGGGAATTTACCAACCACGAATTATGGCTAGTCAGTGGATGTGTCAGAAAATGCGGGATGAACCCCAAATTTTCTCCATGTTTAGTGATTTTAGTGTAATAATATATTGTAAACCATAAACCACTGGATCTTTTATGATTTTTCAAATACCCTGTTTTCACAGAAAACCCATGTGCTGTGAGCCAAGTTAATACCCATTTAGCTCGGTGTTGCTTGCAGGTCTGTGGAATGGTTGCTCCAGATGGGCTATTTAAGTTGTAACCTTAAAGAACCCACCTACTGGATTTAATGTCAATGGTCAATGTATTTGTTGCTCCAATAGTACTGGATTTAATGGAATTAAAGAACAAGTACATTGACTATTGACATGAGAAAATCCAGTACTTCAAGCCTTGTGGCAAAAAAAGGGCACATGTTGGCAACGTCCAAATCCCAGCGAGACACGGTTGGCTCACCAATAGTCAAGGATAGCTGCCCCATCTTTACGTCAATAGGACCAAAGAATGAACAAATCATCTCCTGACGGGCTGACAACTGCGTCCATTGACCGTTTCGAGAGTTAGCTTCCCTAGAAAATACAGTCTATCATGAGTCATGAGCATCTCAGTTCTTGAATTAATGGTAGCCATGAAGGTGTGCCCCCCAAGTATAAATTCACTCAGCTAAGTTATTTGTAATTGTGTAAAGCAACCATGGTTATTAACCAGCATCCTACCTTAGATTGTCATCCAAATGACTCCTGGTTCGTGGCCACCAGGCGGTGCATGAAGTGCACTTGAGCCACAACAGCATCACTGAGAGAGGCCGGCCACGAAGCCCAAAAAAAGGTCATGACCATCCCAACTACCAACTATAAGCGTTAGTGTTAAGTTAAGTCGTATCAGCTCGTTAAAGTCGTATCGGGAGGCCGTGCGCCTGGAAAAAGTTCAATATTGGCATCACCACAACTTTCAATAAATGTAACTTTGCTATGGTGATTCTTCTTCCCTGATGTGACTTTCCACTACCTGTTGTGACTTTTCTGTAGCGTCACTGTGACATGGGTTGTTGTGACTTTTTCCCGCCTGATGTGACTTAAGTATGGTGCTTGTAGCATAGACCGTGAGGATTGCTACACATTGCCGCTATTTTTTTGGTTGGAATGTAATTTTCCAGCCCTGGTTCCACCCGCCAGGACAATAATCTGGGAGTTTTGTAGTGAAATCATGAATCAATGCCTGGAATGACAGCTGAGAGAACGTTGTTTTCCATTTGCTTTGGCCAAGTCCATTCTTGATGTTGGTCAAATTTGATGAGTTTCTGATCGTCACTCCCCAGTTATGACACAACCAGTCGCGCAGCACCAGGTGCTGCTGGTCTGTTGGAGCTCATCGTGCCTTGGATCAAGCAACTTTCAGATCCTGAAATCTGCTGAAGTCTCCCAAATCAACCCGCAAATCGTGCCCAAATCCTGGAAGTCTCCAAGGCATGGAGCCGAAAGTATCCCTACGACGCTTCCAGCGGTGGCCGCGATGGTCGTGGCTTGTCGCCCATCTGGCTACGCCTGGAGCACAACTGCATCGATTGGCGCGTCATCGACCATCGCTTGCATCGCAGTGATCTCACCTGGTGCACCGCGGAGTGGGGAGCCTTAGGGCAGCATGGTGTCCAACAGGAAGGATGGGATCTTCATGCCGGTTTACAAGTTATAATCCATGGACAACATCTATCAAAATCTCACAAACTGCATGACTCCCCTGCGGTAGCTGCATGTCCTGTAAAGCAACCGCATCTATTTAGGACAATTGAAAGTAGTTGTCGGCGGTATGCAGGTGACAGCATGACAGCATTGCAAAATGAGATGAGCACCAGAGGTTTTTCGTGTACTATAAAATGCATCAACAAATGCATCAACATGTGTAGTGGGATGTAGTGGGTTTGTCTTGAAAATAGGCGACACCGCGGCTACCCATGGCCATTTGGGGGGCCAAGCTTCGTGATGCTCAGCCTTCAGGTCTAGAGATGGTTGGCTCATGTCAGATGCAGCACCCACCATTTGCCTGCACGCTTCTTACAGGCGCTGTCAAGACTGATCACAACGCGCAGCTGCAGAACTCTTTGGATGGTGAAGATTGATATATTTGCAAAGATCAAGCTGATTGCTTCCATCACTTTCCATTGAGATAGAGTCGGCATTGATTTACATATATCATCATGTAACTATTCGAACTTAGTGGGATGCCAAGCCAATGTCTTTTAAGGGCCATCAACTTCCAACAAAAACATGATTGGCCCAACAAGACGACCGAAGCCAGGAATCAACATGACAAGCTGACGTGGGAGGAAGGTGAATGGGCTGGTGATAGCATGCCAGCCGGGAGCTTAGAACTTAAATGATGCAAGACTGCTATTTAATCATCAAAAGACATTCAAACTATCAAGATATCATGGGTAATTCATAAGCCGTCATTTTCACCACATTTGTCAGTGGTTTCATCACATGTTCTGCGGTTCTTCTCCCCAAAGTGGGATGATGATCCCCCAATGACAAGGATCAATGGGGCTCCAAATCATCCATGGTAGACCAACCTCCAGCACCGAAAGTCATGGTGCCTTGGGGATCCCCCTGGGGCCCCACAATGTGGGGCCCCCAAGATAGCTAAGTTGGTTTATTAACTATGATTTATGGTACTTATAACTATAGTTAATGGGGTTTATAAACCAACTTACATCACTGGGGGGCCCCACATTGCAGGCACCTTTTGGGGCACACCAAGGCTCAACCGGAGAGCGGCAAAGTGATCCTGGCCGCCTTGAAAGGCGATGCTCAGGCCCAGGACATCGTGGGTCCCCCCACGTCGCTCGGACAAAGTCGGCTGGGTCGGTTGAAGAACATCAACCATAGCAACCAGCCAATAAGGCATGGCATGGCATAGGTATGTTCATGTATGTTCTAAATGTTTATGAATGTTCATGGTAATACAAATTTACAGGGGGTTTACATGATGAAAATCAGAGAATAGGCCAATGGGCTATAGATTTGAGACCACTGAACACCAACTGCGTTCGTTGACAGCTGCGCACAGTACAGCTGCATCCGTTTCTTGAGCCATACCATTGTGGCAAGTGCTTCATGCCTGTGGCAAGTGCTTCATGCCTGTGTCTTCCTTGCGCAGGGCCATGCTAATCTTCCTCAGGCCTTGCACTGTCCCTAAACAGTGGCAACATGTCCTAAAGATCGTTCAAAATGCCAGGTTTGTGCAGAAATTCTTATCCGCACTCCCCCTTCGGCCTAAGGCCGAACTACAGCGCACTAGGAGAGGAGAGAGCTGGGACGTACCAGCAAAAGATTCAGCCAAGCTACCCAAGCCCGGCCCTCAGAAGTTGGTCTTCAGCATATGGACCCTTCATGCATCCACCTCTTCAAAAGAGATGATGGAGCTGGCCACTTCATCATCATCTTGATCCCTTTTGCGGGAGTTTCGCCATCTCGTGATGCGTGGCGGATCGGTGCGGTTTACCGCAGACATCGCCGCCACTCCCCTCTCCGCTGCAGAGTCTGGTCGACCATACCTCACGGCAACTGCACTGCTACTTGAAGCTCGATGCCCCAAGGAAGCCGAGGAAGCTTGGTGCAGTGTTCCCACACCTTCATGATGGGCATAATTGGTTCCCAGCCCAAGTCGCGAGGAGGTAGGCCTCACTAGCTCAGGGTGCCGAGTCGGTAGTCCTTGATCGTTGTGTCCAAGTTCAAGGCGGTGTGGAACTTCATCCAAATGCTCATCCAAGGTGATGGGACCGTAAGAGGTCAAGCCACCATCTTCACCAGGCACTCGAGGAAGGAGACCAGCTGGGTTGTCTTCCAGCCTGGGACCCACATAGTTGGCAGGTGGATCTCCCAGCAACATATGGACATGCTGTCCAATGAAGACGGTAAGCCCGTCATCTTCTTCAGATTCCACTTGTTGGAGTTTGGCAGGAGATGGCCTGTCTCCACAATGCCTTCGTGGTCGTTCCATAGCAGAAGGATCCCGTTCTCCACCATCAGTATCAGCAGCTACATTCACCTCAGCCAAATGGAGTCCAGCATCATCAATGGGAAACACACTGTAGCCACGCCATTGGTTGGCACCACTAGTGGGCACCGCCCCCCAGCGATCATGAACCACCTCGCGGCGACCATCATCCAGAAAGTGCTTCACCGTGATGCGGGAGGGACCCAACTGCTTTCCAGGGTCGAGGGGAACATTCCGATGCAGAGGATGGAAAGGTCGGATCCTTGGTTTACTGCGTGCCCTCACCAAGTATTGATCTTCTTCTCGCTGGAGCCAATACCATTTGTCACGAGAGCCACCGAGTGGTTTCGAAAACACAGCCTCGTCCTCAACCAGCCGACTTCCGCTGGTAGTCAATGCTGGAGGAGGCTCGAACGCCCGAGCACCAATTGCTGGAGCTGCCATTGCTTTCAGCGAGGGGCGCGCGTCCGGTATGAGCCGGGAGCCCCAAGGGCTACTGTCAAACAGTTCTGACCTTTCATTCTGTCGGCGAACTTCAGAGGTAGTGTTCAAGCCGGCCATAGTCAAGCCAAACCCAGAGCCAAACCCAGAGCCAAGCCCAGAGCCCATGACATGACCTACCTCGTCACCTTCACAGCCTTGGAGAACGGGTTCATGTTCCCTCGTTCCCTCGCTCCATTCGTTGTTTCTTTCTTGTGGGCCAGTGGCTCTTGATCTTTCTTGTTCGGGATCTTCAATTGTTTCTTGAAACATCTCATACAGATCATCACCATGATCAGGGTGAAACGAAATGTGGGAGGCTTGTTCCAAGCCTTCCACCAGCTCGCTGTGGTCCACCCGTTCAAGGACCGTGAGACTTTTGCAAAAATGGGAGACATCTGAGGCTGCTCGCTTCAAGTTATCCCAACCTTTACACAATGTTCCCTGTACACTCTTGATGGCCGAAGACCCTTCACAAAAACCGTTGACCGAACCACTCACATCGAGCGAACTTGAGCGCCGCGTCAGCTTGTACAACCAGACGACCAGAACCACGGCAAGCACTGCTACAGCCAGCATGAGTTCATCCCGATCAGGACCGACATCATAGTGCTCGGCAACTGCATGCAGAGTGCCAACCAGCATCCCGAACTTGGCGACCTTTACAAGATCTGTGCCAGGCTCCTTAGATGCTGTGCCGTGATGTACCTCAGTCTCCTCAGTAGCCAGGGGGGTCGCGCCGTACTCCCTCATTCTCATATACTCCCAAAACGCAATCCATTCAGCCCTTGAAATTCGGGGTTTGGTGAGAAAATCAGCTATCAAACCAGTACCCTTCAAATGACGAATCATCCAGCCACTGTTAGGATCATTCAGTTTCTCCTTCAAACAAGTGGACCTCAGCCGTAGATGGCGAGTACGCCACGGCCCGTCAGGTTTTGTCAAGATGCTGATGGCGCTGGTATTGTCGCCGCAAAGAAGTTTTTCGAAGGTGACATCCCCATGGATGACCCTTAACAGAGCTTCAACCGACTGGGCCATTGTAGTGGCCTCGGTATAGCCGAGGAGCTCTGATTCCGCTGTGGACATGGTCGCGAACGATTGACGCCCGCTCTCCCACTGGAGAGGACATCCTGCGTAGAGGATGACAACTCCTTGGAAGCTACGCCCTCCTTGGGGGGCGAAGCTTATGTCTGAGTATGCCTCAATCAGATGCGGATGTCTCTCAATTGGGAGAATGCCACCGGGTCCACGATCCTTAACGCATGGACCATATACCAAACCATGATTGGGGGTGGAAGCCAAATATTCCAGGACCCCTCGTCCAACTTGAAGTGCCCATTTGGGGTGATGACTAACCTGGCGACCAATCTGGCCCACTGAAAAGGAAATGTCCGGTCTACTGCGAACCGATAACCAGAGAAGCTCTCCGGCTATTCCTTGGGCAGCCTTGATATCACTTGGAGTGATGTCATTTTCCTCATGTTCAGGGACCCCAACCTTGGACATAGGAGCAACCCTTTTACCCGTGATACCATGACGTTCGAGTAATTCATGGGTATACGACGGCTGGGCAACATGGAGAAACCCTTCTTGGTCCCATCGCAGCTCGAACCCACAAAATCGCACCCAACCATTACATGTCACCTCTTCTGGAGAGGAAGTTGCCCACTCTTCCCGGAGTCTCCCCAAAAATCCCTTTCTCACATCTTCACAAGCAGCTACCAGAACATCATCCACGTACACTATCACATGTCCTACGCAGTCCAACATGTTACCCTTCCCATCATGAGTCCAAATCTTCCAAAGGTTCCCTTCGGGGGTTTGTTTGACCATGTATTGAATCCCCAAATGCGTCCACTTGAAGCCCTTCATGGTCCCATCCCGATGTCCAGCCCACAACGCCGGGCTGGTCTGGAAGCCGTACAGGGCGCGATGAACACGCCATCTCTCATCATGACTGCATATGCCCGCTTGGACAAGGATCTTTGGAGGGACTACTATTACTTCCCTGGTACCCTTTGGAGGTGGAGGTCGAGGAGCATGCAAAAACGCTGTCTTTATGTCGGTGAGAGTAATACCCCAGGACATCATTGCTGTGTGCCTCAGCACTGCCTGAATCATGGTTCCATCTGCTCCCGAAGCGTACAAGGCATTGGTGGGTACTGATGATTCTTGAACCATATTCCCGCAAACAACACCACGACACTTTTTTCGCCCCCCATTTAACCCCGGTTTGACTGTGCAGACAAGTTTCCCAGGCACAAATTCAACTTGGCTCTCATCCAAGTCACCAAGTTTCACAGGTTGGATTGCCGATGTTTCATTAACCAAGCTGCCATATTCCGCTCTCATGGCGGGTTTCCAAGCTTCCAAGTCACCTCGCACCACGTCCAAGGAGACAGTCATTGTCTGGAGCACTTCATCCGTTCCGGTGGGAGGTTGTTCACTCCCCCCAGCCTGCACTGCACAAAGTCGCAAACCACCACTCCCAGCTTCCTTATCCAAGGCACTGAGATCCCTTTCCAAAGCCAGCCGTTCGGACTGAAGAGTCTCCAGCCACCACCCCTGATGACCTCCTTCGTTCCTTCCAAGGGGCACGTGGTTCAGTGCATCTCGCACTGCATCCAAAAGACCAAGGTGCTGATCCAAGAAAGCATCATGAATTTGGATTCGCTTGACCTTCCTAAGGGCGATCCCACACTTGTTCATCCGGGCCCACTCTTCCGGTGGAACTTCAATGTTGGAATCATCCCCAATAATGTCCAACCCATCCCCATCTTCCCGAATTTTTTCATCATCAACGTTTTCATCATCCCCAACCGAGTTTTCACCATTCAAACCATCCACCAAACCCTCGCGCTCCCCCCCGGATTCCCGATCCGGCTCAGTGGGTGCTAGGCTTGGCTCATATTGTGATGTATCGGACGGCTCTGTGAGAAACCCAAAATCAACAGGTGGAAATGACAACCCTCGTGGTATACATGATTGAGGGGGTGGTTGTTTTCCATGGATACGGTAGGAAGGCTCGAGAATCATGGGTGGACGTGCATGTTCATGGAGAGCCAATGCGGCGTTGTCCGCATCTTCACATGGGACCACAGCTTCCCTAACATGTAGTACCTGACCCTCTTGAGTTCGTACTGACCAACCCTGGTTCATGACCGGGGAAGGACACAACAGGGTGGCTTCAACAAACGGAGGCGCTAATGGACCTCTACCGTGCCATCTCTTTCGTTTGACCAGGACATTGGCATGAAAGTCGATCATGGGAACCTGTGGGACCCCCAACCCTTCCAGCTGGTGCCGGAGACGATCCTCAGCAGCATGCCTGAGGGCTATCGGCCACGACGTCGCCGACAGTCCAGCTTGTCGCAGTAGGAGCCGGGTCCTCCTCTTCAACTGATTCACCTCGCTTTCCACATGTCCGTTGCTGGCAGGGTTATCTCCTCCAGTAGTGGTTTGTAGGAGACCCCTGGCGGCACACCATTTTTGGACCTGTTTGGATTCTACCAGTTCCCTGGCCTTGTCTGAGTGCAGTCTGTCTACGTACACCCCAAGATACCGGAATCTGGTGACCAATGAATTCAGGGCATGGATCACCTCGGCTTGTTGCCTCGAGGGCATGGGGAACACCAACGTTACGTGAGCAGCCGGAAGAGGTTCTCGACATTCTTCGCATTTTCGATCCAAGTCATGTTCGTCGCTCTTCACCTCCCTATCGGGCGCTGCCTCGACATTCTTTTCATCCATCCCTTGTCCATCACATGTTTCATCCATGAGAGGCAAGTCCTCTTCATCATAACCCTCCCCCCAATCCATACTTTCATCCACCATTTTTTGGGGTTCTTCCATGGGGACCAGAGGTTTACGAATTCCTTTGGGGACCTTTGGAACTAGAACAGTGGCGACCATAGCATATCTTACATGGCCCGACGTGGACTCATCTACTGCTTTAACCAATGGCACAACATCGACACCCATCGACCATGACGACTCGCCTCGACCCACTCTACGACGATGCGGCTTATCAGCCGCCATGTCGAGCACGCAGGCCCGACAGTCTCTCCTGAATGGCCGGTGTCCTTGCAGTATGTGCTGACGCCATTGATCCATGGAGAAGGCCTTTCTCAAGTGCTCTCCCCCGAGCCCATGTTCCTTGATCAAAGCCATGATGGCCACCCGAATGGCCTGCTTCAGGCCTGGTGCCCAGTCAGCCCAACTGGCTGTCTGCTGCAGCCGGGATCCAAGATCTGGGTTCAATGGTTCCCCTTTTGGTACCGTGCATCTTGCTTCATTAAGTTGATCCATGAATGGGAGGTTTGACATACATGTTGTTGGCTTTCTTTGAGTATGTCCGAAACGACCCTGATCAAAATGAATGAGAGTCATGCCATGTTCTTCCATGAATTGGGTAAGTTCAGGCCAGGACCAGTACGTGGGGGCATCATGTTCTTGCGCATACCGTGCAGGGTCTTCAGGGGATTCCATGAGAAACCCAACCGAGGGTCCCTCACTATTCCCTGCACCCTCATGCCTAGACCCCTCATAGGTCACACCACCAACCCGAGACTCCTCTGCCAACTGATGCAAGGCCAGCTGCTTGAGAACCAAGGCACTGTCATAGTCCGTCTTGGCTTGATCAGCCGGACTTAAATCCAAGAGGCCGTACCGTTGGTCCACCCGCCCCCGAAGGGGGGGCGGGCCCGGTTGGATGCTTCTGAGCCTGCTGATAGACCTACACGGAGGTCCACCTACTATGGCAATCACCCGACATGTCCGAACCAAGTGGCAAACGTACGACCAAACACTACAGTTATTGAGATCCATTTTGGGGTTTTCCTTGGGATCCAGGGTAACCACTTCAACACCACTAGGCCAACCCTTTCGCCATTCTTTCCCAGAGTCGCTATTCCCGGAAAACAAATGGATAATCAAACCCTTAGCATTGGCAAACCGGCGACGAAGCCTACGATTCCATGGCAAATCCTGACCTTGAGGGATGGAATCCTGACCAGCCATGTATTGGACCACCCTTGAAGGAACTTCGGGAAACCGTTGTGCCCACCACTTGACCACTTCCTCAGAAACACTTTCACCAGCCAACCGTGGACCAAGGCGCTTGTTGCGTTCGTAGGCTTCCAAGTCATGAATCAAGGCCAGTGCATGAGTCTCTTTGACAACTGGACATCCGTTTCGCAACCAACATTTCATGTGACCAACAACATCATGGTAAATCAGACACCCCTTTGAATCCCACTTAATCCGATACCCAAGGTTCACTAACCCCCTTAACGGAACAATGGGTTCAACTGGTTGTGCAGACAACAAGGTTCCCGTTTCAACACACTGGTAGAGCTGCGCTGATCCGGCAGCCAGTTCTACAGTCACAGGGACTGCACACGCAATCTCCTCCGCAGACCCCTGGCGGAGTGCATTCGTTGCACCCCCATCCAAGAGACCGGTAGTGAAGCCATCCACAGCCGCCTTCTTCAAATTGATAGCCTTCACCGAAGGCCGCAGTGTTTTCATCAACACCGAAGCTTCTTGAATCAACGCTCCAACTTCCCCGAGTCCCTTAGAACCTAAGCTGCTTCCAGACTGCGGGGCGGCCGAAGTCACTGCAACTGGTGGTTCAGCCACATACGTCCCTGAAGAGCTAGCTGAAGGCTCACTGGAGGTCACGGGTTTCACTTTCTCGTTCTTTGAAGAGGTGTCTCCTTTTCCTGGAGATGCCTTAGCTACCTTTTTGCTGTTAGCCGTGTTACTACTGGCATGGGGGCAATCCTTCCGGGCATGACCGACACCACTACAGGTGAAGCACCTACCATCCTTTGAACTCAACATGGTGTGGGTAAACTTGCACCGGTCAGCCTTCCTACAGCCCCCCTCAGTACCCCAAAAACGGCAAACTTGGGTTGAAGTAACCGAATCCGCATTCACCGAGGAAGCCGTGACCTTGGGTTTACCATCTGTACCCCCATCTCCAGTACCCTTTGGTGGACTTGGTGGATTTGGTGGATTCCCCGTAGGACCCTGAAGAACCTTGACCACTGGTTTCTGCGGCTGACCCCTTTGGGAACCCTTGAGACCAATCTCACCACCATCGACCAGCAGCTGTTCAGCCTCTGCTTGCAGATGCTCGGAAAAGGTCCATACCATTTCAAACACCGGCTGCCGATCGACACCAAGTTGTTGCCGAACCATGTTCAACCGATACGCTATTTGGGGCGACTTCATGCTCAACCATTCATGGGGTTTGTGAAGGGCACCCATCAACACCATGGCATCTGGGAGAGTGATTCCTAACTCAGAGGCTCTCGTGACATTCCGCCTCCAAGTCCTAACCCACTCCAAGACTTCCTGGATGTTATCCCCACATTTCCCATCCGTGATACTGTTGAGAACCCGTGTTCTCTCCAAGGCTCCCCCAGGCTGGTACACGACCAGGAGTTTAAAAACCACCTGTTCAACCGTCAGACGCCGCGATGCAACCAAGTCGCTTTTGATGTGCTCCGGAATGGATTGCAAGAGCATCCCAAGGGCCCTTTTGGCCGTTCGTGGCCACCGTTGCGCGATAGGGTCCACCAGAGGGACCAATCTAAGTTTGGTGACCGGGTCTGCCTCCAACCACTCTCGGTAACACTTCTCAGCAGCACTCTTGATTAAATCCCACCATTGACTAGAGGAATACGACAAATCACCCATTTGTGAATCCAGAAGATTCCACCAGTCACCAAATTGAAGGGATGTTGCATGGGCATCCAACTTCGGTAGATCAAAAGTCCTCAGGTTTTCATTTGGATTCTCACCCTGGAAAAGACTCGATCCAAACCCTCCTAGGCTACCGCTGGGATGACCTGTTCCACCACCGACCGGACCGTTCCCAAAACCCGACATGCATGGCATTGGAGGCAACGGCGGGGGTGGAGGCGGAGGATATGAGGTTCCCCAAGCATTCAACATCGTGTCACAACTACCCACATGAACCCTTGGTGGCGACATGGGCGGTGGACCTGGAGGTGGCTTTGGGACATGCGTGTCATGTTCTTCCATGGCCGATGCAAAAGACCCTGAAGATGACTGTGGTTGTTGCTGACCCGTCATGTTTTTCAATCCGGCCAAAAACTTTTCCTCCGCCTCCCGGAGGCATCTCAACCGGAATAATTCAATGGGATCCATCACCACATCCTTTTGGGGGGTATTGGGTTGGGATCCGCCTTCACCTGACTTGCCAGCATCTCCACTCCCAACATTCATGGCTGGCCCGTATCCAGTTCCCGATCCATCCATGGACCCGCACTGAACCCCACGACGCTCTATTTCGTGACCCAACCTTTCGTACCCTCTACGGGCTGGTGACCAAAATGGATTCATTGGCGGTTCACTATTTAATCCCGGTGGGGGCTCAATAGGACCCAAGGTACTTGCCCCACCAAGGTTTCCCACAAGATCTCCCAACATACCCCCATGGGCTTCGGCAAACCCAGGAGACAAGTGTCGTGTCTTACCATCATCCAAGTTGCGATCGGGAACACCATTAGTTCCACCCAAGGCACCATCCAAGTTGCTAGATGCCCTCATACCGGCACCATCCAAGGATCTATCCAAGTTACCAGATGCCCTCATCCCGGCACCATCCAAGGATCTATCCAAGTTGCCAGATGCCCTCATCACGGCACCATCCGAGGATCTATCCAAGTTGCCAGACGCCCTCATCCCGGCACCAGCCAAGTCACTTCGGTTGGGTGCTTCAGTAGCACATTCCAAGGCACGTGGAGGCACACCATCGGTGCCATCCAAGGGATGTTGAGACACACCAACGGTGCCATCCAAGGGACGTTGAGACACACCAGCGGTGCCATCCAAGGGACGTTGAGACACCCCAGTGGTGCCATCCAAGGGACGTTGAGACACCCCAGTGGTGCCATCCAAGGAACGTTCAGACACCGCAGTGGTGCCATCCAAGGGATGTTGAGAACCCAGCCTAGTTGCAACCTGATCACTCACCCTTTCACCAGATTCCCCATTCCTATCCTCCAACCCTGTATCATTCTCCGGAACAGGGGGTAGAGGACCAAAGCTTTCTGGTTGCCCCAATGGGCCATGATCTTGAAACCCTTGACCGGTTGGTCTTCCATCCATGGTTGGCACCCTGACACTTCGAACCCCAGGAGCTTCTGCTAGACCCGTAGATCCCGTCCCCATGCGATCGCCCAAGGCCAGAGAACCTTCCACACCACCAGCGGCTGCTCTAGCGCCAGAAATCATCTGCTCTAACGCTTCATCGGCCCCAATGGTTCCAGTCAGCCCCCTTCTCTCCTTTGCGCTTTCCCGTCGACGGTCCATGGTCATCTAACAGCACAGGGTTGGGCTCATAACCCACTGAACACCAACTGCGTTCGTTGACAGCTGCGCACAGTACAGCTGCATCCGTTTCTTGAGCCATACCATTGTGGCAAGTGCTTCATGCCTGTGGCAAGTGCTTCATGCCTGTGTCTTCCTTGCGCAGGGCCATGCTAATCTTCCTCAGGCCTTGCACTGTCCCTAAACAGTGGCAACATGTCCTAAAGATCGTTCAAAATGCCAGGTTTGTGCAGAAATTCTTATCCGCAGAGACAATCCTGATCTCCCGATGATTTTGCTGTTGAAATCTGCAGGTTTGATGTTTGAAATCCCAGTCTGGTTGGTGATTTATCCCCTTCTGTTTGATGGTTAAATTCCTATGTTTTCTTAAGGCTAAATCCCAACTTTTGATGGTTAACTGTGGTTAACTCGCAATTTCTTGATGATTAGAATAGCATTTGTTGATGATAAAACCTACATTTGTGTATATGTTTGCAATTGTTTGATGCTTAAATTCACATGTCTCAGGGAAGCTTGACCTCACCGCAATGCTTCATCCTTAGGCCTGTGCCCGTGCATCATCCACCGCCTCCACCGGCGCCCATGCGACCACGGCCGCAGCCAATGCCATTGAATCCAACGTCAATCGCGCAGCCCATGCGCCTTAGTGAAGATTCAGAGAGAATCCCAGAAGATGGTGATTTAGCCATCAACCAACTGCGATTTAACTAGTGAAGCATCAAAAAAAAATAGAGATTTGGTTTAATCATCCAAAACTAGGGATTTTGCATGGTTGAATTAATCCCTGAATAGATCCAACACACTCTACCAGGGTGATCGCATCAGCTACACTTTGGGGATAACTTGAACTGAAAAACAGGAAGAACACATTTTAAAAAAAACTGGGGGAAAGAATTCAGAGATTTATCTGGTATAAAGATTGGACATCAGCAACAAGCTGGGGTGCAGTCTTACAAACAAACTTGGCCGGAAAGTCCCCAAGTTTACCAGGACACGAATCTGCCAGCTGGGGGATGGACCTTGATTGGATGATAATAGGCCGATTATAGTTATGTAAGCAACAACAAAATGGTAACCTAGTCAACAGTCGACACAGGTAGAATCAACAAAAAGTGGGGATACCAACCAACAACAAATGGGCGCGTAGCGTCAGACATGCATGTGGGTAACATCAACAGCAAGAAAGGGAAACATTCGCCTCAAATTGACCACTTGATAGTTTATTCTAGTAGGGCAAACTATGGCTGGTTGGTGGTTTGGAACATTTTATATTTTCCCATAATATATGATAATATATGGGATAATCCTTCCCATTGACTAATATTTTTCAAGATGATTAAAACCACCAAACCAGATGAGATTGACATCATTCAGCTTCACTCTGCGCTCCAGAATTGACTCCGAAGAGATGCCCCCAGGACTGAACACTTGAATCTGGATCCAGTCGGGAATCAACGCTGTGGACAATATTGGTTGGTTACTATCCCGATTTTTGGTATCCCATCATACCACCCAGTTTCATAAATGTTCATCATTTTCATGGGTCGTACAACCACCAGGTTCACATCCAAGCAGCAATTCCTGCACCATCTTCCCCATTTTTCTATGCAATTCTGGGGTCAAAAGCATGTTGGTACCATATTGATCCATAGAGATGAACATCCCGAAAAAGCCAGCTATTCTTGGACGTTCACCATGGATATCCATGGATCTAGGGCCAAGCAGTCTCCGATTTCTCCGGTATTGAGTACCTCCCCAATCGGCGACAAAGGTGTGGTGATGGTGTGATGGGTTGGGTAGACTGGTGAAGGTTCGTTGAAAAACTGAGGAATCACCATAAACTGGGATTAAACATGTCAGTGAACTTTAATAAGCTGGTATTTGACTCTTTTGGTTTTGACTGCTTGACTTGTTGAAATAATGAATGTGTTTTTTTAAACCGAGTGTCACCAAGTCACCAAATGGGTATTTGGCAACCATCCGTTGCATTTCATTTAGTCAAACTGCGTTTAAGATTTAGGGTAGTTTTTCTAGCCACTGAAGGGTACCCTCTGGTAATTTAACATAGCTATTGAAAATGGCTATTTATAGTGGATTTTCCCATTAAAAATGGTGTTTTTCCATAGTTATGTTAGTTTACCAGAGGGTAAGTTAGTTGCACTTGCACTGTGTTTTTTCTGTCTTGCCATACATACGGGTGTACACACTGTCCAATCAGTAGGGATGACTGAAAATGAATCCGGCCTGAATTTCGCTTTGTCGGTGTATCAAGGGGGGATGGCTCCGGTAAGGAGATCGAAATCCGTATGCTATAGAAATATATAAATATGTAGAACATGTCGGTCTATCAAGTTCACGTTTTGCTGGCGATGTGTTGCTTATATTGACAAATGACAAGATCTCAGAAAGAGTTTTGCATGGAGGGTACCAAGGGTACATTGAGATCGGTTGAGTTTCCCAACTTTGACATACAGACCATTCTAAGCAACAGGTATAGGTAATTGCAGGCATATGTTCATAATGTCAAGTGAGATGTGCCTATTCTACTGCCCATTGTACAGCAGAGTTTTTGTTTGGCAAGGTATAAGCAGCCCATATCGTTGAAGCAATGACCAGTCAGACTGCTGTGAAAACTCCATCTGCCAGGCAGCATCATGTCTCCAACCAGAGAGAAAGCTCCTCTTTTGTCTTCCACACCCATGCAGAGTCCGCAGGCCGGAACCTGGAGTGACATTTGTTCGGAGATGACAAATTGATACATTGCCAATCTGGTGGAGTCTGATGAACCAAGCCCTGAATGGATTGAAACTTAGACCCTATTCGAATTTCAGGAAGGGGAATCGGAGCACGGCTAAGATGGCGGTTTTGGGAACATGAACGGAGGCATCACCTCAACAGGTCGAGACATTTTGGGGGCCTGGATTCCTGACAGTATCATGACCAGCCACCAGGGCCGTGTGCCGGCACCCATGCAAGTGCAAGAGACAGAGGCCGTCTCGGTTGGGTGTCGCTGGAGCAGCCTTTTTTGACAGCTGGAGTTTGGTGAAGAAAAAGATTTATACATATTTATACATATATATTTATACAAGGAAAACATGGAACAAAGCCTGGTTTCTCAGATCCTTGAGTCATGTTTTAGTGACTTTCCCTGGTACTCTTTGACCATACGAAATCATCCCAAGCACAGCCGTTAGACCGCCAGGAGATTCCGTTCTTCATGCGACCCGGCAGCAGTCGCTACAACTCGATGACTTTGAGATGGCCATTAAAAATTGTGAAACGGTGATATCAAACGTGATTGTTGCAGCATGAAGCAGTGAATCAAGTTGTCTTCCTTCAGTTCCAAATCAATCCAAATCATGAGTTTCACATGTTTTCAAAGGGTTCAAAATATGTATCAATATATGTATGAATTTATGTATCAACATCTCATGTCATTAATGATCAATGGCGCCATGAAACATCGCTGTGTTTTTTTTATCACCCCATTCAATTCGATTCTCCGCTGAGATTTGTGGATGCTGGCACCTTGCACCAAATGATCACCCGGGAGGCGCGGCGGTTCGAAAAAAAGGGTCTGCTGTTGAAGGGTGAACGAATAGTGATTTTAAAAGGGATGTAGAATGAGGATTGTAACCACCATAGATGTGATTATGAATAGTGAATCATTAAATCAGATTTCATCCTAATGGTCCTAATAAATGTGATTTCATTATATGAGGATTGTAATGGGATATGATGATGAATAGTGAATCAGCCTATGTAAAACGGGATCGGTGAATCATGGATATAAGGAGTGTTAATTGTATACATAACCAACCATATCATAAGTTGGGTTTGCCTGAAAACATGGTATACCCCCAAAATGCCAATTTCATTGGGAACATTATGATTGACCAGTGCATTTAGGAATGCCTTATTTTCAGCCAGACCCATGTCACTGCCACGCTTGGGCCATGTCTCAAAACAACATACATATATTAAAATGTAGAATCAAGCGTGTGTTAATGAAATCGAATCAAGTAATATGGTAAACCTAAAGTCACATAAATGCACTGTATATGCATTGTAAACAATTCCTATTTGAGGCTTGTTCAATCCCAACATATCAATATCCCAACGGATCCCACGCATCATTGGGATGGGCCCCATGGCGTTCAGGGATGGGAACCTGCGGCACAGGATGGTTTGATCCGGCTCCAGGGGCTTCTGAACTTGGCAGTCTCTGGACATATGATGCTTGCTCATGTTACAATGTTGGGCTACAGCCAGGCAAACAAAAACTAAAGTGAAAACTGAAGATGGAACCTAAAGATGGCCAGTTTCAATGGAATATTATAATATATATTAATATATAATATATAATATATAATATATAATATATAATATATAATATATAATATAATATAATATAATATATATATGTTTATGTCTTCAATTCCCTTTTTGTTGAGGCGCGTTTGCTCATTATGTGAAACTGGATGAACTGAAGATGATAGTCAGATGTCCATCTTCACCCAGTGAAACTGTTTCTGTCCTCGTTATCCACGAAAGCAAGAAGGACATCAAGCAACCCAACTGGTGTTGTGTTCATTGGATTGAAACACATGTTCTGCTGTGCTTGATCTTTTCACATTCCAGCCTTCGCATGTACTTGCAGGGTAATTTCAGGTGGTCTTGCCATGTGAAGGGCCATGTTGGAAAGACGACAAGATGTTTAAGCATCAATATTCATTATTTGAGTTGATATTATTTGTATGTCAGTCTCAACATATTTTTTTCGCACAACGATATATTGTTACCCTATATTGCCACGTGTCAAACATTGAGACCTGGGGACCACAGTTGTTGGTCATTGTTTCGCAGTAACCCCATCCGTTGTTTGGGGGCACGCCCCATGGACTAAGGAAATGCAATCCACCTGACAACAGTGACAAGCAACCACCCTATTGGGTGAATCCCGTGCAGGACGTAGCTGGAATCGGTAAGTGGTGCAATTGTTGAATGGTGAAGTAGTGTCTGAGCCGGCAGATTTGTATGGCAAAGATGTTTGAAAATTGGTGTATTATTATTATCATTTATGATATAATTTGATTTGAATTGGATTGACTTTTCCGAAGCCCCAATTGAGGGTTTGTTTAGTCACTAGAAAGTCACATGTGTTTATCCAGCAAAACATTGATTTTCTGATGGGCTGATGGGCGATGGGAAGCTGTGTCAGGAGGGAGAGACCTTCCCCATCTTGCTCACAAAGGAGGTCATGCAGGTGGGGCTAGGATTCAAGGAGAAGAAAATATGGATGTTTAACGATTTTTATGAACTTATAGTAACCTCCAAAAGAGATGCTCAGGTGGCAAACTCCAATTCTAAAACAATTATAAATGTAAATCACTATTATTAATCACTATATTAATCACGATTAATCACTATATTAATGACTTGTTATACTTGTCTATCTTTTTAGTGTTGAGTCAAAGCATTTGTGGAGTTGGGGTGCCCCCGACATGATCACTGGGATCTGGATGCCATGGACCACTACAACCCATGAGTGGCGCATAGTGGAAGAATTTCTCCATGGTTCCATTGCCATTGCTAATCCAAGATGTTCATAACATTTCATAACGTTCGTATTGAGGACAGGCCGGGCTCGTTTTTTGATGGTCTTTGCTGATGCCACAGTTCTCAGATTCAACAAGCATGAATAATCATGATAGATGATTCAACAAAATGTGATTATTTGATGATATGTGGTTGTGAATGGTTGTGACATATTGTGACGTATTGTGACGTTGGGATACAAGCTGGTTGGTGGTGTGGAACATGGTTTTTATGACTTTCCCATCATATTGGGAATGTCATCATCCCAACTGACGAAGTCCATCATTTTTCGGAGGGGTAGGTCAACCACCAACCAGATAATTAACCATCATTATATAACCATCAGTAATCACTATTAATCACCATTACCCTCTGGTAATTTAACATAGCTATAGAAAATGGCCATTTATACTGGATTTACCCATTGAAAATGGTGGATCTTTCCATAGTTCTGTTAGTTTACCAGAGGGTAATCACTATTAATCACCATTAATCATCATTAATCACCATTAATCATCATTAATCACTACTAATCACCATTAATCACTATTAATGATATGATGAATATCTCTCGGGAGATCCATCAGGATTTCGGGATCACAGGAGTTGGACCAGCGCCGCGATGATCCTTTGCTTCGAACGGAGATGGCCCGTTACGTGGCCCAGGTCTCTTTTTCGCATGCCCTGATGTGGGGATGGGGATAATTCAATAAGTAATATAAGTGTTCTGTATATATGTGTATATAATTATATGATATTATATGTATACGTATGTGTATATATATATATATATTATGATTGCAATGGGTTTATATAACTAGGATGGACTATCTAATTGGTTAATATAATAATGAGTATGATTGGAATATATATATATAATGGGTAATAATGATGCTAGTGGTTGATAGTGGCTGATAGTGTTTACTAACCATTTATGATATTATGTCATGATGACTTTGTTGGGTTTATGCCATTTTTAGGCGGTCCATCAGCTATCAGATGTTATCAGACTCATATTTCTGGCAAGGCATGGTGCAAGATGAGTCCAACCAATTTTTTTGGAGCGATGTTGTACTCAGTTTTGGTACACACCTGTGCCACATTCTTGGCATATGCGTTGTGTAAATATCATGTTTTAGCGAGAAAAAACCAAGAGCCAGTGTCAATGGATTGGTTTACCGGGAAAATCGAAACCAGAAACCATAGATTTTCCTTAGATTTTCCTGTAGATCCGTAAAATGTATTAAAATGTCCTGTAGATTTTCCCGGTGGTTTCCTTAAATTTACGGGAAAATATGGGGCTTTCCGGTTTCAAATTTCCCACCAATCCATTGCCAGGATCCGCACTCGCTGTTGCAGCAATGCATCGCTTGGGGAATCCTGGAGGCGAGCCAAACAGCCGGGGATGCCATGGTTTTTCAATGGCCCTAATCGAAATAGATGGTTTACCTATTAAAAATGGTGATTTTCCATGGCTATGATAAATAACCAGATGGTATATGATGGGTATTGGCAAAATTTCCTAGTCATCTAAAGAACCCATCCAATCCCATCCACATATCCACTCATCCATTCATCGAGACCGCTGTCCATTTCTGAAAACGTGGGTTTTTGATCGACGGAGATGTCACCAATGAGGTTACTATGATATTGGTGACAGTCCGAATATATATATATATATATTGGATCCATGAGGTATCTATGATATTGAAATATATATGATCCAATATGATCCAATATACTGAATCCCCCCAAATCGAAAGCGTTTTGGATCTAGATCTGCCAGGTACTTGGGATGACTTATAGTCGCGTCAAATGGCCCACAAAGACTTGGTACCTGGGGAAGCTTTATTCTTGTGGATCCCACATTCATTAGTATGATTCAGTATGATGTGATCAAGATTGATTTATCCAGTCTATTTACAGGATACCCCAAAGACATCCAAAGACCCATCCAAAAAAAAAAGGTTATGCTTGCATGTTTCTTTCAAGGACCCGACAACTGGGTTTGTCTGAAAATGGGCTACCCTGGTGCACGTAATTCCATATTATTCATATTACTCATATTGCTCATATTCCTAATATTGCCATCATCATCATCATCATCATCATCATCATGTTCATCCTCTCCATATGATTCGGAATTTAAACGAAGGTCTCACCCAATTCTCGAACCCAGCTGAACCCCATGGGTCTCCCGCATCCATCAGGTTTGTGATGCGAGCATCTCACATGAGACCTTGGTGCACGTGACTAAACCCATGGAGGCTGGAAAGCGCATGTTATTTGCGGAGCTGCTATTGTTTCTATTGAAATCTATTGAATTAATTTTCTATTGATGAAAATAATGTCCAAAATGTATCAAAATGTTGAATAGCCTCATTCTTGTTGGTGGTTTGGAACATGTTTTTTATTTTTTCCATAATTATATGGGATAATCCGTCCCATTGACTTTCATATTTTTCAGAGGGGTTGAAACCACCAACCAGGAAATCTGTTGAATTAATTGTTGAAATCAAAGCAGCTGGTCCTGTCCATTTCACGGATATGTCTAAAGAGGCGTCAAAATTTCATTCTGAGAAATTCCCAGCACCCGACGATCCTCATTTCTGGCCGAAGAGTCGCCATGGGACTCAGCAAGAAGATCTGCCCCGACGTGGGAACCAAAGCAGTTTGACCTGGTGAAGTTACACCGAAAAGGTGGTGGTTCTGGATGTTCATCCTGACAGCCTGACTGGTGGCTTAGGTATTGATCCATCGCTGAGTCAAAAGTCGTGTGTACTTGTAGTTGTCCTGCCAAGCAAGACCACCAAGCGCATCAGCTGATAGATTCCGGGTTAATCTACCCATTCCTGCTGGTGAAAAAACCTTGGTTCTTTGCTGGGTACATCCCCTGCTGGTGGTGATATTCCGATTTTTGCTGATTAACATCTCCATTTAGTGAATAGTGCTTCCATGTGCTTCCTAATCTTTAATTGGTGATATTCACAAATATACGGGGAAAAAATTGAAGAGGAACTTCTGGAAGTGATGTTTTTGGTTGAGATTCCCATGTCGGGATGGGTCAAAACCAATACTACCTGGTATTGACCCATTTTACCTGGTTGCCGCCCAGGTGAATGTGGACGATCACCTATTTACCAGGTATTTACCATGTATTTTCATGTTCAGGGCTGTGCGGCACCCGATTTAAATCACTCTGAAAACGTCCCCAATCATCCAATGCTCACAGGCAAGAGCTCGCGACTTTCACATCTCCCTTGCATCGTTGAAGGTCCTTGACTTCGCCAAGATCTGGTGGCTTGGTGACAAGTTTTTTTTTGCGTAAACACACGATCAGGGTACATGTTACGTATATAGTATATACAGACATGCAATAAATTACAATAATATGTACGTAATATATGCAAACAAATAATTGTGCACATTTTTTAAATTTGTTTAATGTATACACACAGAATGTACCTCTACTTGATGGGCACCGGGACGGCTTGAACTGAGATACCCATTCTCAACGGGAAGCCGAACATGGGGATGTAACCAGCAAACATTGGACTATGTTGGTGTCTCCATAGGGGATGCCAGAGAATCCATCTGGTTGGAGTGCCCAGTTCTGGACACTCTCATCATATCTCCAACGGGTATGTTACCAATCAATGTAGGGAGAAGGAACTCGAACGTTGTTCTTGCAAGGAGAGCTGGGCCATCAAAAATACCCCTTTCCAATCCCATCTCAGCTCATGAATAGGAGTTGGGTAACCTAATAGTTTCCCATATTGAAATAACCCATAATTGAAAGTGATTAAACCTAGTTGGTTGACAGTTTCCCATATCAAAATAAACCATATATAATCAAAATTGATTAAGCCTAGTTGGTTTGATAGATTCCCCATTAAAATAATCCATATTTGACCTAGTATTTACAGTATAGGTTTCCCCTTACTTCATGTGGAGGTTTCCTAAAATCGGGGTACCCCGAAATCATCTATTTTAAAGGGATTTTCCCTTATAAACCATCCATTTTAGGTACCACCATTTTCAGGAAACCTCCATATGACTTAGTGAAAACAATCCCCACCCCGTCTGTCAATCCCCAGGCAAGACTCGCAGCTTGGAAGCGAGAAAGAAATGGATGGGAAGTTGACTTTAACGAATGCAGATCCATGCCACGCCGTTTTTAAAGGGGTTTAACATGGTTTAACCACCATAAAACATCTATAAGATATGGTGGTGTGGCTTGAATTGAATGGTTTTAAGTTTAATAGCTGAAATGGTGATTGGATCAGGTATTTTTACCTGGGAACGAAGTAAACTGCTGATTTGTCGATGGTTTCTCAAACCTTTGGACTTCGATGTTAACCTGCTGACGATGGCAAAACTCTGTCAGTTTAGGGTGATGGTGAAGCAGGGACGAAAGTAGACTGCGCTCTTTGCAGTCAATATAGGTATCACAGGTTGAATGAATCATGTTCACCATGTCCGAAACAAAAAAAACTCACGACCACAGATGCGATTTCACTGTTTCTTGGTCATCAACGCATTTGTGTAGAGGTTAAAAGCTGGGTACCACCCGTGATGCCAATCTTGGTCATCTCCAACTGTTCTCCACTTGAGCTGGATGCATCGCAGTCTTTATTCAATATCTCTGTTGTATCTCCTGATTTGCATTTGGGTTGTTCCAAACTCAATCCACTGATTTATGATGATTTCCCTATTAACATATCAAAGTCACCAATTATTGAGGTATATAATATACATTATGTATACCTTACATATTCTTGTTGACAGATCCAAGTATATCCATGATTCCCCATGTATAGATGATGTTCCCCACCCTATTGACCCTATTGATGGCAGGGCAGAAGCGCCAGGACGGGAAAACATGAGCTGTTGGGACCGAAATGGGGACCCAAATGGATCGAAGATATTGAAGATATTGAAATCAGGATAGGAATCGCTCTATTGTACCATGGGGGGAATGAATTATCAAATCTCCCGAAACAGCAGCTACTTTGAACTGGTACTGATCGGGTTTTGATCCATGGTCATAGCTCAGAAGGATCCCGGGGATCAAAATTTATCCTGCACCACTCCGTTGAATCTTCAGGTGATGAAAATCATGTCCAAAATGTTGAATAGCCTCATTCTTGTTGGTGGTTTGGAACATTTTTTATTTTTCCATAATATATGGGATAATCCTCCCATCTGAATATTTTTCAGAGGGGTAGGTCAACCCCCAACCAGTCATTCTTGTTGGTGAAACCCTACCAACGGGCCACCATTTGGATCCTGGCACAGGGCGAGTGCTGGTCATCACTGATGACATCGAGCTACGACAGATGGAGTGTCCCCCGAACTTTCCAGGCGTTACAGGGTGGCGCCCTCCGTTATCCTAGGGTAAACCTACAGAACAATGTGGAAAACCAATGATTTTCCACAGCTATGTTAGTTTACCCCAGGGTATAGGTTGGTTGATATACCACCCCATTAACTATAGGTGTAATTACCTTAAAGTATACTTGGTGGAGCTACAAACCAACTTAGCTACCTAGGGGACTCCAACTTGCAGTTTGCCTTGCAGTTTACCCAGTCATCAACTTGCTAAGTAGGAGTATTAAGTGGGATAGTCCTCCAAGGAAGGGATACAATGGAAATTGACAAATGCTATGAACAAAGAGGGGAAACCTAGGAAACTGATAAAGTATGGGATTTAGCATGATTTAACCAACATATATGGGGGATACACCACGATATCAAACACAGATATTGAAACCCCACAGTTTTCTGGAAGTGGTATTTTTTCCGTATCTAGTACTTATGATAATGGGCGGTTTAATGCGATCTATAATGGGCTATCTGACCAGCACTCTGCTAGTTGTGATAGCTATCCTTACGTGTGGTAGTATCAGTATATATTATTATGTATAATCATATATATATATATGGCTGCAGCTCAAAATGTAAGGTTCCGATCCATACCCCGGGACCACATGCGATCCATACCCCATGATCCATACCCATGATCCATACCCCTTTAGAGGACATGATCCATACTCGTACCTATGATCCATACCCATGATCCATACCTCAGTAATTGCAAATCCTGGGCATGTATTGGTTTTGTTTCTGAGTTGTACCTATGGGATTCTTCAGTTTCTGTTTCACGCATTGCGTTTTGAGTGAGGGGTCAGGGCCAGCTATTTGATGCATGTGATCTAAATATGTATATATATATATACACATTCAGATTGAAAAAAAATGAGTATATATAATATGTAAATCTATACATAGATAGATTCACATATACATATATATATATATGTACATACATACACTTTTTTAAATGTTATACAGTAGATTCAGGGGCAATGGAATTTACGGTGTCCACGAAATATATGACCAAGGGATGTGTTGGAGCTGGTTTGTCGCTAGTGCTACCATAAAGGAATTTATGTTTGTGTTGGTATGATGGCTCGCAATCTGCAATTTAAAGTATACTTGAGGTTGTGAGGGGTTATGAACACCACAATATCCACCAAATCAGCCGAGGGTTATTCACGATTGGTTTCCGTTCCAGCAAAGGGATTGAATTAGATTTTGAATCTACCACCAAAACAATCAGCCAGAAATTTTAGAAATTCAGGTCCATTTCGTTCCATACCCCGATCCATACCCGTTCCATACCCGAATCATGCCATGTAGGACCCATCCCCCATCACCACCATTTGTTGATATTCAAGTGTATTCAACATGTCAGATATCTCCCGCATCCTCTCTATGTTGCAGCCATGCCTCTGATGAAATCATGAAATATAGATATGTGCATATGTATTTCTATTATATATGTATGTATTTATTTCTATATTTCCCCACCTGCCAGGTGAGGGTTGTTAGATTTTATGTCAGTTGCCTCCTCCTCCTCCTTCTCCTCCTTCTCCTCCTCCTTCTCCTCCTCCTCCTGCCGCCTCCTCCTGCCTCGTCCTCCTCTCCTCCTCCTCCTCTCGTTGTCCTCCTCGTCCTCCTGCTCAACTGCGACTCGCGATCCACAGTGTTCGCTGTCGGACCTCAACCACGACCATCCACGCCCAGTGTTCCCTGCCGGACCTCAACCGCGAGTATCCACGCCAAAAGATATGCCACATAGAGTGCCAGAAGATATGCCAGATAGAATGTTAGAAGATATGCCAGATAGAATGCCAGAAGGTATGCCAGATAGAATGCCAGATAGAATGTCAGCTAGAATGCCAGAAGATATGCCAGATAAGTGCCAGAATGTTTGCCAGATAGAATGCCAGCAGATTTGCCAGATAATATGCCAGAAGATATGCTAGATAGAATGCCAGATGGAATGCCAGAAGATTTGCCAGATAATATGCCAGAAGATATGCCAGATAGAATGCCAGATGGAATGCCAGAAGATATGCCAGAACATATGCCAGAAGATATGCCAGAACATCTGCCAGAAGATATGCCAGAACATCTGCCAGAAGATATGCCAGGTAGAATGCCAGAAGATATGCCAGATAGAATGCCAGATCGAATGCCAGAAAATATGTCAGATAGAATGCCAGAAGATTTGCCAGTAACAAAATGTATAAATGTCATGGTGGGGATCACACGAAGTAAAGTAATTATATTTATATCTAAATAATATTAGATGATAATAGATTATATTCATATCCATGTAAGCCCTTATGACAAGGTCCGGGATCAAACGCTTGCTGACAACTCCTCGTTCCATACGTCCGGATCACCGCGGAACGATCCATACCCGTTTCTTGAGCCATACCCATATATATATATATGTATAATATATATATATATATCCATTATAAATATCCTTATAAACGATGTGTTTTACCCAAAAATACGAGATAACCACGTCTTATACCAGCTGGATATCATTTTGGACCGTCTCGGATCGACTGCCAGGGGTGATCATGCTGGGGGAGCTCAACAAGCTGCTTTGGCAGGACGGGAAGAGTCGGGTAAGATGCGGCAAGATGTGGTAAGGTGTGACTAGGTGTAGTAAGATGTGATTGCAAATGGATGGTGAATGGTACGAATTTTGTGGGTGTGAAAAAATTGTTTGATTTGGTTTAACATGTTGAGTGCTTGTGTTTTTCCCTGCCCGAAACCACGGCACTCTTGTTTGATTCCAGTTTCCTTCCTGACCTAAACCGGAGGAAGAGTGTTTTGGATTGATGGTGATGCTCCTTGCAAATATGTATCTGGTTGGTGGTTTGGAACATTTTTTATTTTTCCATATATTGGGAAGAATCATCCCAATTGACTAATATTTTTCAAGATGGTTAAAACCACCAACCAGCAGAGGTTATGAGGTTGAGATACCCAGAGAACAATTCAGGAGCCGTCGGGACGGCAACTTTCTGACATTGCAGGGCAGCCGCAGCAGCGATCACCCAGGGGTCAGTGTTAGCAACGGGGTTGGGTAAGCGATTTGCCAATTGTGTCGTATTGTGGTATCAATATTCAGGATGTGTCAAAATGTCTCAACCATAGCCATGGTCAAAGGTTGATATACCTACATATCATTACATATCAACAGCTGGGGGGATGGTCAGTCCATTGATAGGAATTTATACACCCATTGTATGGAATCCCTTATGATGGGTGGAATGACCACAATCCACATACAATGTTTTGACAATGGTACGTATGAGGTATATAGAATAAGTAGAGTTGATTGCTGTGTCAAAGTTGTGTTATGTTGTGTTTCTCTTTGTGGAATTCTGGCAGTTCCTTCCGGAGGAACTATTGGTTGCAAAAGCTAAAGTGCATTTGACATCAACTCATCAACTGTCAATCATCTAATTTTGTTCAACATTTGCGTTGTGCGCCTGATGCCGATCATGTTTGATCGCCGGACCAGCCTGGAGTATGATTTTCTGCACGGTATGGGGGCCAAACATTAGGAACAAAGGAGAGGGAAGAAGTAAATCATTCCGGATAGATTATAGCGACCTCACTGCCATGTCACTGGAATGATGACGTATGGGTCACTATCACAAAATGGCGTTAATTCAGGTCAGTGAATGACAGTGAATGTTTAAGTGGAGTTCATCCAGATCATTGCCTTTTTTTGGTCGACCACAGTCTCTGCTGGTGTGGGCAGCAAGGCCCCCTTTCAAGAACGTCATCTTGAGCTCATCAGTGATTTGCAAGGCGCACGCACTGGTGCGACCGGCCACAGGCATGTCCTGAAGGTCAAGGACTATCAGGGATTATCAGGGGCAGAAGTTTAACTTGACTCCATAGCCATAAATTTCCATCCATTGGCACCGCAAAATGTTTCTCCATGGCAGAACAATGATCAGACGATCAGGCTGTGCAGATGCGTCAAAAGAGCCTGCCAGAAAGGCCCCCAGGGTCATGTCAGTGTGGTTGCTGCAGCTCCCTGGCGGTTTTACGGTGCAATCGGATAATAGATGATCTGGTTGGTGGTTTCAAATATGTTTTATTTTCCATAATATATGGGATAATCCTTCCCATTGACTAATATTTTTCAAGATGGTTGAAACCACCAACCAGTGATAAGAGAAAACCTTGCGAAAGATTTTCTACTCAAATCCAAGAACAAATCCTTGCCTGCACTCTGAGAGGGCACTCAACCTCGGCTTCTCGAAGTCTGTCAATTTCCAACGATGCGATATTTATATAATATGTTGCCCAGCAGTTGCCATGCTTGACTGCCCTTCGACTATGTTGCTAAAGCCGCAATGAGTATTTCAGATTCAAGATGCATCCCTCATCTTCATATTCGTTCTGAAAAAATGAGGGAAAGAGGGAGAAAAACAAACGAAATCCATGGTTTGTCACATTTTGTCACCACTCTTCCTATATCAACGCCATGTACCAAGCAAGGCAGTCATCCCTGTCCAACGGACTGCCAGGCCCCAGGTCCTGGAGCAAAGACAGGACAACTCTGGCGTTCCCCCAATGGGCGATGCCCGGAAATTGGAGGATGTCAGCAGGAAAAACAGCAGTTGATTTATGTTGATTTGCCATGGTGTTTTTCTGGACCATGATCGAAGCCGTTTGACCATTTGTAATCCATTTGTGCTGCTTTCTACATTCACAAACATCAAGCACACCTGCTAAAGTGCCAATAGAGCTGGGTTTTGTTGATATGGATGCAATGTTGTGTCTTGGTTCGACCATGTTTACCCCCCGTTATGTCCCAGTTTTGCTGCTTAAGACAATACCATGAACTTCCCATTCTATTCTCCATGAAACCACTTGGAAACAACATTAAAACATCTTAAAACATGTGCAACAAGAACTGGTGCCATCCGATAACCCGTTGCCCCTGGTTATGTTCCACATCAGGAGCTGCATCAAGCGTTCTCGCTGATCAGCAAGGTGCTGCGCTTTGCGAGGTGGGGCCTGGGGAAGGAGGTGGTTCTGTTATATATATATATATGTATTATAAAAATACATACGTAATATTACATTACATTACATTACATTACATTTACAATGCATTTTCATTTACATTACATTTACACTACATTTACACTACATTTACATTACATTTACATTACATTTACATTACATTTACATTACATTTACACTACATTTACATTACATTTACATTACATTTACATTACATTTACATTACATTTACATTACATTTACACTACATTTACACTACATTTACATTACATTTACATTACATTTACATTACATTTACATTACAATTACATTGCATTTACATTGCATTTACATTACATTTACATTACATTTACATTACATTTACATTACATTTACATTACATTTACATTACATTTACATTACATTTACATTACATTTACATTGTATTTACATTACATATCATATATATATATATTATAACTTATATGTATGTATATATGTATGACTAGCCAGTACTATTTATATTCATAGTTAATGTTAGATTTTTTATGTGTTTTGATTATATTTACAAATACATGTATATATATAAATATATTGCGTGACATATATATATACAGTAACATTGGATACTGTGTTTAGTTATACATACTTATACGTGTATATAACTGTATATATATACATATGCATGTGTACATATTCTTTTCTACCGGTTTCATGATATACTGCTACTATTGGTCCTGTGATGCAATGATTCCGGAGATGAACACATTGATCATGAGTATTTTCTAGTTGCAAAGCATATTTCGCAGCATTTGGCAGATGTTTTTCAACATATATGACGAATAACTTCAAACGTGTATCCCCCACATCAACATCATGAACGGTGGAAATTGCATGGTGCAAGGGCTGGCCATGGTGGGACCCTGTCCATTGCGGAGCAGGCAGGGATGGAATTGCCACAGATTGTGGCCACCTAAAAGATCCTAAAAGGGATTGCGGACCAAAAATGGAAAGATCGGACAAAAAAAGCTTGCAATGATACCACCTACAAGTTTCACTCAAACTTGAGATCCGGGATGCCATGGTTTTTATATTTCATCCTTTGGCATCCGGCTGGTTCCATGGGATGAGGATAGCCACGCCCGAAATCTCAGGCCACACAAAGTGCCAGGACCCGGCTTGGTGCAGCGACGAGAAATCATGGGGTGGCACGGCACGGTGGCACGGTAGTAGATATCATGGATGTAGAATGTGTATACAGTAGTGTTGTCAATGATAAAGCATTATATATATACACAAATAATGATATGTATATAATATTAATCTCTCTCACCATAAGATATATCCCCCTGAATCCCCATTATATCATCATCTCATTTTACAATAAGAGCTGCTTCTCTTGGTTTGTTGATTGAACACCCCAAACACAGGGAGGATGGTGCAGTTTCAAGTGGGTTTTTGCAAAAAGAAATGGAGGAAGACTCAAGAATCCTAGTGTTGGTCATGATGTTCCCTATTTAAAATGATGAAAAATTGTTGAATTGTCCATAAATTGTGAGTATACCATAGTATACCCCAATTCCAAACAAAGCCATGTCTATCCCCAGCGTATTCCATGGCGGACCTGCAAAGATGGGGCCAGGATGGAAGGTGCACTGAGACGATGGCGAGATCTATTAATACAAATTTATTGAATAAAGAATTCCACAAGAAAATATAATATAAATATATATATATGGTTCCGTGTCCCGTGTTCCCACCCCCCCATGGGATGGGGGGGGTATGATACCCCTGTGTATGTATGTATGTAATGTAATGTCATGTCATGTCATGTCATGTCATGTAATGTAATGTAATGTAATGTAATGTAATGTATGTATGCATGCATGCATGCATGCATGTATGTATGTATGTATTAATGTAATGTAATGGTATATGGTATGTAACGGTATGTAATGGTATGTAACGGTATGTAACGGTATGTAACGGTATGTAATGGTATGTAACGGTATGGTATGGTGTGGTATGGTATGGTATGTATGTCTATGTATGTCTATGTATGTCTATGTATGTCTATGTATGTCTATGTATGTCTATGTATGTCTATGTATGTCTATGTATGTCTATGTATGTCTATGTATGTCTATGTACGTCTATGTACGTCTATGTACGTCTATGTACGTCTATGTATGTCTATGTATGTCTATGTATGTCTATGTATGTCTATGTATGTCTATGTATGTCTATGTATGTCTATGTATGTCTATGTATGTCTATGTATGTCTATGTATGTCTATGCATGTCTATGTATGTCTATGCATGTCTATGTATGTCTTTGCATGTCTATGTATGTCTATGTATGTCTATGTATGTCTATGTATGTCTATGTATGTCTATGTATGTCTATGTATGTCTATGTATGTCTATGTATGTCTATGTATGTCTATGTATGTCTATGTATGTATGTATGTATGTATGTCTAGGTATCTATGTATGTATGTATGTATGTATGTATTTACATTACATTGCATTGCATTACATTACATTACATAGATACATAGATACATAGATACATAGATACATAGATACATAGATACATAGATACATAGATACATACATAGATAGATAGATACATATATACATATATACATAGACACATACATACATACATACATACATACATATATACATACATATATACATATATACATAGATAGATACATACATACATACATAGATATATACATAGATATATAGATATATACATAGATAGATACATACGTACATACATACATACATATATACATACATATATACATAGATACATACATGGATACATAGATACATACATACATAGATAGATACCACCACTACAGGCCACAGGGGGGGGGGACCAGAAGAACTAGAGGATATTGTATACCCATACCCATTGGTGTGGGGGGGGGGTGGCCAACGTTGCACCATATATATTATTACCCCAAAGATCTATATTTTTCGGTTTTTAATGATATCAAAGAAATACTATTTATGGAGATTTTTTGTAAAAATAAAATAATTATATTATTGATTTAAAAGGAATAAACAGATATTTAGGTGAAAAAAATATAATAATTCTTGAAGGATATAATTCTTAAATATTTTTTATTTTATATAAATATATATATATATATAAATAAAAATTATTAATAATTTAATAATAATAATTTATATATATATATTTTATAATAAAATTAATAAATATGTATTTTGTATTTTTTTAAATTAATTTTGAATTGTGAAGTGGTTGGAGTGGGGCTTGTGCCGGACTCCGAGTTGGCTTAGTACCTTGCCCATGATTTGCTTTGCTACCCTGACGGGCGGCTACGTTTATAACAGAATTTCGAGCTCTTGGGTGCCGTAATCGGCGACGATATTTTTGTTACC